>KV875228.1:3183757-3302050 GCA_001879505.1 Calonectria pseudoreteaudii
TTCTTCTTTTTTTTTCCTTTTTTTTTTTTTTTTTTTTTAAATCAATATGATTTAGAGACAGGTGCGGTATGGACTGGATCAGTCTTCGTCGTATTGTCCATGCCTTCGAAACCCACACGATGGCATCTGGGCCTCTCTCCCTGACATGGAAGAGGAGCATGTTTCACCTGGGTGTGAAGCCTCCAATGCCTGTTCGTCCCTGCTTTCAACTTAAAACCACTGACGCAGGACCAATTTTGATATCATAAAAACATTACAAACTACTGGCTATCTATCTTGCCGCGAATACCGTTGACTTTTAAAGAAAGGTGCCCGGACCCAGCCTGGAGAGCAAACCTTGGACCAAATTGACCATACCTGGCCTCCTCAGCGAACTTTCGTGCTCTTGCTTGGCCCTCTATTGTACAAAAGAATGCGGAATGCGATATTCGGACCGGTCCCCGTAAGAACATATCAGCATTCTGAAAAAGCCCCATTCAACTGCCAACAAGCTGTATTGCAAAGAGAGTAAGTAATGAATGCAATTAATTCTGACAGCACACAACATCTGGTATATGAACTGATCGCACTCTTTGTTCACTGGCAGCCCCGTTTGCTTCACCTACCCGCTTCCGATAACCTACGTCAAAATGCAACTCACAAAAATAATCCTTCTTGCTACCGCGCTAGTCACCTCGCCAGTATTGGCAATTCCTCCGACCGAGAATTATTTAAAATCCCATGAAACCCGAGCGACGCCATCACCGAAGAGGGATCCAACGACTCCAAAGACGGGGCATGACATCAACAAAATAACATCTGCCACTGCGATGGCAAACAGCTATATCGACAGGGTCTCGTTGTATGGAAACAAAGCGACACAGCCCGTAATAAGCGTATGAACCAATACTGTCATCTTTCGAGTTGCCGCTGATTACCCAACAAGGCTGCTTTGTCCTATTTTGATGACCTCATCAAGGAATTCGCAGATACCAACCAAGAAAATGCTGCAATGGCCCCGTCGGCCTTTTCTGACTCGGACAAGTTTACATTGTGTACTACGGTCTGGAATGTGTGTTCCCTGACCCTATACCATGGCCGTGAACCTTGGCCACTTATAGTGACGACGTATGGCTAACTGCGACTAGCTGATATATAAACAAAGAAATTTGGCCCAATATCTTGGCACGGTGGACGGCGTTTTGGTCCGAAATGGATTTGGTTCGAAAACAATAGAAAAACTTGCCTTGTATCAAGACCAGACATCCAAATTCTTCAACGAGTTGATTTCAAAACTGGACGTATGCCAGGACCAGCTCAATTCTGGATTCGAAGACCTCACAGATACAATTTTCATTGCCAAATCGTCGTTCACTACAAGAATCAAGGCAGCGAAGCAAGACACGAAGAGCTCCAAGAAGACACGCAAAAGTGGTTCATGGGGAAGGGACTTAGAATAGATGTTGAAGCGTTGTTTAGTGGTGGAACACCTTCACCTGTATTTATTTTGTGGTGGCTGCATTTGGTACCCCAGTGTCATGTCCTTGTCAATGAACGTTATTTGACTGGATGGATTGTTTGGCTGAATTGGTGCGGCACGACAATGTAAGCAACCTTGTTGCCCCTTTAATGAACAATGTTTCCATCCTCTCATTAACCATGCATGCGCCTGCCCGCAAGTGCTTTCCAAGTCCGGGAAGTAGACATGGTTTGCCTCGGAGAGGTGGTTGGGCATGATATAATCCCCGGCCAGAGTGGGACAGCTGACGGGGTTTCGCACTTAATTTTTTTTTTCTCTTTTTCACTGCGACCTGAGTTTGCGCAGTGGGACTGAGAAAAAACCATCACCCAAACAGAGTCAGACAAGGTGTGGTTTTGGTGCCCCGGGCCATCCCGCTCCGGCGCCAAAAGGTTGAGACCAAGCCCAAGACGGGAGTCGTGGTGGATTCGCAGGAGGACGCTGCAACCACTGTGCATCCTCGGCGACATGGGGACCTGGGTTCTGAGTTGCAGTTGAGACTCAAGGCAAGTCATGACGGGAGGGATCGAGGGCCGTCAGGTACGGACAGAGTACCCACTTGATCGCCGCTCCCCCAGCCATCTCATCGGCCCTCCCATCAGCCCGCCCATCATATGATGCCAAGTCAATTTGCAACGACGCTCCTCTCGTCCAGAGTTGCAGCCGGTGTCGAATCAAACAGCGCATCAAGGCCTTTTGTAATTTATTGGGCCGCCAAACGAGCCCGCCCGAGCCCCAAATCACATCCTCATGATAACTGCCTATCCGAATCCATGACCGCCGCTGCCCTGGTCTTTATCACCTCAGCCACCGGCGGTTCCTTGCAGCTGTCCTACTCCGCTCGCTCTCGCGTCGTTTCACTCGGGTCATCGCCAGCCCCCCGCTTTTTTTTTTTTTCTTTCCTGTTTCGCCAACCTGACTGAACATTATTGTTCCAACCCAACTGGGCCATCTCAGTCAATAAGCTTGCACAACTCCACTAGTTGTTCAGCCCAGCCCAGCCTGACTAACGGAAGGCGAACATAGCTCCCAACCCGCGCACGCACGGCTCGCGCTGGGCCCAGTTCCGCCCATCTCGTCGACGCTAGCGCCTCCCCGACCGCTTTCTTTTTTGCTCTCGGGTCCCCTGCTTAGCGGCTAGAGAGGTCCAACGCCGCAGCAGCACTGGCACCAAACTCTCCCACGAGACGCCTCGATCGACCCACGAGGAACCTCTCGTTGGGGCTCAGAGACTCGGTTCAAAGGGACTCCCCCCTGTTTTTTCGGGGTCCAGAGAAACGTTGCTTGGTACCATTGGCCGCCCAACTCGGAGCTTCCGGAGTACGCATTGGTGGACGCCGTTTTCCCAGCCCCAAGGTATACCAACGATAGGCTGGGCGGCGAGGCCAGAGCACAGGCCATTTGCTGCTTGCAGAGCTCCTCGAACTACGTCTGACATCAACTCCCCCCAAATCCTCCTCACCTCTATTTTGGGCTGGTTTAATATTCCGCCCCCCAGTTGTCAACCTCGTTCTTTTTTTCCGGCTTTACCATTTGCTGCACAACATCGCGCCCTTTTACCTCTCTCTCTGTCTCGCGGAAGTTGTACCTGGTTCCGTCGCTCGTGTCCTGCACAGCATTGGCTAGTCTGACATCTCGCATGAGAGCCCTGGGCGCCGCGCCCCGCTATCATCTCCATCCGCGAAGAGGCCTTCAAAACTAGCAACCTCTCAGCTCTCTCCTTGAACCTGCCCGCCCCCGGGACAACCACGGCGGCCTTGCAGCACGAGACATACGGCGACTAGGCCCGAGACACGCCCCGGTTGACACCGCCGACCCGTTCTCCCTCCGTTCTTTCTTTCGCAACCATCCTCCTCTTACCCTTCTTTGCTCAATCGACACCCAACCACACCGTCATCGTTGCCCTCAATGTCCACGCCCTACTGGGGCCAATTGCCTGGGCCCAAGGTCACCCAGCCCACTCACGCTGGCCATTACCGGCGTAGGTCCGAGTCGGACGACAACGCCTATAATGCTGACCGCAGATCCTCAATGGACGGTCCGCCCGTTCGTAGAGCTACTAATCGTGTTTCTACTCATACCCAGGGTACCGACCTTCAGTCCGAGTCTACCTTCAGCCCTTACGAATCTCCTGGGAGCTACGCTGCTCAAGGCCTTGCCCCCAGACCGCCTTCCTACCAGATCGGTCATGATCCAAACGTAGACCCTTCTGACCCGCCAATATACCGCCGACCTGGTCGCAATTACGACACCGTCGAACCACCATCTTTTCCTCCGGCTCCTGAAGCCCCTCGCGGTCCAACAGTAACCTTCCGCCAACCTTACGGCAACGGAGGTCTCTCCTATACACATTCACCATCTGGCGCACCGGCAGGACTCTCTCAAGTTTTTGACCCCGCGGCAGGAGCGGACGAGAACGACGACTACTACATGGCGCCTGATGATTATTATCACAACTCTGCGGGTAGGATGGGGGATTCACAGTACCCCGTAGGAGTTGCCGGTGACGACCAAAGGCGAGACTCGACCGCCTCGGCCATGGAGACTTACGCCCTCTCAAGGAGAGCAACGACTGGAACGTCATCAACCCGCCGCAGAAAGTTCGCAGACGACCGATCACCCCTCCAAAGGCTTGAGCTGACGCTCGATAGCATGACCAAGGAGGAAAAGCGAGCCCGAGTCGAGGCTGCCGAACGACGCGCAAGAGAAAGAGCAGCCTTGAGGGCCGGAAAGAGACCCGCGGATGCAACTATGCTCTCTCACAACAGACATCCATCCGTTAGCCACGACAGGCGGCCCTCAGCTGCTGAGGTCCCGATGACTGCGAGGCAACCACCAATCCAGAGACAGATGCCATCAGACATTCCGCAAGAGGTCCATAGAGAATCCCCAAGAGAAACTCCAAGAGAATCCCCAAGAGACGTCCCGAGGGAATCTCCAAGAGATGTCCCGAGGGACGTTCCAAGGGATATGCCAAGAGATATTCCGAGAGAGACCCTGCGAGAACCGCGCCAAGAAGACTACAGAGAGCCTATTCGAGGCGTTCTAAAAGACACTTCTATGCAGAGAGAGTCCTCAACCCGCCACCGAGAACCTCTGTCGCAGCACCCGCCCCAGGGAGATTACTATAGCTCTGGTGCGCTTCAGGAATCTGAGGAAGCTGCACCTGCCCAGAGATATGCTGGTGCCGATTCTGGGATTCCCAAGCGTAACCTGAGTTTCCGTGAGCGCGCGGCCAGAGAGAATGTTCACTTCGCCGAACCCTTGGAACCCGAGCCCGCAGCGCCGCCACCCGCTCCAACCAGTAGGTTCTCACTCACAAGGAGTGGCAGCAACAAGCTGAAGAAAGACCCCCCAGGTGATCCTTGGTATCGTATGAAGAGAGAGTTGGTTGCAAAACAGCAACAGCAACAGCAACAGCAACAGCAATCCTTTGAACAGCCACATTACGACACACGTGATTACCAGACTTCTCAGCGGGATAATGAACTCTCTCCCTCCCCAGCGGACCTGGGACGGCCATCTGTCGATGCTGGTTCTCGAGCTGCGTATGCTCCCATGCCGGGCGATGACCAGGGCATCCGGCGATGTGCCACCGAGCCTATTCGCAAGGTTGAGTACGAGCTTGATGAAGAATATAACACACCCGTTGTAAGAGGAAAAACATTTGCACAGGCTGAAAGGGACCAAGACGAGTTTGTAGATGTGCCAGGCACCAGAAGACGAGCTGAGCGCACAGAAAGCTTCTCCTCCGACGGCTCTCACCATCACCGGTTTTCGAATATGGTATTCAAGCCTCGTGAACAGATGACACCTGGCGATGGCTTGTACAAACCCCCACAGTGGCTTGATGAGTGGAAGAAGGGAACTGTC
Organism: Calonectria pseudoreteaudii; assembly: GCA_001879505.1. Taxonomy (NCBI): domain Eukaryota; kingdom Fungi; phylum Ascomycota; class Sordariomycetes; order Hypocreales; family Nectriaceae; genus Calonectria; species Calonectria pseudoreteaudii. The sequence goes on from KV875228.1 coordinate 3,189,129, forward strand.
GGCACACTAAATGGCACCCTTTTGGATATTCAAGAGACGCCTAAAGAAAACAACAACCACTGGGCGCCCGCTGACCAGAACAAGGCTTGGTGGGAGCAGGATGATCGCCGGCGCAGCTATCCATCGCGCCCAAGAAAGGCCGAGGCCTTTGATGGTGAATATGATGAAAACGGTAGGTTGACACGTGCATTCCTGGCGAGACGTCGTTGCTGATCTGAGAATTTAGCGCCGACACGATTCAAGCCTGCGCTGTTTTTGAAGTGTGGGCCTTTGTTGAGATACTGTGGTACTCGACGGGAAAAGACAGCTTCCAGAATCCCACGGCCAGGCGCAATCACGGAACGTGAAATCTGGAGGGGTAGCGTCATGATCGTCACGCAGGATGCGGATTCGTCTTATGAGATTGCTCCTACCCTCAGGCTCTTCGTTCAAGATATTGAGCTGCTGCCACCACCACCACACCGTGTCAAGGGTGAACTACCTCCGGACTATGTTGACCCGATTGCTGGGCACCCTAAGCTCGGACGGCGAGGAGAGACCCTTTATGTTCGTCCTGTGGAGCACTTGGAAGAAGCCAAGGATCTGTCCCATGACGAGACCGATGAAGGCTTGTTCGAGCAGAGTCGAAGCCCACCAGATGTCTCGCTTCCTGATGGTTCAACTGATCTCCCAGGATCTTTTGCAAGCCGGAGAAAACGTGTCGGAATCGACGGCGAGAAGGTCCAAAAGTACAAAGATGTCAGAGGCTTCCGTCTTCATGCTGAAAGAGGCTATACCTTCTGGCGCTTTAACATTGAAGTTGAGTTGCGAGAACGGCAGCAGCGAATTGCCTACCGAATCAACCGTGGCCCGGCCATGGGATTCTGGGTGCCTGCGCAAGAACAGACGATGAATATGATGTTCTACAGCTGCAACGGCTTCAGTCTCAGCGTGAAACCCGATGAACTGAGCGGCCCCGACCCGATGTGGCGCGACGTCTTGAACTCGCACCAGACCAACCCGTTCCACCTCATGATTGGCGGTGGTGACCAGATATACAATGACTGCGTCGCTGACCAAACCAAATTTTTCCACGAATGGCTGGACATTCGCAATCCTATCCACAAGCATACTGCTGCTTTTACGCCTCAGATGCAGGACGAGCTGGAATCATTCTATCTCCAGCGTTATTGCAAATGGTACTCCCAAGGTTTGTTTGGCTTGGCCAACTCCCAGATTCCCATGGTAAATATGTATGACGACCACGACATTTTTGATGGCTATGGCTCCTACCCCCATCACGATATGAACTCGCCTGTGTTCCGTGGCCTGGGAGCTGTTGCTTTCAAGTATTATATGCTGTTCCAGCAGCAGACTATTCTGGACGAGACGGACGCCAACGAGCCAAGCTGGATCATGGGATCTAAGCCTGGTCCTTACATTGGCGAACTCAGCCGCAGCATTTTCGTGAATGTAGGTGCCAAGGCCGGTCTGCTTGCCGTCGATGCCCGAACAGAACGAACAGAGCACGACGTCATCTCGGACCAAACTTGGGAGAAGATTATGAACCGGCTCTATGCGGAGCTGCGCCGTGGCCAGGTCGAACATCTTTTGGTGCTCCTGGGTGTTCCAATTGCATACCCAAGATTGGTTTGGCTCGAAAATATGTGAGTTTTTTTTTTTCTTTCTCTCTCTCTGGATTGGTAAATCTTAAATTGAGCTTGCTGACAATCTCGAAGCCTCACCTCTAGACTCATGGACCCTGTCAAGGCTTTAGGAAGAACGGGGGTTTTTGGAAAAGCGCTGAACAATATTGACGGCGGCGTTGAAGTGTTGGATGACCTCAACGATCACTGGACAGCCAAGAACCACAAGCAAGAACGAAGCATTGTCATTGAGGATCTCCAGGACCTTGCCATCGACAAGTCTGTCAGAATCACAATTCTTAGGTATGTCAAGCCATTGCTCAAGGCTTTGGGATGTATGCTGACTCCAGAGTAGCGGCGACGTGCACTTGGCTGCTGTTGGCCAATTTTATTCCAACCCGAAGCTGGGATTGGCCAAGCATCAGGATCCTCGTTACATGCCCAACATCATCTCTTCGGCAATTGTCAACACGCCGCCCTCGGATCTTTTGGCTGACATACTGAACAAGCGCAACAAGGTTCACCACTTTGATAAACAGACAGACGAGAGCATGATTCCAATGTTCCAGCAGGGTGTTGACGGGAAGCCCAGAAACAACAAACATCTTCTACCTCATCGTAACTGGTGTTCCATCCGCGAATGGACACCCGGTACGACTCCACCTCCATCACCACCCCTCTCCGCTCAGGATAGGAGTCCTAGTCCACCACCACCGAGCGGGGGTGGCGGACTCTTTAGACGACTGTCTTTGACGAAGCGCAGGTCATCTGTGGATTCCCCAGGCGACCTAGCGGCAAGAGATTCGGTTCGAGGCTCCCGCCCCCCCGTTACACGCGGTGGTGGTGGTGGTGGTTTGTTCCGCAGCCTCTCCCGTCGCAACTCGACTAGCAAGGAGAAGCCGGCGAAGCTTACTCGTTCCATGTCTGTCGATCGTGGTGCAGCTCCGAAGAAGGGTGGCTTGTTTGGCTTTATGCGCCGCAATAGCCAACGTGGGTCCGATGATGGCGGTATCAATGGCTCGTGGGCAGGAGACGAGCCCGGGTACGATGATGAATACTGGGATGAGCCTCCATCACCTCAGCGGGAACGTAGCTCTGGCCTTCGAGGTGGTGCCGCATACGATGAATATACCGAGGGTGATGATTCACAGTACATGAGCCACGCTCAACCTCCGCGAAGGGCTAACACTGTCGGTTCTCAAGCATTTGCCCGACAGGGGGGAGACGAGGCATTTCCTCCAACTCGTCCCTTCCACCGAACGCCAACCGGATTGTCAACGAAGCAGAAGCGTGATCCGGGCAAGTTCGAGGTGAACCTCGAGGGTGGGTTGGACATTTGCCTGAATGTCGAAGTTAACCCCAAAGATCCTGCGGGTATTACAATGCCCTATCGGCTCTTGGTGCCGAAGTTGTTGTACGAGTACAGCCCTGAGGCAGATGAGGTGCCTGCTGGACCTGCTGAGCCTGCTGAGCCTGCCGAGCCTGCCGAAGCCCCCCAGCCCAGTGGCTTCAAGAGACTGCTAAGCTTCCGCAAGAAGCCGGAAAAGGTACAACCTCGTGACGATGACGATTATGGAAGTGAGGAAGAAGAAGAGTATTATCAACGCTGAAATGGCTGGTTGAACTCTTACAAGGCGAGCCACGTGTGCAGTCTTTGACAAGGGAAGCCATGTTGAATATTGGATGGGATTTTCGGCGGGGAAGTTTTGATACCATTTTGACTGTTGATCTTGAGTGATTCTTTGTTGATGTTGTTCTGATGTATTTAATGGGCTGGCCATACACGGCCAAACTTTGGTTACACGTTTGTGATGGGCATTTTTAAGGCGCAAGTTGAGGGCTCAACAAGGCACTTGTGGGCACAAAAAAAGTATATTGGAACCAGAGTTGGTATAGACACCTAATTGGACTTTTGAACAATGGCCAAGTTGGAGGTTGAGATGTGATGTTCTGCGGACCCTGACATGGCAATACCTTGCAAGACAGCTGGGCTCGCACCCCTGCAACGGCCCCCGCAAAATAGCCACAAAGCCCTGTGGTAAGCCGCTAGTGTCAGCTCGTGAGCATGCTGGGAAGCCCCGGGAAAACACCCGGCCCCCCCAGAAATGGGTAAGCAGCGAATCATTTTGGCCACGAGTTCGCAAGGAAGCATCCACTTTGGATCTTCCGCCACCTCCACCGGGCAGCGACCAAACACCGGCGATTCACCTTGAGCTTCCATCTCCTTTTCCTGCTTCAGTTAGTTTGCATTGACGTAACTCCGATCCGACAAATCAACCCAACCACCCTGGCCGGCTTTTCCCCCCTGTTTTCTTGAATTACAACACATGCACACCGGGCTCTTTTGAGTTATTCTTCTGTTATTGCAGTGTCAGGAACCTGCGTGAGAGCCTGACACCGAGCCGAGCTGTGGCACGCGATTACACGACACGACACGGAATACCACGACACAACGAGCCGACATAACTTTGACGAGACTCTCGGTGCAAACGAGCTAAAGAACTTGGAGGGGTGACCAGAAACACAAGGGCATGGCGCCATCATGTCGCGCCGCCACTACCAACCACGCACCTCCCACAGCAACCTCCCCCCCCATCTGCGGTCGGTCGGTAATGGTTTGATGTCTGTCGCGCAGCCAGCCGTCCAGAAACTGGGCGCATGGGTAGCTGGTCCCGGACGACATCTGGTTACGACTTATGGAGAGCGAGTTGTACGAAGGCTTCGAGTCAACCTGACTTCTCGACGGTTGCTGAGCTTTCCGCACATGCTGTTCTTGATCTGGGTCATCGTTCTATTATACGGAGAGCGCTGGATATTTGACAGCAAGGTGGCTGACTGTGAGTGGGGGAACTGGGAAAAATGGGTAAGTCGCTTGAGAGAAGCGAAAAGGACTCGGCATTAGACTGGAACACGGCATTGGACTGACACGGCGGCCACAGCCAAAAGGCACAAAACCTCACCACCTCATATTCGTCGCTGACCCCCAGCTGATCGATCCGCACTCCTACCCGGGGCGTCCTTGGCCAATCAACCCGCTGACTGTCACCATCACCGACAACTACCTCCGCAGAGGGTATAGAGCCCTCCAGCACCACCTTCACCCTGACAGCGTCTTCTTCCTCGGCGATCTTTTTGATGGCGGTCGCGAGTGGAAGACGCGCCAGGGTAACTTTGTCGATCCAAAATGGGGCCGCCCCCGCTCCAACGACGAGAAGAAATTGGTCGACACCTGGCACAACAAGTATGGCGAGGACTTTTGGATGAGTGAGTATGAGCGGTTTGGCGATATTTTCTTCGACCACTGGAAGGAGGGCGACGCCGAGGCTCCTGGTTCCTGGCAGCGCGGGCGGAAACTTGTTGCCAGCCTTCCTGGAAATCATGACCTTGGCTTTGGCGCGCAGGTTCAGGTTCCTGTGCGAGACCGTTTCAGCGCCTTCTTCGGTGAGGTGAACCGTGTTGATGTTGTAGGAAACCACACCATCGTGTCGGTTGACGCTGTGTCTCTGAGCGCGGATACGTCTGAATACCGGAGCACACACGATTTGCGACCGATTTATGAACCTGTCAACCAATTCCTTGACAATGTCAAGGCCACGAAGCGGAGAGCTGTTCGGGAGGAGCTGGATTTCTGGCACGCCACTGATCGGACACTCAAATATGCGCATGATGTGGAGGAGCTCGACAAGGCGGATCTGAAGCGATTCCCACATGCGAATGTCGGCGACGATGCCCCTGATTTCCCCACGATTCTGCTCACCCACGTGCCCCTCTATCGCAACCCAGGAACGCCGTGCGGGCCGAAACGTGAGCATTGGCCGCCAACCAAGCCGCCCAAGGGCCAAGACGGCCCTGTGATTCCTGATGACAGAAATGCCATTAGTGTTACTGCGGGATACCAGTACCAGAACGTCCTCAGCGAGGACGATTCGGTCAAGCTGATCAAGAGCGTGGGCAATGTGATCCATGTCTTTTCCGGCGATGACCACGACTACTGTGAAGTTGTCCATTCTCCCGCCAAAGAGGGCGTGCGTGAAATCACAGTTAAGAGTATGAGCATGGCTATGGGCGTGCCGACGCCCGGCTTCCTCATGGCTAGTTTGTATAACCCTGTTGATGCCCAGGGCAAGCCTATTCCAGGTGCACCAGAGGCAACGCTCCAAACACACCTGTGTCTCCTCCCTAACCAACTTCACACATATATGCAGTATGTCATCTTTGGCCTGGTAACATTGGTGCTGCTGGTTGTGAGGGCATTGCTGGTTCCTGTCATCCCACTCACGCCGTTCGCTCTGGAACCTGAGAAGCCGTCAACGATGCTGCCCATGTACAAGGACAAAATGGACCCTCCTGAAGCGTTCGCGACAAACGCTAGAGCCCGCCCCACGTCCTCGGGCACATCAGCCCATCACCTGCCACACTTTTCTTCGGCTGCTTCCCGTGGAGGCCGCAACATGTCGCCCGGCCCTTCGCCGTCCTCTCGGTGGCAATCTCGGCGCGGGGGCCGGAGCACCAAGCGTTGGGGATGGGGAGCCGACGGCGGGCCGCGGATCCACCTCGACGACCCCTTTTATGATGGAGGCAAGACGGACCGCCGACTTGGCGGTCGTAAGGCGCTGAGCTTGGTGGGACGAGAGCTATGGACAACGGCGTGGCGCGTTGCTTGGATGGCGGTGCTCTTCTGGGCGTACTTGACACGCAGAGGTTAAGGGAAACAAGACAATGTGATGTGAACCGAGGCAAGAAACACCAGACATGAGACTACATTTTTTTTTCATACATCTTATCTATTTTTACCTGTCAAATGTATATATACTACTAATACCAAAGCAACGAGGGAGACCAAAACCAAAAAAAGGCGGCAAGTTCAAACAAAGGCAATTGTTGGAGGATTACTAACTGGGACGTCGCAAACCATGCATTCTTCTCTTTTTCCTATTTCTTGGATTCATGTTTTTTTTGTATTGCATTTACAAACGGAGCGTGTATGGGTAGACGGACATGGTCGGAAGACGTACAGCTGTATCAAGACATATATATATATATATATATATATATATATATAAAGCACCATGAATAAATGATCTGATCTGGTCCTGAATTAATTTTTGCCTAATGACTATTTTGTTGTTTCCTATTCCTGTACTGCTCTATGAGGCAGGCGGGACGCAATCCAAGATTGATAGTTAACGTGGTCGATCCCCCAATGTAGCTGTTTTCATTTGTTTTCCTTTGTGCGCCGTGGCAGCAAAGAATACCGCCTGATCCCATGCAGACAGCCCAATGAATACACATGACATGCCCTCGGAGCTCTCAACACCACCACCCCTCCACGAGCCCTGGGCTGGCACAAGACGGGGGCCAGACACACAGGCAAACCAACACTGCACCCAAGCAAGGCGCACACAGTCTCACCTCGTACGCCTCGTGACGCCAATCCTCTCCTCCCTAGCCCTCCCTAGCCTTGCCTCCGCATCGGGGCTGGCCTGGATGCCCTCCATGCCGGCGGCAGCAGCAGCGGCCTGGGCTTCGGCGGCGGCGGCGATGCGGGCCTGCTGGGCGGCAACGAGAGCCTCACGCGCGCGCCGATCCTCGTAGGCGGCTACATCCTCTGACGTGACGTGCAGGGTTGTCGGGGGGCGGCGGAGCATAGTTTCCCGTATTTCCTGTTGTTGCTATTGATTGTTTTTGTCCAGCTCTTCCTTTCGCTTCTTCTAACCTCTTTCCTTTTTCGGATAGAGAGGTCTTCCCCAGGACTTTGGATCCTTTGTGTGGATAGTTTGTTGTTGGTGATGGTGGAGAGTTTAGAGTCTGGTCATGGGAATAGGAATGTATGCCTTTGTGGATGGACGGTGATTGTTGGTGGCGGTGTCTCTTGATGTGCCGTGCCGGTTCTCCGCCTCTTCTGATGGACACACTCTTTGCTGCGTTGGTGCCGAGAGTTGACGCTTGCAGGGCTCTTTGTCTCGAATTCCAAGCGTGATGTGATAGCGCCGACTATGCTCGCATGTCAGTCATGGGTTGCAAGAAGGCAGTTGGTGTTAGTCTTCGTTAGCGCTTGGTCGTTGGCTTTGGCGCCCAGCTGCACGTGTCTCCGCCACCACTGGCTTCCCGCTGTGGGGAAGGTAAGGCTCATTCACTCAACTGCTGCAGCAAGGGCAATTGCTTTGCAAACCAACATGGCTGTCAATGTACGCTCATGGGCGGCTGTCTTGCACCATTGTATGTATGTATGAATTGGTTGAATTCTCTAACAAATAGACATCCAGGCTGGTATTTTTTACTCTAACCCGCAAACACCTTAGCACCAAACTATGTACACATCCCATCCTTGTAATAAAGCGCCTTAACTTAACCCAGTGAAGCTATCACTTCAACTGCCTGATTAATCAAACCTTGAGCCCGATTATTCCGTTGCCCAACCCATTGTGCTCCGAATATCCCTCGTAGATCCTGACCCCCGTATCTAAATGCCGCTTCGGCCTATTAGTCTGGCATGTGCCCGTGCCGACCCTGGCTCCCTATGACGCAACATGGCTGTCAATCCTGAAATCCCAAACAAAAGAAAGTCCCGTGGTATCAGTGTCGTTAAGATGTGTGTACAAAGGAAAGTAGTCGTGTCTTTTAATCAACCAGAAAAACCACCCGCGTAAACGTTTTCAGCCTCCCACCTCAGAAAGTCGCCCAAGTCATGGTGCAGGTTATAGCCCATTGGGATCGAGCCTTTGGCTCCATCCGAGTAAACCACTAGTGGCAGCATGGGGCTTGGCGGAAGGCTGTCTGTGGAGTCTCGTGACGTGTATTGTTTGGGATGACCCTCGCTCACCCACCGCTTTGGTGGTGGGCTGTCAAAGAATTTATCCTTGCTCGATGACGTTTTGTGTGAGTGCGAGCTCCAAAATCCTGACGGATGCTCGGATCCTATTGGGATCGGGAGGTCAATCTCCGTATTTACCGTCGATGGTGACGATGAGGGGGTGCTCATCGAAGAGGTTAAGCTCGTCGAGCAGACAGTGCTCGTTGAGGATTCTTGCGCCCAGAGAACCGGCTTGTCTTCCGAGGTCATCTCTCCGTGTGTCTCGAAACCAAAAGAATCGAACCAATTTGTAATATCGTCGGCCTGCTTTCGGTCTTCCTCCCAGCTCATATCTGGGGACAGGTCTCCGGCACCACACAGAATGGCCATCTGGAATGCTGTCCAGTCGAGTGTTTCGTCCATGCACTTGAGGCCACGGCAAATGTCCGCCTTGACGAAAGTGATTGGCCCATGTTCAAACATGGGATTGTTGAATGTGAATGGCGTGCTGTGCAGATAGACAATCCCATCTCGCTCCTCCGCCTTCAGGTTCGGCATTTGACTCCTCCGCCGCTTCATTTCCGATTGCTTGCCGTCGGGCTCCGTCAACATGACGAGAGGTATCTTGGGCAAAGGCTTATGCTGAAGTGGGAGTGTTCCGTATCTCGCTGGGTTTTTGAGCGGTGGAAGAGGTGTCGTGCTTGCTATATCAGGTACAGCCTCGTTCTCGAGCTTTGGTCTATACGCTAGAGGCTGCACGTAAATGTCTTCGTCCTCCTCGAATTCAAAGTCCTCGTAGAGATCTTCTTCTTCTAAGGGCGAGCAGGGAGATGGGTCATCCAAGAATGTGCCCCTCTCCATCTCGGCATCCTCAATGAGCTTTGATAGGCTCTCGAGGTGGAATGGTTCTACTGGAGTCTCGGGATCCTCCGACCCAGCACTGCGGGCTTCTGACCTAGTGCTGCGAGTTTCAGACTCAAGACTGCGAGTTTCTGATCCAGTGCTTCGGGCTTCTGACCCAATGCTGCGACCGGAGTCGCTTGAGTCTCGGGCCTCGGACCGAGTTTCTTCCTCGATGCGGGCCTGTTCTCGACTTCTTCGTAGTTCCTCCAGCCTCTCTGGAGTGAGCATTTCGTCGGCCTCGATGCGCTTGAAGCGCTGGCCTGTGAGGATGTCCGTCACATTCTCGGAGATGGCCCACGATCGCGGGCCACGAATCTGAGACCCTCTAGCGAGGGCCCCGCGGATTGAGCTCCTCTGTTTACTCTTTGGCTTCTTCACTGAACTTTTTCGAGTTGGTGTGGCAAGGCTAGGAGGTGTGCCATCCTTGGCCTTCTGGTTTTTGTTATATCTTATTGGCAGCGGCATCGATTCGGAGTGCTTGTGTGGCTTAAGAGGAGGGAGCGGCGGGGTAGCATTATGTACTTCCTCAGAAGGACGAGAGGCTGGCCTCACATCCATGGGTGCAGTCTCAATGCCATTAGTTGTTTCATCTGCCTTGACAGCCAACTTGTCCGTGTTCTTTGGCTCCACAGGGCTTTCTTTGTTTGGCGCATCCTTGGTGGGTGTGGAATGGTCGAAGTCAAGGACAGAAAAAGAGAGCGACGGCCCCGGAATATCCAGCTTCAGAGCCACGGGCAAGCCATCACTGGACTTGGGTGGTTGTCTCGGCTGGGAGGAATGCTGGGGACTTTGTCCCTGTTCAGGGAGACAAACAGTTGATGCTGACTTGGCCATCGGTGGCGGGGCTGTTGGGAATGCCTCCTTCTGCGCCTCGTAACTTGGCATCAAGCTATAAACTGATGAGGAGGGCTTAGTTAGTGAAAAGGGTGCGTCAAGAAATGGTTCGTTGTTCGCGTCTTCGTTGCTCGCGGAACGCTTCTTTCTTCCCGTCGCAATCCATGACTGAGACCCGGCCTTTTTTTTTACTGATTTCTTTCTAGAAGTTCTTGCTTCTTGGTCAAAGGGTATGGTTAAGCCAGAGTCGTCGTCCCTGGATCTGGGGCGAGGGGTCATAAGTCGTCGAAGTACAGATCCCGGCATTTTGGGTAAATTGATGTATATCCGCTGGGAATCGAGGGAAGCGGATATGGTTGGGCACGCTTTGCATATCTCGCGAGGTGTAGGTCGCTGGTATTAGGAAGTGGGATGAGACAGGAGATGGGAGGTGGCAACCTCAAAAAGCATGCGTTGACCGGTCGGGACGTATGGGTAGTTGGGCTGAGGTCATCAAGTATGGGACGGCCTGAAAACAGATGGATGTTCAGCTGGGGGGGGACCAGAGGCAATATACGGAAACGGCTGGAGGAGCAAATTACACAGCCGAAGACAAATCAGATACATGTAAACATGGTGCGGGCGCCTCGAGAGAGTTGGCATATTAGTCGTTAGTGTGTCTTTTTTGGCTCCCATGCACCAATCTATGCCAAGTGTCATGGATCATGGGAGTCGGGGAGGAGACAGGTGCCCAGAGGCCAGGATGCGGTGTGGAGCAGCAACACAGGCCAACCCTGCGCACAGGATGCAGGCGGATTCCCTGGGCTGATGATGGATGCCAAGCAGGGCCTCGGGTGCGATTGGCCGTGGAGCAGCGTGGCTGATGCTATTCTGGCTTTCAAGCTGGCCCAGACTTCGTATTGTACTATATTCTTGGGGGCCAGCCGCATCGCCCACCCCACCACGCTGCGGTACTCTCGACAGGTGCATCCTCTTTAGGTGGTGTTGGCGATATGGCAACGTCCTCTGCGAGATCCTCTCCCGTGCCCGCTTTACCCCGGCCGGTTGGGTGAACGACGCGGCCACAGGGAGTAGCCCAACACGACGCAGCACAACACGGACTGCGTACCGCCGTGGTGGGCGTGGATCGTGACAACAGGCAGAGGACAAGGCCTTGCCGTCGATCCGGCGATCCGGCGCGAGTGACAACTCACAGCAGACTCGAGCATGTCGTAAGACTCGGGCATTTGCGCGTAGAAACGTAACACTGGCTCAAAACTCCGACAGGTTGCTGTCTTGCTGGTATCACGGCAGCCCATCTGTCATGTCTGTCACCCTCCGCAACGCGCGGACGGAAAAGCCGGATGGTGGCCGCTGATTGTGCGCAGCACAGATCTGTGTGCCGGCCAACTGCATCATCCAGTGGCGCACGAGGGCATTGACGATTCCCGCCCTGCCAAAGCACCCTGCCAAAGCACCCTGCCAAAGCACCTGGTTGACAGTGAAATTGGGTTAAACATGTCCATAGCAAGTGCGTGCAGCGAGTTGGTGCTCGATCCGCCCATGAACCGGGGGGTCTCTCGCAGGGCGGGGCGGGAATCGCAAAGGTCCCCAACAAGGGTAACGGTGCTTGATCAGCCACATGCAGGAGGGGTACAGCAGAGGGGCGGTCGACACCTGTGGCCTGGGCCGTTGACAATCTTGCCGCTGGTGGTGGTGAGCGATTGGCCTTTCAGGCGGGAAACCAACCGTTAGGCTGTTTAGTCGCTCATGCGGCAACTCGCGGCATCTTGGGGTAATTTGGGTCGTCCGGCAGCAGAGCGACAGAACCCGGTCGGTCGCATTGCGACTAACTGTTGCGGCTCCTCTTGCGAAAGCGAAGTCCAGCGTCAGCCTCCGCGGCAGTTCTTGATGACAGCCAATTTCACGCATTTGACCTTGCATCTTCTACTACTACCCATGGACGGGTAGGAAGCGGACCGAATCCTTCGAAGGGGTGGCGAAGGGGGGGGGAGAGCCAGGTAAAGCGAGACAGGCAAAGAATGAATGGCACGGTACGCACCACATGACTGGGCTGTGACTGGACTGCTCGGCACTTGGAGGATGGAAGTGTGGGTGGGTAGTGGGTTGGTGGATTGTAACCTGCCATTGCTGGAAGTGGCTGGTGCACGGAAGGATGGAAGGATGCAGCTCATCAACATGGGGCCCCATTGCGAAATGCACTGTGCCACCGGTGTGAGGCAGCTTGGCGGCGACCTGGCCATTATTCAGCCAGTAAATGCACTAATATACTTTGAATTGCAAAGGCATTGGGCGGGAAAGAGCTGAAGTTGGCTGTGTGCGTAAGTCTTGTCATGCTCGTCTCTATCGACAGCGGTTGGTTGATATCGTCGCCTAGTTTCACCTTCCCTCTCGCCTTCTATCCAAAACCGGGGGCGGCACAGCTATATTCAATAAATATGATTCATTCATTCATCCCTATCAACCTCTCACTCCTCCATGCCTCTCTCCGGACTCGCTTGTCAGCTCTCGTCCGCATGAGGCTGCAGAGCTAGAACCATAATTATCCGTCTCCACAGCACCGCCCGGAGCAGCTTGCCCATTCTCCTCAACGGTCCGGCTTAAGCCCATCGCATCGCAGTGCCAACCCCCCCGCAGGTTCCAGAACACTGCCCGCGGGGCCCGTAGGCCTTGGCTGCGGGCGGCCTAGCATTTGTGCGTGCCCGTTGACAGGGCCTGGAGGCTATTTCTGAAACCACTACGAAAGCCTCAGAGCTCGTGATGTGAGTGCCCTGCATGCTCGCCTTGACCTGGGCAACGGCATTGAAGCCACCGACTTATGCCATATCACATGGCGTGTTTTTTTTCTCTTCGTATTGCGGTTGTCGTTGCAGCTGTAAGCCGCTTCTGCGTACATATGTACATGTCAAGCCCTGCAAACTGCTTGCGTGCTGGCCGCTCTGAACTGAAAAGTGCATAAATCTGCTTTGGGCCGCCTCACTCTATTAGCCTGCTGCACTAACAATTTGCCCGAGATGACGTATGGCTGGCGTGGAAACGCACTGGTTCCGTGATCGGCCTGAATCTTTAATGCTGGTCGGACAGGTACTTCTAAATTTGGCTTGTCTTTATCCGCCAAAAAAGGCTGAGAGCATGGACGCATTCATTCAGATGGGACGATTAAAAATTGAATTATTCCAGATTCGGATCGAAGATCCCGATCGTACAAGACATTGCATGACCCATGAATTACCAATTACCCTCAAACGCCTAACTCTACAGTCCCTATCATGAGCCGAAAGAAGGAAAAAAAAGAATGAATGACATCAAGCAGAGTAAAAATAACCCAAAAAGAAAAAGAACGAAAGGAAGAAGAAAAAAAGATTTCCGATTGTGTATTTCCACATTGAGAAGACAATGACACTTAGCTGAAAGCCCGCCTGCATCTCGTTTGGACATGTTGCTGTTTTTGTATTTTGTGCGCCATTCGTTAAATTGTTTTGTTTGTTTCGTTGCCGTCTTGTCGAATTGATTCGTCACTTGTGCGAATTTGGGCTGCCACACCTTCGTACTCAGCTGCAAGTCGTATTCACCACGCAGCCTTCCGAAGGTGCACAGGCATCGCTCATCCCCTGAGTGCAACCTTGTTGGGCATCCTCATCGCCCTTGGTGCAGTAGGTCTGGGGAACGAGATGGCTGCAGGCTTTGGGGCCAAGTTGGACTCCTCCAGCAGCGGCTCGTGTTCATCATCCCGAGCTGTGGACATTGGGTCGGTTCCAAAGAATGTGGACAACCATGACTTGAGTGAATGCAGAAACTGGTCCGGCCAGTCTTGCTCGCGAGGTTTCTTCATCATGCTTCGTCTTCGCATGACGATGAGTTTGATATGTTGAGGCCCGTCCATTTTTTTTTTTGTTAAAGGTGCACACCAAAGAGAGTACCTGCACAGCAGTTTGTTTGAGGCGGCAGAAGTGTATCGGAGATTGCAACGAGAGAGCAAGTGTCCAAGGTTGTTTAAAGAGCCCAAGCGATCGATCAACGGGGGCGATGTCGGGCCCTTTTAAGCACCAGGTTAACATTTCTTTTTTTTTCTTGTTTCTGGCTTTTCTTCTTTCTGTCTGAAACACTGTCTTGCTTCCCATTCCAAAGACCCCTATCAAAGGCGCTGGTGGGTTGTTCACGGCCCCGGTCTCAGGTTCTAAACATCACCCCGCGAGCAGCACGAATTCCATGCGCTGATCCGAATCCGAGACGCGACTCCATCCCAAATTTGAACTGTTCCTAGCATATCACCCTCCCCACTCCCAGCCTCGCGCAATCTAAATCGTCAAACCCAATGCTTCCCGGCGTGGGGTTGGATACCCTTGCTTCGATCAATTTGCCAAGCCAAAATGAATGTAGCAAGAAGCTTCATCTCCCGTATGTGGTCGACGTGAAATGGACCCAAGGTATTCATCGCCATGAACGATCTACCATCGTTGGGCTTTCCGCGAATATACTCGACATACTTTTTGTCGAAGGAGGCGTAGGTGATGAAAATTTCGTGTCGATCTTGCGACACGATTAGACGTCTAGATTGTATTAGTATCATATGTTTAGCATTTCATCAAACGAAAGGGTAGATAAGAGAAAGCCACTTACCGGTACTCGCTCACAAATGATCGGGGTGGATAGGTGACTATCCATCCCACCATCTCTGTAGATTCTTGCCTCATCACCGCAGCCTTGGTGGCAGAGGATGCATCCCGCAGATCACGCTTGACTTCAATAATGGCCTCTGGTATCTCGACACTATCAAAAGTGTAATAGCCGTCCGTGTTGGCTTGAAACAACTTGGAATCCTTGTTCTTGATGGGGACGGGCTTGTGGACGACAAAAGGGAATCGGGCAATTGACCAAGTTCCGATTGGGACTTGGTACTGCAAAGATATCGCCTGCAAAAACAGGACAAGTGCCATGTTCGCCACTTGCTCATCCTCGGGAGGGCCATGTTGCTTCCCCGATTGACGGTCTTGGGTTATCCATCGTTCGAGATTCGAGTGTTGATTGGCGCGACCCGGATCAACATCTTCCCCCTCGATAGCCTCGGGCTTTAGGCCAGGTCTTTTGCCCTTGTTCAGTATCTCGAGGTGAGAATATCGAACCAGCCTAAATATACCTTTCGGGAGTTGATGGTTGGGCACGATGTTCGCCGCAGACTGTCCGATCCGCGTGTTTTTGTTCACCGGAGCTGGCGAAAGGGAGTCGGAGTACTCTCTCCACTCCTCACACTTCTCCAAATACTCCTTAGCCGTATCAAAAGAGTCGAGACTGATCAATTCTTGGTCTTTGACATGTTTCTCGAACTCACCGACGCCAACTGGGTATGGCCATGTGACGTGGAAGGTTAAAAATTGTTCGTTAGTTGTCTTGGAACCAGATTTATGCTCCTTGAAGTCGTAAAGATTCGGATTCAGGAGAGAGGCGCTTTTGACTGCTTCCTCCCAACCCTGGATCGTGGTTGGTATATCCTGTCTCGATGCCATCGTCGTGATATATTGGTGATGAAAGTAGACAAACCTGGAGGATGTAGAAATTGACGGGCAACCAGGGAAGAAAAAAGAGTAGGATGGAGAATTAAGTACCAGCGACAGAAGCATCTATTCACGTACATTAAACAACTCGCTACAAGAGCACTCAGTCACAGATATCAAACGGTTCGCTACAGAAGCATTTGTTCACAGAAGCTAAACAACTCGCTACAGAAGCACTCAGTCACAGACATCAAACGGTTCGCTGCAGAAGCTTCTATTCACGTACATTAAACAAGAGCACTCGGTCACAGAAATCAAACGGCTCGCTACAGAAGCACCGATTCACAGTTGTTAAACAACTTGTTGCAGACTTGGACATGCGATATTCATGCACCATTGGGGGAACACGACGAAGCAAACTGATGAATTTTTCGTTGGCTTTGCCCTCAAGCTAACTGTAGTCACTACACAATTGATCTGATCAAAATAACAACCAACACAGACCGAGTGACTCCTTGGCTAGTGGCGGATTAAATCGCGAGTTGATGTCGATGCGCTAGTCACACACTGGAATGGATCAATTAAGAGTTGCTTTTAACAGCTAGTTGGCTGTGGTTGGCTTAGTTCAATGGTTTGTTTTTGAGTGAAACCAGGTGCTGTTTTCATTGACTCCCCGCCCTGAACGTGCCGAACCCCACACAATCCAGCCCTTGAGTTTGACACTTTCCTGCACGGCGTTCCAGCTAAACTAAATAAATATAATGCCTAAATGGATATATTTATCCAAGCATGATCATTTAGAATTTTCTAGGCTTATTTCCCCCTTAGGTATTATAATTATGTTTGTCAAGATTGGTGTTTTGCAGCGAGTGCGGTACCAGTAGCTTCCTTATGATCATTCAAGGGTAGCAAGAGAACGCTGAGACCAACTTGGATGTTTTGAATGTGAACGAGACCTCCATCGACAAAAAAACACGCGTGCAACGGGACAGGTATTTCCAGGCTTTTAATTAAACGCTACCTAATTTTATTATTTCTCACCGGCCTCTTCCTCGTCGTCGTCGTGCTGAATGAACGGAATAAACCGAAAGTCCAAAAAGCTCCTCTTGCCCCCCTCCACGTCAACCATGAACTGGAGGCTCAAGACACCTTGTCCATCACCCCTCAAACTAACCTTGCTCGCAATCCGCATCGCCTCGGTCGAGCTTTTGATGAAATCAAACTTATAACACTGTGACCATCGTTCCTGGATGCTAAAGGTCTCCAGAAGGTCCTTGCCGCGTGCAAAGTCAACTCCAGAACTGCCGAAATCCCCCAGCCCAGACAGAGAGAGGTAAGGGGAGACCTTAGTCGCCGTGATCGCCAGTTTGGTTGGAGCAGTTGGGGAGATTTCCGCGAGTGCATCTAAAAGGGTACGCGATTGCATGATGATCTTGAAAGACAAGTCATTCCGGTCAAAGGGTATGTCCTCCGGTACCTCAGGGAGATAGGTGGTCAGAGCAGCTGTCGTCTTAACGCCGGCCTCCTCAATTGTAATTTTGAACGGATCCCCTTCCTCCCCATATACTAAAGTGCATGTCCCGGAGATCCCCAGTGTTTGATTGCTGAAGGCATCTGGTCGGTAATTGCGCAAGTTGCTGCGATATGGGTCCTGCTCTGCCTTCTGCGCACGTGTAGCAACATCCATGGCACCGAAAATTTGGAGAACTTCAAGAACAGACGATAAGGAAATTTGAAAATTGGGAAGCTCGGGAGGTTCCTCTCCTTCCGTTGGAGGTAAATTGACTGTATATGACGAGAACAGAGCCTTGTCGAGAAAGGCAACTCCTGGAGCAGTGTCAGAGTCGGCCAGAACACAGCAGACGGGATGATTGTTTACCTTGCATCACTCGTGCATGATCAGACGCGAACCTAATCCCATCTTCCGTGATCTGGACATGGGCTCGGGGTGCAAAACTAATGCATCGCAGAAGCTGATAAAGAGGCCTTGTAGACGTGGCTACAGCTCGGAAGATTGGCTGGGAATCGGGTGCCATCCTCTAAGTGTGATGAGGGCCGCACTCGAAGAATGAATAGAATACGCGCGAGATGGAAAACGAAAAAAAGGTCAAACTGGCAGAAATTCAATGGGCGCTCGGTGG
Source organism: Calonectria pseudoreteaudii (assembly GCA_001879505.1). Taxonomy (NCBI): domain Eukaryota; kingdom Fungi; phylum Ascomycota; class Sordariomycetes; order Hypocreales; family Nectriaceae; genus Calonectria; species Calonectria pseudoreteaudii. The sequence continues at coordinate 3,206,917 of KV875228.1, forward strand.
CGTCTTCTCCTGTTGCTTAACTATAGTACACGAGACCGATGGAACGGGACTTTCAGGGGTATCTTAGACGTAGACTCCGACTGCGCAGAACATGTAAACGACTCCGAACCTGGGGAAAGTCAGCTGGGATGTTGAGAAGTTGATCAGATGTGGAGTGCATACGCAATCGCCAGAGAAGCTGGAACGCCGAGTACGGGAATGTTGACGAGAGATCGGTCTGCCGACTCGTTAGCATAGATCTCTGGGGTCGCAATAGGGGCATACATACTGAGGGCGAATACACCAGTGAGAGAGATTCCTAGCAGCGACAGAAGGAATCCGACCCAGAACTGATTTCCCTTGTTGACGGAAGGGAAGAATGGACTGCCAGCAGCAGCTTGCCAGACCTCATGCAACGAGGAATCCATGTGCTAGGCTTTGAAGATAATATCGCGATTGGCGATTGATGTAATTGGATCGGTAAACTGCGGCTCGACGAGTTGTGTGCGAAATTCGTCGAGAGGGTGTTGGTGGTTGGAAACTTGGATGCGAGTGTCAAGCTGCAACGTCGAGCCTCTGGGGCAGCTTCACGAGCTTACGATTTCGCATCGTGGCCCGTAGACGGGAAGGGCTTAGCGCCGTCTGACCCCTGGCCCCTTAGCTGGAGTCTGATTGACTGGCTTGCACGATGCCTGGAATGACATAAGCAGTGCACGGGCCACTGCGGCGACCCTCCACCATGATGATTGCATCGCGACATCACACTTGATTCATACATACACAAGCATCCAAAAAGAAGCGGCAATTCCATCGTCGCAAACATGTTAGACGAAGGCGCGTTGCCCCTGCGCAAAAACTACGAATGTTGGGTTCCAAACTAACGCCAGCTCCTGCAGGTGCAAATAAGCGCAAGGCCGAGGAGGAGCCTAATTCTCCCACCCCGTCCAAGCGCATCAAGCAAGACGAGTCTGAAGAAACCGAGGACAAGAAGCCCACCATTAAACCTATCCCCTTCCCTGAAAAGGTAAAGTGCTTTTATATTCCCACGTAATGGATCAATCAGCCAAGCTAATCATCTCCTCCCCAGCCTGCTGTCATCGAAGAGCGCAATGGTGAAATCGAGTTCCGCGTAGTAAACAACGACAACGAGCGAGAGTCCCTCATCATCCTCACCGGCCTCAAATGCATTTTCCAGAAACAGCTCCCCAAAATGCCCAAAGATTACATCGCCCGTCTCGTCTACGACCGCACCCACCTGTCCATCGCTATCGTCAAGAAACCCCTCGAGGTTGTTGGAGGTATCACATATCGCCCCTTCAAAGGTCGCCAATTTGCCGAGATTGTATTCTGTGCTATTAGTTCCGACCAACAAGTCAAAGGATACGGTGCCCATCTCATGTCTCACCTCAAAGATTACGTCAAGGCTACCAGCGATGTCATGCACTTTCTGACCTATGCCGACAACTACGCCATCGGTTACTTCAAGAAACAAGGGTTCACAAAGGAAATCACCCTAGACAAGAAAGTGTGGATGGGTTATATCAAGGATTACGAAGGCGGAACGATTATGCAATGTTCCATGATCCCACGAATTCGATACCTTGAGATGGGCCGAATGCTACTTAAGCAGAAGGAGTGCGTCCAGGCCAAGATTCGCGCGTACTCCAAGTCCCACAACGTGCATGCCCCGCCCAAGGAATGGAAGAATGGAATCACCGAGATCAATCCCCTCGATATTCCTGCTATTCGTGCCTCTGGTTGGTCCCCAGATATGGACGAGTTAGCTCGCCAGCCTCGTCACGGCCCCAACTATAATCAACTCCTACACCTGCTCAATGACTTGCAAAATCATAACTCAGCATGGCCTTTTCTTGTGCCTGTCAATCGCGACGACGTCGCTGATTACTACGATGTTATCAAAGAGCCAATGGATCTCAGTACCATGGAGAGCAAGCTCGAGGCAGACCAATATGCCACGCCGGAGGACTTCATCAGGGATGCCAAGCTTGTTTTTGACAACTGCCGGAAGTACAATAATGAGAGCACGCCGTACGCAAAGTCGGCCAACAAGCTCGAAAAGTTCATGTGGCAGCAGATCAAGGCCATTCCCGAGTGGTCTCACCTGGAGCCCGAAAAGTAGGCTTTTGCACTTGGTTCCAGGCGGGCACAAATCAAGTCAGGGCCTTGACAGGTACAATGTGTATGATGCGATTCTCGAGGCTCGGGGTACTTTCGATTTGTCGCAGTTGCAGGCACTGTTTTTGTTTCATGTTTTCTGGGAGCGTGGCGTTTTCGGTAATGAGGGTGTTTCTTGTTAGACCATATTGCACATAACCCTTCGGTCGGATCGTATGGTTTTTGTGAAGCTAAAGAAAAAAAGGCTACATGTAGCGAGTAGATGCAGATTTTGTTTTCTTCTGTGAGCAGCCATAAACTAAATCCAACCAACCATGTTTCACCATAGTCGCGCGCAATCTACGTGACGAGTTGGACAGGGGAGAAACAGGGTTTCACAAAGCAGACATTGGTTTTGCCCAGCTATCTATCTCGTACTTCAAATGTAAAATATAGTGCCCAGCACACAAGAACGAACAAGACGACTATGAAGTGACACACTTCTGCTGCAGATGACAGGGCAGCCTGGCAGCTGGTGGCACAACACTGGACCCATGATGCCACCGCCCTTGCGTTGTAAAAACAACATGATATAAATTCATTCCAATAAGTTCCGGTTCCTGACCCAAAAATCACCCAAACACCGTAATCCATTCTGGAGAGAGTAATGATGAGAGTTTCCGAACCATCCGCTGGCCGTCACTCATTATCGTGTTGTAAAACAGGACACGGGCTGAGTACGGGGCAGTGGGCCGTATGCGAGTCTATGTGTTGCGTGCGCGAGTGCGTGCATGGATGTTCAGGTGATGCGACGAAGGGGAGGCCAGCTGGGCCCGCCCTTCAGGTGTGTCGTCTTGGTAGGTGGAAAACGCAGCACCGAAAAAAAAAATCGTGAGCTATCATGGGTATAACTTTTTTTCCTAGGTTGAGAGCGTAGGTCTTTGTTTCTTCATCGTTTCTCATCGTAGTTTCATTTCCTCATCGGGAATCGAAGGCCATTTCCAGATCTTCATATGCCAGACGAGGTCTCAGTGGTGCGCTGACCAAATGCCGAATCTCCCACCGGGAGTCGGAGATCTGAGTATGTGCGGCGGGGCCAAGAGATATGCAATCGGTGGTGGTAATCGAGATGCCTGCGCCGGACCTCATTCGAAATGGGAGGATTGGGGGCTGAGGTATCGCTCGGTTCCCCCAGAGAGGCGCCGCTGCGATTGGGGTCCTCCGACTCGAGGGTGCGGCGAAGCATGGGATGGAGGAAATCGGGCACCTCGTTCCACTGACCAGCCCGGGCGGCGCTGAGCATGCCTGGAGGGAAAAGCGCAGCGGGAACAATGTTAGAGTCGGCGCCTTCTTGGAAAACCTCGTTGTTCAGGAAAGAGAGCTCGCCAGACTCAATGGCATTCTTGAGCCATTGCTCCCATTCCTCATCCAGAACAGCGGTGCTGTCACCAGCCTCCCGGCGCGCGGCCTGCGCTCGGAGGCGCTCGTTAAGCTCCACACCGACGCTTTCAATCTCGAATTCACTCTCGACATCCATTTCGCCCTCTTCCTCGTCAAGATCGACGTATTCAGCGCTGTGGATTTCGGAGCCGCGAGGATGGTCCTCAATTTCGGTCCAGTCAGGGAAGCCATCGGCTGTGGTGTCGCGAATGGTGATTCCCTGCTCTCTCTCAAACTTCTCCTTGGCCCACTTGGTACCCTCCCACTTGGTCAGACCGGCGATTTCGGCATCAGTGAGGCGGAGGCCGTCAAAGGCGCGGAAGAGGCGGCGGTGCCATGGCCATCGCGAGAGGCGGATTCGGTGGGTGCGGTGGGTGTAGTCGAGGCCGGGATACTTGGCCTCTTGAGTCTCCAGGTGGCCGTAGAATGCGTGGGTTTCTTGGCGGACCTCGGGGATGAGACTGCGCTGGAGAAGAGCATGGAAGTTTTGGGGATCGTTGCTCTTGGGGCGGGGGAACATGTACTCGTAGACAATCTGGTCGACGGGACGGCCCTTCATCTTGGCGGGAGCGCAAGGGCGGCGAGTTCCAGCAATTGTAGGGGGATCGGAGAGACAAGAAGCTGGCGCTGGGGGAGTGCGCAAAAGTCGAGGCTTGAGACGAAGAAATTGGTCGCAGCAAGTCTGCGAATCCAGGGAAGGTGCCAGAAGGTGGCAGGTCGGTCACGTAATCGGAGGATGATTGTGAAACGACTTGGACTCGAGACTTTGGCTTTGCTTGGGGGAAGAGAGGGTATGAGAGAGGTACAAAGAGGCGATGGCTCCCTTTCACCGGACCAGGTTTGACGAGTAAGGTGCGAACACAATCACGGTCGAGCTGGCGAGAAGAATTGCATGAAGGGTGAAGAAAGTACGAAAACCAAGCAGCCAAGGACTGAGCGACAAGATGGCCAGGCAGTCGGCCTTTTTAGTTTAGGTTGTCTTGGTCGGGCGTTCTCGGCGGGGGGGGGGGGGGGGGGGTGTGAAGCGTGAGAGCGCAAGCGTCAGGGTGTGAGCGACGAGATGGGTGTGGTGCGTGTAGGTATGCGAGCCGGACCGGGAGGCCTGGTGGGAGCCTTCTCTTTTGGTGGGGGAGGGAGGGAGAGAGAAAAGAGCGGAGGCACGCGAAGCTCGACAAGTGGAGGAGGGGAAATGTTGAAGCTGTTGTCAAGTTCAGGACAAAATATATGGAGGTCCAATATCTGGGTGGGATCGTAAAAGAAAGAGAGAAGAATAGGAGTGGACAACAAAAAAAAAAAAAGCCCCAAAAAAAGGTGTGTTGGGTCGACTTTGGGTTTGAGGGAGAAGTAGGTGTGCTGCGGAAGGGATGATGGATGGATGGATGGCCAGGAAGGCGGGTGCCAATCGACACGCACCCTTGGAACCAAGTCACAAATAGGCGAGGTAACATGCACGGTAATGCGGCGTTGGCGGCAACAGGTGGCGGCAGCAGCAGAGGCGAACAGCATGAGGCCAGAGGAGGAGGAGGATGAGGAACAAAAAAGGGTAAACAAGGCCGAAACCAAGGCCTGGGTTCCGGCCTGGCCTCGCAGCGTGAGCCATCATCATCTCCTTCGAAAGACGGCGGCCGTGGCAGCGTCCAGTCCATGCTTACTAGCCGGCCGCCAATGGCCACGGCCGGAGGACGACATATCCAAACTCGGAAGGGCAGCGAACAGAATGCATGCAGTAGGCAGGGCAGCATAGGTCAGCAACAATGGCCACCCCCGAGTAGGCCACAGCCTGCCCCGTGCAAGTGCTCGGGCAGGGCTCCCGCATTCCCCATAGGTTACCCGCCGGCGTGGGATAAGTTGCGTGGGATGCGAGGCGGGTAGGCGTGCACGCCATTGGGCCCCGGCGGTGTTTTGTTTTTTTTGTTTTTTTCTTTTTTCTTTTCAGCGGCACCTGGGATGTCCGTTTACGGGTTACTGCAGGGCCTTGTCCCTTTCAATCAATTATTTTACGACTTGGTTGCGAGGACGGAGCTTCTCCATCGCTGGGCGGCAGTCGAGCTGGCCGAGGGAGGGCCCCCCCTGGAAGCGAAAAACGTGGGACTGATGCCATGACATGGTTGTTTGGTGTTGTTGGTGTTGGTCATTGTGGGGGCGAAAGCAAAGCTGTGACGCGCTCCCTTAAGTTACAACTCAGTAAGTTGAAACGAGGACAGGATTTCCCTTGCTCTGGCGATTGCGTAGGAATACCTGCCTTGCCCCGTCATACTGGACAACGCGAGATATTATCGGTCCTGGGGTAATAAGATCAACATGTGCCGTATGCAACCACGTATCTGCTCCCGATCCGAGCGCACCTCTGCAAACTGGGACCGCATTACAGCGTTGCGTTGTACAGCGGCGTGCCGGCGACTTTCCTTGCCCCTGCTACCCAGGTGCTCAATGTATGCTCCATCTATGTACTGTACAGCAGCACGTCCCCAAAGTTCGTTTCGCAAGGGCTGAACCCTCCATCGACATGATCCACGAGGCTCCTTTCTTGTTTTGATGCCGACCAGACACCAGGTGCAAAAAAAAAAAATCCTAGTCGCTGCTAAGGCAGACTAAAATCCCCATCAATGCAGTTTCGACGAGCGTATGTAGAGTTCATCCCACGAATGATAGACTTTAGCAGTACCTGATGATCGCCTGGCCGCCAGCTAAAATGACGGATACCTCCCCCGCTAGTTCAGCACCTCATCAGTCGTCGCTGGTCTCCGTCATAGGATCAAGCCCACATCAGCTCACATTCAACCATTCTGAGAGCCACATGGCCTGGCCTCGCTTTTCTTTTTCCCCTACTATCTGCGGGTCACGGGCCTCGCTGTCGCATTCTCTGCCTGCAAAATCCCCTGACCACAAGACATATGTCATCTGCCGAGTCCCTGTCGCCCCTCGCTCATGTCCGCCACCTATCCAATCCCTTTCCCGCATCGCCCCGCGCCTCATCACTCAATCATGGCGTGAACTAAATGCCCCTGTTTGCTTCCGTGTTTGTACTTTTTTTTCTGGCTCCGACCCCTGCGTTCCCGTGACTGATGACCGGCAATTATGATGTGCACTGAGAAGTGCATCAGATAAGTCAGGTGACTATTGCTCGCGCAGACCCCGGTTGGCTCCTCTTTGGGAAGGCTCCAGAGGGTGGCAATTACTCATCACATGTCATCACTGCAGTCATCAATATCAAGGTATTTTTCAAATACTTTTCGTTCACGACCCTACATACACATGGCCCTTCCAGCCGGAAAGTCCAGGCATAAATTCTAACACTCTATAGTTCCCTGCCATCAATCCTTGGTGGACTGCGTTTCTTCTTGCCGTTCTTCTTAAAATTCGCATATTTCAATCAAGCCGCATGAGTTGTTGATTGTGCCAGTTTAGTGGATAGCTCTCCTCTTATTGAACTGTGTTGACAGCTTCACCTGTCGTGTTCCCCGTAGGCTGTCCTATGATCCAGCTGAGGATAGTGTAAAACTTGTCTTCATTTCCGTCAGCCAAAACTCCATCCGTGAAATCCACGATAGGAGACTTTCGTATCTGGATAGCTCCATTCCGAGAGTTGAAAATGCACTGAATTACACGCATTCTTCGACCGGAGCAAGAAACAATAGTGACCTAGACTTCAATTAGTCAACAAATCAATCATGTGGGCTTTAATCAGTTAGCTTACAGGGATGACCTCATGTCGGGCAAATGTTTTGATCAAGGCGGTATTCATTGCCAGGTACAAGGCTGACAACAGCTCACTCGTTAACAAGGTGTCTTCGCAGTGAGAGGCTCTGTCAGAAACGAAACCAGAAAGGTGTGGCTTCTCGGGGTCGCGGGTGCGCTGTTTATAATCGGTACATGGGCGAAAAGTGCCTTCGACCAGCCACTCTTGCGTGTAATACTCAAAGCGAGAGAGGTGTTCAGAATCGGGCAAGCTGGTTAGGAAATTCATTAGCTTCCAGAATCAAGCAATAAAAAACAAATTAAAGAGCAGGATATGGTATAATACTAACCTTACTGGTGCCCATTTTGTAAGGGTTGGCATGATACCCTTTTTCTTTTCTTCAAAATTGTGTTCAAGGTATTGCTCAATAAGACCCCAGATCCAAGAAGCAGTGGCACGCGGTGATCCAAGTCCAGAAGTATCCTTTTTCTTCTGGTGATCAAGGGCCCCGTCATCAAACATCTCCCAGGGTCTGGCGATTTTAAGTGCCTGCTTGATTGTATGCAGAGGGAGTAGATTGATGTAGGGTGTGAGTGTTCCGGCTTGGCCATTGTAGAAATCCATGTCAACACAAGTAATACCGTAACTGTGGAGCTCCTTTGGATCGACGTAGTTGCCGTCGTATTGGGTAAGAGGGCTTAAGACTTTTTGCACTTGATCGCGGATCTCCTCCTCGTCTGGGCCATCGTGAAAACCCAGGTCCAGGCGAGTAATACCGTAGTCTTGGAGCTTCTCGTCATAGATCTCGTGGTCGTCCTCAGTCGGAGAACGAAAGATGTCCTTCACATGTGTTCGGGCCCCCCTTTCGTTGCGGCCATTGTTACCCGGAGTATACTCATCCTTGGTATTCTTCTTTGGGGGGGGTCCATGCGGGGAGTCTCGCTGGAGATCATTTTTGGAAATCCTTGCCTTGATGGACTTGCTTACCAGGCTGATTTGTGAAAGCTTGCGCAACAACTGGCGGCCTTTGGACCTGTCTGTACTGAACTCCATTGCATAAATGAATAGAGACGATTATGATGATGGTGGCGACGAGGAGGAATAGAATGAAAAGAATGAAGAGGGGGGGAGGAGAAGAAGTAGCCGTTTAGGATTTGTTTGTTTGGCGTGAAAATTAGGTGACACTGTCAGTCAGGTGACACTGCCAGCCAGGTAGCGCGAGCTTGGATTTGCATTTTCTTGGGCCAAGCAGGCAGCGGTATCACCCTTTGTTCCTTGCGCTGCAAACTTTGTCGGCATGGAGGTGTAATCAAGGTGTGTTTCACGGTGCCAAAAAGCGGCCACTCCGTTGCAGTGGCGGCGAGTGTAAGAAGGAAAGATTCCGGAGCAGGACCAACAACAGGCCTGGTGCAGGAGGCCCACAGCGTCTTTAAACTTGGAATAGAAGCAGGAGGGACATCAAGTCGGTTCAGGCTTGAGGCTCAAGAGAGACGACCGCCGATTTGAAAGAGTGCCCGGCGCCCGCGGTATCTGCATACTGTCTGTGATTCCGCTTCCCAATACTTGATTCGCCGCGCTGAATCAGCCATGATTGATTCACACACTTGCATATACACACATAAACGGATCATCAAAATGCGCCAAAACTTTGAGTCACTTAGCCAATGTGAATGTATTCATCGGCGACGCAAATAAACTCCAATGCCAGTCCCCCCCTTCCTCCCTCTTTCATCCTGGCCACGTGCGTTTGAGCTTGTTCATGCATAAACCATCCGCTCACCTTTGCCCTCTCCTTTTTCCCCATGTTCTTTCTCTATCTGTTCTCTCTCGTGAGCTGAGTTTAGAGAACCCTAACCTCGGGAGCCGGCTGGGGAGACTTGTCGAAGCTCTTCATGGGCTCAAGACCCCATCGGCCAAACATGGCGGCGTCCTCGTCCCAGCCGTTGCACTCGGTGGTCAGCATCTTCTCGCCGGTGAAGATGGCGTTGGCACCGGCCATGAAGCACATGGCCTGCTTCTCCTCAGACATGACCTTGCGGCCGGCGGCGATTCGGATAATGGTGGCGGGCATGAGGATTCGCGCCGTCGCAATGGTGCGCAGCATGCTGGTGAACTCCACCTGGGGCCTGTCTCCGAGCGGCGTTCCCTTGATCGGCACAAGGGCGTTCACGGGGAAACTCTCCGGGTGGCTCGGGAGCGTCGACACGGTGTGGAGAAGGCCGATGCGGTCCTCGGACGTCTCACCGAGACCCAGGATGCCTCCGGAGCACACCTTGATGCCGGCGTCTCGGACGTGGCTCAGCGTCTGCAGTCGCTCGTCGTAGGATCGGGTAGAGATGATGGAAGGGTAAAACTCTCGGCTTGTGTCAACGTTGTGGTTGTAGGCCGTCAGTCCCGCCTCCTTGAGTTCCTTGGCCTGCTCGCTGTCAATCATGCCCAGCGTCACGCACACCTCCATGCCCATTCCTTTGACGCCCTGCACCATTTCCTTAATGTTCTTGAGGCTGTTCTTACGCCCGCGCATGTCGCGCCATGCAGCGCCCATGCAGAAGCGAGTGCTGCCCTTCTCCTTGGCAACACGGGCAGCCGCCAGCACACTCTCAACTGTCTCAACCCGCTTGGCCTCAAGACCGGTGCCCTTCTGGTACCTTGTGGACTGGGCGCAGTACGAGCAGTCCTCTGTGCAGCCACCCGTCTTAATGTTCATGAGCGTGCACAGCTGCACCTCGGCTGGGTTGTGGAAGCGACGGTGTACAGTGCTCTGCAGATGCAAGCGGTCAGCCAATCATGTTAGAAAGCAATTGCGATTCTCGTGCCATTTTCTCCGCATCATATGTGGTGTAGTGTAACACACACTCGGCAGGCATGCCGGTTCTTGGATGGAATTGCAGCTGAAGGCACAAAGGGGAACTTGGTACCGACGAGAGCAACGCAACGGACGGGGGCAGCTCACAGATTGATAGGTCAGTTCCATCAGAGGCTGGTAGAAGATGGCAGCAATTTCCTCCTTGGTCCAGTCATGGCGGGGTTGGGCAGCATGGACGGCATCACGAAGAATGGTCTTGGCGCGCTCCCGTCGCTGCTGTTCGACGCTCTCGTGGGTTCCAGCAGGGACAGGCGGCGGTTGGGATTGCCGTCCAGCGTAGTCAACCACGGTCGACATGGCACGGAGGCGGCCGGCGACTACGGGCTGGGGACGGAGGAGAACGCGGGAAGGGCCATTGACCAGGCGCTGAGAGCGCAGAGCCCTCTGGCAGAGTGTAGCGCCGGACTTCATTGCGATGCTGGACGGTCTGGGGGGTGGATGAGGAGTATGGAGAGGAATAAAGGAACAAGCAAGAAGTCAAAACTCGAACGAGAGGAGGAACGGGGTAGGGCAATGAGGTGGTGCTGCTGGTGGTCAGTCACAGCAACACAACCAGAAGCCCCCCACGCTCAACTCGGCACAGCAGCCAGACAGCTTGCACGGAGTACGGGGAGAGTTGCCAACAAGAATTCGGCCAAGGTCCGTCGAGCCGCTCTGGAACCCAAAACACTAAGCAGCGGCTGTGCGGATCTCGCTCGGGTCGTTCAAGACATGTCTGTTGAACCTAGTTGACCGCGGCCCAGAGCCATTGGCTTGCACATTGTACGTAAATCGCGGCGCCCTAGTTCGCAGCAGCAGCAGCAGCAGCAGCAGCCGCCGTCGCCGCACCGAGACCGAGGCTGGCCCCCCGGTCGCCCGTTTTGTCCGGCTTTGTTGACGGTTGAACCAGCACAGCACAGCACAGCACAGCACGCGCAGCCTCCCCCAGCTCAACATCTCTGGGGGCGAAGCTACCCAGGTACGCAATCAAGAAGTGGGTTGGCGCTTAGCTGTCGCAGCTCCAGGCCCGCTTTTCAACCGACGCTGATGCCAATTGCGCCCGTTTTCGTTGGCTGCGGCCCGCACGGAATCTGTCCGTGTGGACTCCCGCTCACTGCTCGATGGGTCAGCCACCAGTTGAGAGAGGGGCAGCTTTTTTTTTTTTTCTCCTCCCTTTCTCTCTGACTTGAGAAAGCGGGGGAGGGAATAAGAAGCCGAAATCCGAAATGGTGGCAGGAGGGCGACCATCCTCACGGAAGCGGCCGGGCCGGACCCCCTTCCGTCGTACAATGCCGCTCCCCTTGCTATTCTTTCGGCATTTCCTAGCTTTGGCCGAATCTAGAAAAGAATCTAGCTCTTTGTCCTAATGCGTGTGTACGAGCGTCCGAGTCTCGGCTTTGATCATGCGTTAGTGTGCAGAACCTCCTCAACCAGATATCAGATCCACCTAATTCATAGTCATAACCTTCCCCACACACCGAATTGGGCCAAACTGACCCAGATGACGTCTTCAGCAACGTGCGTCAATATGTGAGCTGTAGTTTATTTATTCATCATTCATAATTTGCTCTCAAGAAACATCCAATGTGTCTCCCGAAATCCTATTCAAGGTTTCGCCCGTTGGTCCATATTCATATCGTATATACATTCGTGTATGCCCAGTTGCTTCATAGCAACACCAGATAACTCCAACTCCTTGATATCCAATCCATTGCATAATAATTTAGGGTAAAATATGAGATAACCATCTTCAAAAACCAGTGATTACCTCAATCGTGGACAAATACATTTTGGTTGAGTGCCAGGTTTGGTTGGGGTGATGAGATCGACGCTCTCCCGGGATAACCGAAATAGGATTCCCAGATCAGCCGCTCAGGCGGAGCCCGCAGACTGAGGATTAGCTATCCATAATTCTCACTTGTAGCAGCGAGGAGCCCGTTATCATATATTCTCACGCTTTGGTATAGGCTGCTTCGGGATACCGTCTCCCACTCATCGGGCTCGCACCCCGGTCATCATAGGCCGCCCGCTTTTCCCACCTTCTCCTCTCCTCTCTCGATTGATCTCGAAGGCACGGGTCCCATGCCGGCTGATCACGCCGGTGGTCCATACGGTCCATGTCAGCGTGGCTGCTCGTCCGGCGCCCCACCTCCGGCCGGCGGAGATACTGTCGGTCTCGTCTAGCTTCTTCTCGATCAAAATCTCCGGGGCGGCTTCGACCATCTCGGGGGCGCTCCCTTCTCCTCTGTGTGTATTCGCCATCGCTGTCCTCGGGATCAGTAGAGCCATCCGATTCCAGATCCGAGTGGCTACGACTCAAGCGAGAGGGCGGGAATTCTCTGCTTCGGCGTGGTCTTGGGTCGTTGTATGAGGATGGTCGATTTGGGTTGCGTGGTCTGTCCTGCCCAAGTCCGTTGGGCAGCATGCTTGAAAATTTCTCGGTCACCTTTTCTCGCAAACTCGAGTTGGTCGGTGGTGGCCTCCGTCGGTCGTTATCAGTCGGAATCTCAGAACGATGGCGATACATGGGCGCTGGCGGAGAGTGATGTGAACCCGAGGAATCTGCAAATCGAGAGCGGTTGGGCGGGCTGTTGTCAGATCGCCGAGCTGTCCGCGGTGGAATAGGCTCATCATCAGATGAGTCTGATGAAACATCCCTTGGTGGTTGGCTATGTCGCCGTGGTGCTTCAGGTCTCGTCGGTTCAGATCTTGTCATGCCAGGATCGAGGTATGTTGATCCACGAGCATAGGATGGAGGAGGTGGGTCGGAGCGTGGCGCATTGAAATCAGAGAAACTGCGTCTTCTTTCATGATCGTCGTAGCCTCGATCCCTCGCGCGCTCCTCTCGCGTGCGCTCCTCTCGTGTGCGCTCCTCCCTTGTGCGCTCATATCTCTCAGGTGACGGGCGAGTCGGTCCTCGCCCATCAGGGCGTGGTCTTCCACTGGCGTGTCTACCAGGGACGTGGTTATAAGCTACGGGTCGTTCAAAGAAATTTGGATCTGCAGGTGCAGGTCGTCCTTGGAAAGGTTTTCGTACGTGAGCGTAGGAGACCTTTGGTTCGCCATGCTCAGGCTCGGCCCTAGAATTGCCGGGTTCCGGTTCTGCGCGTGCAGATTCCTGGGCTTTGGATGATTCACGCTTCAATTGGTTGGCACAGTTCTTGTGCCAGCGATCAACTTGGGCATCGGGCTTCGAGGGAAAGACAGATTTGGGAAGGTCGGTTGGAAAATCTTGGCCTGTTTCCGGGTGCTTCAGCTTCCAGTTCCTTACAGCGAACTGTAGGAATGGAACATGCTCCTCTGGGCCGAGCAGGATCTCCAATGACTCCCATCGGGAAAAGCCTCTCAGCGTAAGGGCAGGAATCGTCGGCGGGGCAAAGTCGTCGTCAGGGACAGGTTGAAGAGTATGCTGGCAGCCAGTGACTTGCCACATGTAGGAGATAGATTCTGGGGGCGTCTGAAAAAACAGATCTGGATAATAATTCAGTCAATTTTCTCAATAATTTCATTCTATACTGTTTCAAGGCATACCGTCATAATCACCGCCGACAGCCTTGTAAAATGCTGCCAGCTTTTTTGGCGTCAACTGTCCCACGGATCTATCACCAACTTCGCAGATCTGGAGACACATCAAGTGTTAGTCGGACTAGCATGGCGGGGTGCGGGCACGTGCGTAGGTAGACGGACGATATAGCGAGCAATGGCTCTGAGCAGGGCATCAAGCAACTCGGTGGGGCGGTTGCTCTTCTCGTACATGTACGTGTACTCTATCGGCGGAGGTGAGGAGCGCGGTGATTGTGACTTTGGTGAAGTGCCTGGCGGGGCATCTTTTTTGGGTGAGGACGCCATGATCGGCTGCCTCGCATCCAGAACGGACGGGAGGGGTGGGGAGTAGGAAGAGTAGGCGAAGAAGCGGCGGCGGAAGTCGAGGATGAATCAGAGGCCGCTGCGGGGGGATATTTAAAAAAGAAAGCGACAACGAGGCCGCATGCGAAAGGTACCAAAATACGAAAGAGGGCGACAAGGATAGAACAAGTAAAGGCTGAGGCCGGCGCGGGGTGGATAATAAATCGCAAAGGAATCGGGTCCTAGTTGAGTTGGGAGCAAAGCCGCACTGCGTCGATGGATACTGGGCCTAATAATCCGGCCAAGGGCAAGGCAGGAACAGGCAGTAAGCTTGGCGCGCGCGCAAGGGCGGTCACAGTTGAAGCACGAAAGGCGAGAAGAAAAAAAAAAAAGGCGACCCGGGCTGGGCAGAAAAACGCCTGCGGTGCGTTGCGTTGCGTTGCGTTGCGTTGCGTTGCGTTGGTTGCGCGCAATCGTGGGCCGGGGCCAAGGTCGGTCAAGGTCAAGGTCAGGGCTGTGGCGATGATGGCATGGATTGCATGGCAATGATGTCGTGCCCAAGGACGGACAAAGCACGGGTGGGACGGGAGGGCCCTGGGTCTTTGTCTGGTGTTTGCTGCCTCTTGCGCTGCGCTGCGTTTGCTTCTGCTGGAGATGCACAGGAGGGTCCAACGGTGCGGACCGGGTTACCCTTTGCTCGGGGTTGTCGGCTGACTTGCCACTGGGCTCCTAGTCTTGTTCGCTGTCGACGCCGTTGTCTTGTGCTGGGTGCGGTAATGCCCAAGGTGTCTGCCGAGGGGGGAGGGTGAGGGGCAGCAGTCGGGAATGAATACTCGATGATTATTATAAGTGCGACCTTGGGGAGCCGGGAACAAGAAACCTGCCGTACGGGCTTGACGGCTGATGTGTGTGTGTGCTTCCCCTGTGCGGCTTCCGCTGCAAATACTACTGTGACTGGGATGGGATTGGAGAATGCATCGTTTAATCAGATGCTTAGCCTAGATGGAGAAACAAATCCAATCTCATGGAACCAAAGGTACCAAAGGGCTACGCCGTGCGATTACGATATCATGGGCCTGCGTTCCCTCACCTCTGCCTCTCGCACATCACTCGTCCACTGCCGGCTGCCTGTGGAATGACACGTGCACCATCGCTATCGGTTCCAGGGTGACTTGTCAGTGTGATCCAGATCAAACCGTCCAGCCAGTCAGCCAACCCAGGCCAGGTACTGTCATGTATTGTCGGGCTGCACGTTATGCCTGGGTTGCCAGTCGAAACGTGCAGCATGACAGATCAAATTCTTCCCCGTTATGGAGACTCTGGAGTAGATCTGGGCTAGGAAAAAGAAAAGAAAAATGAAGAGTAAAAAATTTTTGAGCACATTCCTTTTCCCTGTTTTCACTACATACTCTTTACGACCTGAGATATTTCTCATTTCAACGCTTCTTCTCAAAGCAGAAGACCGTTGACCTAGGCTTGTCACGATCGCTGCCACCCCCACCGGGAGGGAGCTAATCCCGAACAACGGCGCTAACTTCCATATTCAATCCACCAAGCAAGCACTAAAACAAGCTGAAGGGCTGTGTGATGCGCCGCGTCGGGTGGCATCAGGGAAGGGCTGCGCACACCTCGTCTCACTCAGCCCCAGGGGACCATTTGCTCAGCGGGTTCCCACGCTGCTCGCTGCATGCTGCATGCATGAGCAAGCGATGCGAAATCCCAGGTGACGGACGCGCCGAGAGAGGCCGATGGCTGATGGAATCAGGGAATCGAATCGAATCAACTCAACCCGGCAACTCGGGCGTCCACAGGACCCGGCCCGCCGTTGATGCTCGAAGCACCCGGCAAAATCAGGTTGGGTGATATGCCGCCTGGGGCCCAGCATGTGCAAGACATGGAGATCCAAATGACAGATGACTGGTGCTTGCAGCAGTGATGTCATGCTGGAGAAGCCTCGACCAGGTATCCCCACGTCTCTTGGGCCTTTAGATTTTAGGCATGTTGGCGCAAGCTTGGCAGATGGTCTAGGGTAGGTTATTTGACGCTCAGCCCACGCCAAGGGGAAAACGAAGAGCCTTGTTTTAGCGTCTTTGGTAGCGCACCCACCCAGAGATCAGACCAGAAGAACGTTTTCGGTATTCCATGTGCGCTTAACCCCTTTGGGAAATTTATTTCATCCCGCCTTGTTGGCCTCTTCCATTTCGCCAAGACGTGCGAGCTGTTGCAACACCAAGAAACCATCAGCAAACTGGTTCTAGATTTGGCTTTGGTCCATTTTCCCCTTTCGCAGTCACTCCTTGATCGCGTATTATTTGTAGCCGCTTTGGGCTTTTTGTACTCTTTTTTTTAATATTGCAACAACCATCAAGCCGCCCATCATGGACGCCCTCCGTTCTGCCATCCAGCCTATCACGCATAACCTTCCTGCGCCCATTCGCGACCTGGGCGTCTCCATCGTTGGCGAGACCTGCTATTCGTCGATTCTTCTCGATGTCAACCTCGAGGATGTCGAGTGTCTAAAGCTTGGCGTCTCTAAGGGCCTCGGTATCGGCATCATTGCCGCCTCATCCATCGTCAAGGTCCCCCAGATCCTCAAGCTGCTCAACTCGCGCTCCGCCGATGGCGTTTCTTTCCTCTCCTACCTGCTCGAGACGACCGCCTACATAATTTCTCTCGCCTATAACGTTCGCAATGGCTTCCCATTCAGCACCTATGGCGAGACTGCCTTGATCGTCGGCCAGAACGTCATCATCTCCATCCTCGTCCTCAACTACAGTGGCCGCGCCAGCGTTGCCGCTGTCTTCGTCGCCGCGCTCGCCGGTAGCGTCGCTGCCCTCTTTGCCGAGAATGTTATCAACATGCAGACCCTCAGCTACCTCCAGGCTGGTGCTGGTGTTTTGGGTGTCGCAAGCAAGGTGCCCCAGATTCTCACCATCTTCTCCCAGGGCAGCACCGGTCAGCTCAGCGCCTTTGCCGTAAGTCATCCTACCAAAAAAAACCACGTGTTTTACGATAATATTAACAAACATCCCCCAGGTCTTCAACTACCTCGCCGGTTCCCTCTCTCGTATCTTCACTACCCTCCAGGAGGTCGACGACAAGTTGATTCTGTACGGCTTCATCTCTGGCTTTGTCCTCAACGCCATTCTGGCCCTCCAGATGGTCTTCTACTGGAACGCCCCCTCCGAAAAAGCCAAGGGCAAGCGCAAGGAAGTTCCCATTCAGGCCAAGTCCGCGGGTAGTTCCACGTCTACTTCTACTCCCAAGAAGAGTCCAACCACTCGTCGCCGTGGTTAAATGATTGCTATGGGTTGCCATGCAGATTTGCGATTTGTTTCAAGTAGAGATGTTTTTTAATATACGAAATTATATCATAACCAACGTCTCCTGTAAACGAACTTAAGAAGTCATTCATTGCAAATGGTGTGGATGCAGATATAGAAATTGCATTTCAATTGTGATCTTGGTAGTTCGAGACTACATCAACTATCTAACCCGTCGCATATCGAGCGACTGACTTAATAATATTTTGCCAATTCCTCAAGTCAGATTTAACGCCCGATTCCTCGCCAACAATTGATAACCCCCTGCCATGCCTCTTATGTGGGCACATTTCCCAATTGGTATTCCCAAGCTCCTCATAGGAGGCGCATATACTGAAACGCTAAATGATCCAAAACGCCGATGCATACCAAGTATCCTATCCCAAGACTATAATTTTATCCACGGATGTTGTGAACACCTCAACAGAATTGGAAACCAGGCCCTGTCCAGCTCATAGCTCCGGCAGATGGCTTGCTGTCGGCACATTGCAGGCACCGACGCTGCTCGCCGAGGTTGCTTACGGAACAGCTGAAACAGACGTGCTTGCCACACGCACCGCAAGCGTGGGCTTCAGCGTCAAAGCCATCCACATCCATCATTCCATCGGCCAGGCTGGTGCCGCAGTCGTCACAGTTTGATAGAGCCACAGCAGGCTGTTGAACGGCGTGTGAGGATTCGAGGGAAGCAGAAGGTGCCGACGAAATATTCCAGAAGCGGTGCAGTGACTGCTGGCTGGCCTTGGGTCGAGAATCTTGCTGAGGCATCTCCTGGTCAGAGGCCATGGCATCAGCCTGTGGCTGGCCTTGCTGTGCAGAGAAGAGCATGTTTAGGGTTCGTCCTGTAAGCGAGTGTCAGATTTGGTTGCTTGTGTGCTCCTGTCTGTCGATATCACTTACGATGAACTTCCTCCTCCGAAGGTCGAGAGTTGCGGAACCGCTTCATGGTCCTGCTGTGCAGGTGGATGGGCGTCATGTCATAGTGTGCAAAGGGGTTGCTGATGCCAGCGACGTTGTGTGGAGGAGAGTTGAAGGACGAGTCGGATGAGGGAGAAGAGCAGAGCTCAGGGACAGAACGCTTGCGCTTGAGAACCATTTTTTTCTGATGGGGATTGTGCGAGGTATGGAGCAATGGGATGAGGAATTGAAGATCAAGACTAGTAGCAATGGTCAAGCTGGTGGACTAAGTGGTGAAGGTGTCTGCCTGGTTGCCGGAGCGTTTTGAGAGGGATGAGACAGAGAGGATGAGGGAGTAAGCAGCCAAGCGAGAAACAGACCGGCTATTTGGAGGCTGAGTGAGGCGCACGCGCCATCACGCGTTGTTGCGGCAAAAGAGCTAAACTTACAGGGGCCTCCGCGATTCTCCGCGCGTAAAGTGGTGTTTTTTCGCGACCACTCGCGCTATCGCCCCTCCGCTGGCTGTCCATTGGCCCGGCCGCGCCCACTCAATTTACACGACCAGCCGGATGCATCATGACAGGATGGGACAGGAATCACAAGTGCACAATGGTGATGAACATTATTGTTATGCGGGCGGGTATGCTTGCGTGATACAGAACAAATAAACAGAACACGCCCAATCAATCTACTCCTTTGATATGCGAATCACAAACTTGCCCAATCCTCCCTTCCCCGTCAGCACCCTCTCGCATCCTCTTCTCACCTCGTCGATATCGTCCAGGTCGACTACTGTCATGACGGCCTTGACCTTTGCCAGGGCAACCGCCTCCCCGGCCATTTCCAGAAGCTCTCGGACATTGGGGCTTCCCGATACAAACTCGTACTTGACCGTCGTCCCCCGCAATTTTCACCTGTAGTACAGCGCCACCACGTCTAGCAGCCACCCGAGCCATGCTGGCATCCGGTCGCCGAACAGCTCCCGCGCTGTCTCCTTGGACGGGATGCTCGCGATGCTCATCAGCGTGCCCGTGTCTGGCTTCAGGACCGCCAGACTGTCGTCAAACGTAGCCCACTGCGTGCTCAGCGCGAAATCCACCGTGCCTCTGCCCACGACCCCGGGCACGTTCTCCTTTTGGTAGTCAATCACCTGGTCAACAGTGCCGGGAGCTAGATACTGCTCCACCAGCGCCATCTTGGCCGTCGATGCCGTCGTAATGATCCTCTCTGCGCCAAATACGTTCCGTGCGACCTGCACCGCCACTGACCCCGACGCGCTCAGGGCCCCGGGGATGAAGACGGTCTGGCCCTCAAGGCTCTCCTTTCCGCGCAGCTGCAGCCCTCGACGTATTGTCTGCAATGCTGTGACGACTAGGCCTGGGAACGCGGCCGCCTCTTCAAAAGAGATGTGTGCCGGTTTGTGTAACAAGAATCGCTCCTCTGACAGGGCGTAGTCGGATGCGAATCCTGCCTGCTGCTTAGGAGGCATTGGCTTGTCCATGTAAAAACCGTAAACTTGGTCGCCAACCTTGAAGCCTGTGACGGCAGATCCAACTGCAGCCACGACCCCAGAACCCTCAATGCCAATTTGAACTGGGTATCTATTGTAGGGACACACTCTTGTTAGTCTCGGCTTTGCTTCTCGCGATGCATCAGACAAGGGAACTGCATACTCCATTTTGATCAGCATATCAGCCATTCCCTTGGCAAACTGCGTGTCTCCTGTATTGATGGCTGCAGCACGCATCCTCAAGAGCACTTGTTCTGGTTTCGTAATCTTAGGCGTTGGCATGTTCGCGACGATATAGTCCGCCGGCGAGCATTTCTTTGGTGCGATCAAGGATCGCATCGTGATTGGAATATCAGCCATTGTTGTTCTCGGAGCCGAATCGAATGACTAGTGCATGTTATAGCTTGGTCCTTATATTTCCTAGAGATACGCGGGAGGAATGCTTCTTTTATCTTTAGTCTCAAAGACCTTCCGGCGGCGGAGTATAAAAGTTCGGCGGCCTCGGTGGGTCCGCTCGGAGGCTCGACTGAACCCGCCGAACGCCGCTCCGGCAGCGAGATTGTGCCCAAGTCATGCCACAGCAACCTCCAACTCCGCTAGCGGAGTTCCAGCCATGCTTCATGAATTCCATCATAGCGAGTGGGATATTGCATTTAATGATTTAAATTACTTGTTCGCCCAAATATCCATATTGGAAGCACCAAACCCTTGAATTATTGTTAGTTCAACACTTTGCTGCATAGGGCCCTGCGAAAAAACCTTGCGTCTCGTTGTTTCTAGCCGAAATACATAGAGATGATGCCTGAGTAAATATAAATCCCTAAGGACAAGCTTTGAGGATTCCTTAGGTTTCCTTTTTTATTTAGATATGGTAATTATTTGTGCCACGATTGACGTAGTGTAGCCAGCGCGGTGGAGAAGCACCCCCGTTCACGAAGGACGACACGCACGAAAGCTATTGACTATGAATCTGGGGGATGAATTGATTTTTTTTTATGTCTTGGGAATCACCGTATGGTGTCCCCTTAAATAATCTACGCCTCTTCCGTGTTGTTCTATTTTCAGTCTTTAAAGCATAGCGGATTTAAGCAGAAGATTCGCATGCGAACTGACTGAAATGTGCCTCAAATCAAACCACAATTCCCCACAAATGACTGGCCGAAAACCTGAGAGAGGTTTATGGGCTTCGTATTCTTTTTGTATTCTTAACCCCAATCATTGAGTTCGCTGCGTACCATCATTTCAGTGCATATTATCCCATGATGAAATCTCAATAGTGACAAGAAGACGTTTGGAATCAAAATCCGCGTGCTTGAACGGATGCAACCAGTTTTGGCTACATAGCGCTGGACCAATTTGCTTACATCTAGCACACCAGTCATTAAAAGGTACACACTGTTGCCGGGTGTGCCTAATAGTTGTAATCTAGTTCGTTGGTGGAGCTAGTTTTGTGTCTGTTGAAAGCCAATTTAGATGGAGGTGGCGCCAAAGTAATGGCGAGAAACATATCCCCTCTCAATAACGTCTTCGGCGGGCGCCTCGTCCAAAGCCAATAGGATACAAATATCGTGGTATGCCACGAAAATGTGCGTATGTCGACTCATCTATGGTAAAACGACATTAGCGAAGGAGGCTGAACCCCCAGGTCTCCTACATACCTCTCTCACGGCTGATACCGAGCTGGGCCGCCACATTCGCATACCCCTCCTCCGTGTCCCCTTTCTCTTTGGACACTTTACTCAGGGTTTCCTCGTCACCTTTCCACAAGCTGCGGCACATGGGACAGGTGATATCACCCTTTTTGGTGCGCGCCCACATCTGAAAGCATTGCTCATGAATATTCTGGCCACATGTCGCCTGGCACCAAACCACGGCCTCGGCGCCGTCGACCTCGAGCTCACAGTAGCAGATGGGGCAATCTCCCTCGACTGGCTTACGCTTATCGAATTCTACCCCTTTTGGCTGCGAGATGAGCGGCGCCGCGGCGAAGATGTCGCGCAGTTCAGAGCTGAGCAATGCCAACTGGTAAACCATCTCAAACGGTGCATTTAGCACTTTTTTAAGAACCTTGATTGTTACCACTTAGAAAGTGGCTTAAAGTGTAACCATAGCGTTATGACTTACGTAGAGAACATGTTTGCATTGATTTCCTTTCTCGGCATGTGGGCAGTTGCACCGTGGCTGTTGTGCGATGTTGATCGTGTAAACATTCCCAGTTGACCCTGTCATCTCTACGACTTCTTCGGGACAATCCTCAGTTCCACACCTTGTGCGCTTGAGAACGTAGAAGCGCTGTTGCATTGCTCGGTCGTAAACATCATAAAATGCCTGTGGAGGCTGTGTTCTGAACTTGCGCAGCCGCTTTTCCGAGGGCGGGCTGGCAGAGTGCTCCGACTTGAGCTTCTTAGCTGATGCCGATGGTGTGCTTGAGATATTAGTGGCCTTTCTCTTTTGAGCTGTCTTAGTCGGTGCATTGGACGAGACATCGCATGTCAAGTTGATGGGGTGTTCTGGAGCCGGCCCCGCATTCGTTGGTGTCTTGCCCTTACGCTTATGAGAAGTTTGGGACATTTTCGGACGTGCCGAAGCGCTTGAGCTTCTCATCGGCTGGACCCTGGAGGGACCCATACTTGATGAGAGTCGGATGTGATTACTTGGTAGATGCGAAGGTCGGTGGTAAGGTTGTACACATAGGTGGATAGATGCCTCTTCTTTGGTTCAAACTATCAGGTGTGACAGGAGTCACGTGAAATGGCAGCTGTGACAAACACTAAGATGCATCGGATCTCCGATATCAAACCATTTGGGAACGATTACATTAGTTGAGACAAACGATGCACTCACTGGTGCTGACAGTCCACGAAACGACCCAGCGTGGAGACAAGTATCGATGGTTTTGATCAGGGTGTCACGAGAAATCGAGCGGAATGATGGAATATTGAAGAATGATGCATCTTTGGCATTTTACTACCCCTACTTGTCTCAATAGACTCCACCTCTTTTGAACCTCCCAAACGGGTCTCGTTTCCATCATGGTAATCCAGAAAACAAAATAAAACAAATAGAGAATCTCATTCCAAACGCCCCGGAGCGTGGGCCTTCCGACCGTCCCAGCTCCCCTGAGGTACATGTTGATATAAATGACCCCAATACCCCTTCCCAGATGCGCCCCCTATATCAAGCCACATAAGAAAAGAAAAAGAAATCGGTTGTGTATGTAGTAGATACAGGCCGTGCCTTCTAGCAGGCGACGGATGTGAAACGGTCCAACGCCGAGTCTATGCGGAAGCTGGTGATGTCGATGTATTAGACAAAAAAAGGAAATTAGAAAGTGTCGCGAGTCGTCGAAGCGAGAGTATCATTGGGATCATGGTGGCTGCAGCCGTGGTACTTTCATTCATCGATGTCGTCGGAGTGTTCGTGTCCAAGCACGTTGGTAAGGAGGAAGGTGTCTGATTGTGACGTCCAAGACACTGAATTCGATAAAGTCGGATAGAAGATGTGATAGGGAATGGCGTGGTATATATATGTACCAGAGTCGCAAAGTGGAATTGCGCTCAATTCTTAAGGTAGCGGTCGTCGGTGACCAGGATCACGGGGCTGGTAGCGGCGCGCTTCGGCTTGTTGCTGAGCGGCCAGCCACTCGGCGGATCCAGTTTGTCGTCCAGGTTGCTCGGCGGGAACCTTGGTGTCGTTGCTTGATGAAGCGATGGGTCGGCTGCTGCTTGAGCCAGAGGCTTCGGGGACCAGAGAAGTAACGGCTTGAGCAATGGTAGCCACAACGAATCCCCGCAGTTCCATGTCCTCGCGGTGGTCCTCCTTCTCAAGACGGAACCTCTCGTCCTTGCCCATGTTGTTGCGGCGCATGTTCTTGATCTCTTGCATGATGTAGAGAAGAACTTCTTCAGGGCACTTGCTGCGTTCGGTGGCGGCTTCGTTCTTGCGCACGTACCTCCGTGTTACGTCAGTCGCACCATCGATCGAAAAGGCAATGCAGTAAGACATCTTCTTTCCCCAGCCTTCGGCGTAGAGTCGAGGGTTGTCCCAAGACTCCTCGCAAGCATCGACGTGGATCCATCGCTTCTGGTGGTCAGAGTAGACCTCGGTCCACACGTGGTCCTCAGCGTTCCACACCCATCTCACACGGCCACCAACAGCTCGGCAGAACATGCTGAAGCAGTTGGCCCACTCACCAACTCGACCCCTTCGAGTGTGCAGCAGCTTCCAGACATCGCCGTAACGAGGGAATCGCTCATAGGCACCACACGTCTGAACCGAGCATCTGTACAGCTCAACACGGAGGGCGCCGCAAGCGCTCTCCTCGGGTGAAGGTGAGGTCATTCCGTTGAAAATGGTAGGTGAGAGACAGACGGGGCAAGGCGGGTTGTTGACCCAGGTAAAGAATGATCGCTTAAACCATCTGCGCGGGATATTAGCATGTGCGCGGCGAAAAGGATGGAAATTGGCACATGAACATACCTTAGCAGCGCTCGAATTACGCAGTCTTGATAACCCCATTCTGGCTGTCGTCCGTCACCCATGCTCTCGGCCTGGGCGCGCCAGATTTGTGTCTCCTCCTCAGCTTCGCTATAGATACGATCCAATGGGATGATTTGCAGAGCCTCGTCTAATAGACCGGGGTTCTCGTACTTGGTTGGTGTCAAAGAGAGGCTCAGGAGCAGGTTTCGGAATTTCTGGGAGTCACGGTCGTTGGAATCGGGAGCAGTGGGGATCTTAGGGAGGTTGCGGAGGGCGGAGTATGAAGGCAGTGTTTGGCCGTGAGCTGTTGAGGGTCGGTGGTCGCAAGGAGATCCAGGAGCACGCAGGTTTGAGCTGGAGGCCCTCTCGTGAAGGCCTGGGGATCCTTGGCGGGATGCAGTACGGAGGTCAGCCATGCGCTTGTCGCGCAGAAGCCCCTCAAACTTGATGCGAAGATCGTGGGCCCATTCCTCGCCATAATCCGCAGAATTCTGCGCAGGTACGCCTCGGCCCGCCATTATGATGAATAGAGTAGGCGAAACTAAAAAGGGTTGTGTCTGTGGTAGAGGAGACTGGAAGGGTTGGAACGGTATTGCGTGTTGGGAGGGGGGATCCCAAAAAAGTAGAGCCGAAAGAGGACGGAAAGAGCCGGAGTGATTAAAGAGTGAAAGACTCGACAGGTTCCTCTTCAACGAGTAAAATGGCTGATTGTTGTCGTGGGTGTCGTCGTCAGCTGGAGTTGCGTAGGCCTCAAGTCAGGCAGGTTTCCAGAAGAGCGAGACTGGGCGCCTAGCGGCTGGGCCAGAAAGCTATGGTTCGGTTCGCTAGCGTCGTCTTGGCCGTGAATTCCTGAGATGGCAGAATTCCCGTCGGAAGCGTCGCTTTGGTCGTCGAAGTCGAAGTCGTCGTCGCGGTCGAGGCGTCGGTGTTCGTTGGTGGAGGGAAAGGAACGGCGGGTGGATATGCGGGATAACAAGACGAAGGGAAGGACCTACAGACGAGTAGACATAGACGGAGGCAGGACAAAAGACAAGAAGCAGATTGAGCTGAGAGTCGGGGGTGGACCAGGGGAATAAAGGGACGGGGTGTCTCGGGAGGGCGTGCGTCTTGTCGGCTTCTTCCCACTCTAGGCCAGGCCTACGATGGCAGTTTACGCGTCAGCAGCAGCGCCATGGCCAATGAGGGAGCCAGGCCGAGTCAGGGGTGGGGGCCGCTAGGCGCAGGAGCACGTACTGGTACTACGAAGCCCGTACCTACCCTTTGGAGGGCTTTTTCCCCGTCGGGCCCTGTAGCGTCGCCCCCGCCGGCCAAAGCCCGTGGGCTGTACCGAGTTCCAGTGGATAGGCACAGTGGAGTGGTAGGTTTTGTGCGCACGTGTGCTGCGACGTGTCGAGTCTCCTCTGATCAACTCTCTTTAATTACCCAGACCCCGACGTTTACGAATGCTGCTGGGAGTTGCGCAGGCCTTTTGCTTGGCTGCCGAGGATATTTGGCAATGACAGCTTGGCAAGCTCTCGTATATCGCCCGTCTACGCAATTCAGATAGTCAAACCCGATGTAATTAATTCATCAGCTGTTGGCGAAAGCGCAAACACAGTCAGGTTGCTCGCGGACAAATACGTGGATCGCTACGTGGACATGTCAAGGTGAATACGCGAACAGGCAGCTGTCTGCAAGGTTGCCAAGCGGCCGCGAAAAAAGTGACCTGCAATCGCACTGCGACTACGTACAATGAATGCGCTGAAGGCAAGGACAGCAACGTAAACCAGTGGCGTCACATTTCGAGCCCTCGCCATCCAGTGACGAGAGCCGTTGGCGGCAGGCTAGTTCACAATTGAGGGTGAGGGGGGCGGCATTGCCGTATGCGCTGCACAGTACAGTACTTGGGAAGATTGTAGTCAAACACCATGCACACGCATCGCGATTTGCAATGGCGAATGTCGAGAAATGGAT
Source organism: Calonectria pseudoreteaudii (assembly GCA_001879505.1). Classification (NCBI taxonomy): domain Eukaryota; kingdom Fungi; phylum Ascomycota; class Sordariomycetes; order Hypocreales; family Nectriaceae; genus Calonectria; species Calonectria pseudoreteaudii. Next base: position 3,232,980 of record KV875228.1, read on the forward strand.
CTCCCAGGACCCTCTACAGCATTAGGACCTGTGGCAACGCCCAACAAGGAGACAGGCGAAATGACGATCTTAGCAGAAAACATGACAGCAAACGGGGTCGACGCTGCTCCAATCTGTCCCCGCAGCATACAGAGAAGTCGATCAGCGAAAAAAAGAGAATGCGAGCCGCTGGAGACGAAATGGGACATACGTACACCCATCGCCTCCTCCCTCGCTCTCATCTCAAATCGCACCTGGGTCGTCTGGAGTCCTGCAAGTCACCCGTGCCCCAGCGTCGTCGAGGTACCGGTACCTGGCCGGGGGTGTGCCTGTCGTCGCGGAGGGCGATGACGAGGCATTGGTCCTGGGGAGCCCAGTGTGGCACAGTTTCTTGCAGCAAAGCCACTCTTGGTGCGCTCACTTTGCCTTTTCGCGCCCTCTTGCTGCCATGAGAGACGCGCTCAGTCCCTTCGCCCTCATGTTACGTTGTTTCCCGCTGGTGCTGCGCATACATGGCCTACACGCTCTGCAACACTCCGTACGGCACCTGTATGTGACTGCACGCTGTACCTGAACAACTGCAGGCGTCTTCCCTACAGATCAGTAGGCATCGTGGATGGCTGTCCATGTTTCCGTTGTATCACACTGGGCACCGCTGCTGCGCCCTGACCCCGTGTTCCCACTGCATGTCGACCCCTCCAGAGAGGCATTCGAGCCCACCGCGGCCGACCGTGGCTCTCCCATTCAGTACAACTGCAGCATTTTACATTTCAAACTGCACGGCAGCTTGCTCGACAGAGCATGGGAATAAACATGGGGCTCTCTCTCACTCTACCAATCCTCCTCAAATCTCCCATAGGCAATCCATCCCGTCATTCTCAGTTCTCCAGCCACAAGAAAATCGGGGCCACTTGGGGCGCTAAAGTGATCCACAGTCTTGTTTTGTGGCCGTGCCATCGACACACCCAGTAATATTTGCTATTCACACCCGCCGTCGTAAAAGTCGCAAAAGCCCGAAGCCCCGGGGTTCTCCACAAGGCAGGGCGACTCCACTGTTGCAACTCTTGTGACAATTGCAAACGCGGCCTCCGCCTGGGCATTTCATCATCTCACGTGGCCCAGTCTGAAGAGCTCACCAACGGGGTGCTGAGGACCACGGGGATGCCTCATGGCACAGGTGCGTGCGTGCATGCATGCAAATCGTTGGAGTTTTTTGAGATCCAATCCAACGGGTTTTCGCAATCGGGTTTCTCAATTCAATGGCGAGGAAGCAAAGCCCAGTAGACTTCTCCCTGCCCCAGCCCACAATGTTTCGCAACGCCCGGCTCAGCCTTCCTGTCATGCCCTCGGCCCTGCAGCAGTTTCTTACGCGCCTCACCGACGAGCCTCCCCCCCCTTCCTCATTCAATTCGCGATGGCGGACTGATGGCTCGAATACTTATACTTGTTGCAAAATGCATTTGTCTCTTAAGCGGACGAAATAAAGCTATTGACGGAACCTCGCAAGCTTGCGTCCCGAAACGCCATTCGGGAGCCAAACTCCCTGTTCGCTGGCGAAGAAGCTTAAGTTTGTGGTGTGTGCATTGCGTGCGTCGGCCTTTGCCCCTGGAAACAGAATGGGGCCGGTACGAAGCGATTACGTAGCCGATCGCCCAGACAGATGAAGAACTTCATCCGTGTCCAAGCGCACCTCGGCAGCAGTGCGATGAGTTCGGGTTCGGGTTCCGGACTGTAATTAATCTATTATACCACTCTTGCATGGCGAGAAGAACCGCTTGCGCTGCGCACACTGCGCTGCACACCTCGTGCACACCTCGCGGTACAACCTGTAGCACTCTTCTCTCCGTGCAATCCGCGGGGTCGACCTCGGCGCGCCCACCACAGGGCTCGCGACGCTCTGTCACTCTGATCGCCCTGTCGCCTTGACCATGATCCAAAAAAAGCTCCGGGCTGGGTCTGGGTTGCGTAGCCGCCCTCTTCCAGGCTCGATACTCTGCAAAACGTTGACACGTTCCACCTAGAGTGGGCCTCCCTCGCCAATCACACACATGGAATACTTCCCAGCGTCCAATCCCTGGGACCCCCTCGACGCCTTCCAGCCCATCGATCCCTGATGTCTTCCAGATACGGCCAGGGGTGGCCTGGGTGACACCCAAGGCCGCGTCATCCAGCAACTTGCACTGACGGCAGCTTGCGTACCCTTACTTTACGCTCCTCCCAGCGCTCCCAGGGTCACGGTCCTCGCTACCAATTTTTTTTCCCCCACAATACTAACGGAGATTATGTATCCATTGAGGCTCTAATGCTGACCTTGGCAATATCTCGACTCATCCATTCGCTAACCCGACGACGTGGTCTCCGCCGCCTTGTCCTCTTAGCGTGCCCAACACAGAATCTGGTGTAGGTGATAATGCTGAACTACTATTCATCCTATGTAGTTGTTTTTCAGCCTTCATCCACAGTTGGGGCATAGCTCCCGGTATCATCAATTAAGAATTTTTGACAGGCGTGCTCCAGTCGTCCTTGCAAGGGCTGTTGCCGCATTCCGTACCACGAAGTGCGTCACCGGCGTGATACGGCCCCTTCTCCCGTGCGCGTAGTAGTAGTAGTAGTAGTAGTAGTGTCTGATGTCTTATACAAATGCCCAAACCAACAACAAGTCGTCAGTCGGACGGATGCAGTGCCCTTGACCGTTCGAATATCAGCTGAAAAAGTCTTGATACACCAATTACTTAATTGGGAACCTTCAAAAGCAAAATATTTTGTTCCAGATGTTGAGTCTCTAATAATAAGCATCGTGGTTGGGATATCCATGCCTACCACTATCGCAAACCTCCTCCCAAAAAAAAAAGTTTGTTATTCTAAGATACTTTCGGGTTGAGTTTTTTTTTTCAACAACACTAGAGGAACCACAGTCTAGGATGAATCATCTGAATCATCGTCATCTACACGCTTCTTTTTTTTTTCGTATCCAACCGTTGCTGTGCTGAACCTCCGTCCGAGCTCAAATCTCGCTCCGCCAGCCCTAGGGAACCCCACCTCCCTCTCATCCCAATTTTTTTTTCGCTAGAGGCTCGTTCTCGGTCGCCTCGCTTCTCTTCCCGGGGAGGAGGGGGGGGAAGGGACGCGCGTTTCCTCGGTGGAGCCGGTTGGGCTTGACGTACAGTCTTTCCTCCACCCATGTGCCGTTCTCGTCGGGTTGGCGGGGGGGGGGCGCGGAAGGGAGCGAGGGAGAATCACGGCAACGTAGTGCTTCCAGGCAGCCAGGATCAATGGCCCTGTGACGTAAAGCCACGCTCTGCATAACCCTGTCCCTATCTTCTTTTCCCCATCCCGGTTCGCTGTGGGCGGTGCCCCGGCGGTGAAGTTGAGGCTTGGTGCGAAGGACTTGTAGGCATCTAAGCCCGTGAAGGCTGGTGTTGTTGTAAGTTCGAACCCCTACCCTAGACGACTGCGTCTACGACAAGAAAAAAAAGTCGCTCAAGCACCATTGCCGTTGGTATTTGTTTTTACCCTGGCAGGAAGATACAAATTCCTCCTGTGATAAGTATCATCCATTATCGACGCTGTCTCGCGGCAAATCATGCGGCAATTGTGCATAAAGTGTGCTGTGAACGTTCAAGATGAGATATCACTTTCACACGTGGACTCATAGGAACTCTTTCATGAAAGACCCATTTATTTAGAAAATGAAAAAAAAAGAAGACGTACGGCACGGGCGTCCGTAGTGATTTGTGCATTTGAGGAAAAACCATCCAAGAAAATTTACACCCCAGGTTGTATCGTCTAGTCTAGACCCTCCCGATCATTGCCACTAACTATGCACTGTTTTCGTTGTCCTCCAACCCTGCGCCCACACACTTTTGCAACCGACCCCGTTTTCCTGTGTGACATTCGCCATGGTCACATCTACCTCTATCTCTCCCATTGCTCCAGGCTAAAGTAGCTCTCAGGCATCTCCACATCCCATGTCGGCCTCTCGACTAGGGCAACCTCGAGCGGTTGGTCCGGTGTGCTGAGGGGAACGACTCCAAAGACGGGCCGGTACTTGTATGTCATCCACCAGCTCTTACGTTGACCGCCAGTCTCGGCAACTTCAAGGTTGGAACTGGCCTCGCTGCGATTACGCAGCTGGGCGAGCTCACCGTCGCCTTCGTCCATGTCGTCATCGCTGTTGACATCTTCGGGCCGAGGGGCGTCTTCCATATCAACATCCTCCCACTCGCCGGCAGTGTGCTTGTGGACTTGGGAGGGGGCAAGACTACCCTGCTCCATCCTGCCACCCGCACCCGTGCTTGCACCGGCCCTCTTGCGCTTGGTACCCTGCTTATTGGGTCCCTCGTTGGAGTCGGCCTCTGGAGTCGGCTTGGGGAGGTCCTGAGCCATATCAATCATGAGGAGGAATGAGATACCGTAAATCCAGGCTCGAGAACCCTGCCAAACTACACCCTTGGCCAGATCGAGCAGATCTTGGACGGGTCCAGGGAGGGCTTTTCGAGGATGACGACGAGACCACGGGGTTAGTGAGCCTTGCAGGGGGTGGAATGTAAGAAGGTTCCACGACGAGGTGATTGCCAACAGGGTGTAGTCATTGCCACCATCCTGCTCGCCCTCACCCTGGGTAGCAGCGGCTTGGGACTGGGGAACATGATCCGAGAAGGACAGTACAGTTGCGGCAGCGGGAAGCTTAGGCATAAGCTTGGCACTGGGATTTCGAACCCACCGGTCACCAGACTGAGTGACTGCATCCTCTTCCTCGTCAGAAGAGTCGGCCTCAGAGGACGAAGACGCGTCACCCTCCGCCTTAGCCCCATCCTGCAGCTGCTCGTTGCTGCCGCGTAAGACCCAAGTGTCAATGTATCCCGCCAAGTCGGAGGTTGCGAGAATTTTCGAGTCAGCAGAGAAGGCAATGTGCGTAATAGTTCTATCGTAGGTGCCTAGTCCGCCGTTGACGATGTAGCGGGGAATCTTTCGACGCAGCCGGGCAAGTCGTCGCAATTGCGGTTGAAAGATACCCGGAGTGCCGGGTTCGTCCGGCGTATCGGCCTTGGCCACGACGACTCTGGACCCTTCCTGAATGGCGCATAGCCATTGGCCACTAGGCGAAAGCTGCACCTTGGTGGCACCAGTGTTCGCCAGTTTTGACGGGACCTGAAGTGCAGAAATCTTGACGTCGGAGGACTTGATGGGATCTTGGTGTTGTAGCTTGAAAGCCTTGACACTGGTCGAAGTAGAAACCACAAGGAGCGTGCCGTCTTGGTTAATAGTTGCCGAGTTGATGTTTGAATCTCCCTTGACAACAATGGTCTTGAGAAGCTTGCGGTTCTGATTGATATCCACATCATCGCCACCTGCATTGAACATATCCGTAGCTGACTTTCGCAGAATCCAGATGTGAACCTCTCTCCCCCACCAGCTTACAACGAATCGAGCTTTGACTGCGCTCAAGAGAGGAGGCTGCTGGGGCAGGCTAGACATGATTCGATGGTTCTCACGTCCCATCTCCTTGAGGGGAATCACGACTGGATTAGCATCGGGACCTTGGATTATGTTAGTAGTTTCTCAGATACACAAGCGTGAATTATCTTACCTCCAGAAACGACCACACTAATTCGTCCGCTCTCAAAAGAGGCCATTGATTTGACATCGTGCTCATGGTACCGTCTACCCCAGACCTTGCTCCATCGGCTACCTGCGCCTGTGTTTTGCTTGTATAGAATGGTTCGTCGGTCCATGCCTCCGCTCAGGATGGAGCTTCCATCGGCACTGGTCGCCAGGCTGAGCACGTCTTGCTTGTGGCTTTGAATTCGCTGCATTTGTGTATATGTCTTGCCGTCCCAGATACAAACCTGTCCAGTCGAGTCGCCGGAGACAATGTTGCCTCCTGGTAGACACTTGACAGACCATGCAATGATATCTTTGGAACCACCCACAAGGTCGGAGCCGAGTGTCATCCTTCGCAGCATGTGGCCCTTGGTGATGTCGTAGGCTCGAATTGTGCTGTCAGAGCAGCCCACAATTGCGATCTTGCGGGATTGGAAGGTGATGCTAACCATCTGCGCTTTCTTGGTCGGGGAGCGAACCAATACTCGCTGAAAGCGCAGGTCGTCATCCTCGATGGAGTACATAACCAACTCGCCGTCGATGGTTCCGGCAATGAGCCTGGTAGAATCTTGGGTGTCGACTCCAATGGTTGTTTTGTCCGAGGCAGATGGCTGAGCGGCCATGCACCAAATATCGCCGTGCTGGCCACTGGCGTGCCTCTTGGGCACCCCCTTCTCTAGATCCCACTCAGTCACGGTAGAGGTGTATCCAATGCTGAATAGGCGCGACTTGCCGGCGACAATTCGGCCATCGCCAAGGTCCTGGTCGGGTTCATTAACCCAGACTAGCCCATCGACGCTTCGATCCTTGGCGCCCGGAATAACAAGCTCCTGGTTCCAGGAGCCGCTGGAAGGGTTCCAGATTTCGATATCGCCATTGGCCTTTCCAATTGCCAGTCGCGCAAGCGAGGCCTGCAGAGCAGATCTGGTCTTGGGGTGCGAGAATGCGACGGCGTTGATGGCCGAGGGCTTGTATGGAACGAATCGGCAGCGGTGAACGTCCATGGCTGCAGCTGCCCTCACGGCGAGCGAATGTGCTTTCGTCGGGTTCGATCTGTCGGACTCGTATCCTGCGACCAAGAATCGCGCTGGAGAAATGCGGGCTGGTAATGCTCGTCGCCGGGGAGCCAGGCGTCGAGGTCGAGCGAGGCTGGTGCAGAACCGAAAAAAAGTTGGGCCGTTGTCCAGAATTTTTTTTTCGAGCTACAAGGCCAGCAGGAATTAAGGTGTGGTCAGTGCACAGAAATGCCCCTCACCCCACCCTGGGCGCTGGACGCGGACGCGTTGACATATGAGGGACCCGAGAGCGCAGGCGAGCAATGGGCGCCCTCCTTTGCGGCAGCGGCATGCTAGCGGTTAGTCAAGTGCGCAATTGCGGCAGCTGCGCTCGTGTCATGCTCATCCACCGTCTCCAGATTTAAATGGGTGCGTCGCGGCCGCCACCGTGCACTGGGCCGTGTTCCGTTCCAGCGTGCGTGCCCCTCACCACCCGCAACGCTGCCGCAAGCGTCATTCAGTTTTGTGACTCAAAACACTCACGACCAAAACTCCTCAACCTGCACTGCAACGCAAACTCCTGCCTGTGCAACACATCTGACGTCGCCCGTCTCAGCTTGCCGTTGCACTCCCGTCGGCCCGCGTGTCGTTCAGAGCTTTCAACTGTTGGCTTTGAGCTTGGCACATGCTATAGCTACAAGAGTTGGTCGCCCATTCCAACTTGATTGCTTGGCCTGGTTCCCCGCAGTCTGCCTAACCACTGCTTGTCACCTATCTGCCACGCAACACGCCGCCTCTCACACCTAGCTACCAGCCTCGGTTGGGATCCGCGCTTCCGAACCTTCAGACTTGTTCCTTTCAATCGTCCATCCGCGCTTGCAGACCATATAACACTCAGTCAAATTATTTGCTGGTCCTATCGCAACACGCAAACCACGCAGCCTTCTGATTGGAAATCACCCGCAGAATTACAGCCATGGATTTCAACAGCTCCTCACCCTTCCCTGAGGGTGTCATCTCCTTCCTCGACACCGATTTGTACAAGTTGACGATGCAATGCGCCGTCTTTAAGTTCTTCAAGGATGTTCCCGTTACTTACGCCTATACAAACCGCACTCCGGACAAGAAACTTTCCAGGACAGCTTTCAAATGGCTTGAGGAGCAGATCAGAAGTGCGTTGGTGTAGTTCCCTGCGACTCATATCTGTTGACTAATTTCAATTTTAGAGCTGGGCAACATATCCCTTTCTGCTGAAGAATACAAATTCCTCGAAACTAACTGCCCGTACCTCTCACCCGAATATCTCGGTTTCCTCAAAGAATTCCGCTTGCACCCGAGGGAACAGGTTGCGCTCACCTTCACTCCCGCCGGTGAAGATACTGGTGACGACTCGGTCGAGGGCGATGTAGACATTCAAATCAAGGGTACTTGGGTCGACACAATCCTATACGAAATTCCCATACTCGCTCTGACATCAGAGGCCTATTTCAAATTCATGGACACAGACTGGAACTACGACGGCCAGGAAGACAAAGCCTTTGAAAAAGGAATGAAGCTTCTGGAGGAGGGATGTATCACGTCTGAATTCGGCACCAGAAGACGTCGCGACTACCACACTCAGGCATTGGTGTTCCGCGGCCTGGTCAAGGCTTCCAAGGAGGCCGAAACGAAGGGCTTCCCTGGAAAGCTGTCCGGAACAAGCAACGTCCACCTGGCTATGCGCTTCAACATTCCACCTGTTGGCACTGTTGCCCATGAATGGTTCATGGGAACCGCTTCTATCGTGGGTGATTACAAGAAGGCAACTGAGGAGGCCCTTCGACACTGGGTTGGCTGCTTCGGCAACAAGCTTGGAATTGCCTTGACTGACACCTTTGGCACAGCAGAGTTTCTCCGAAGCTTTAGCCTACCAGTGAGACCCGTCGAGGGTGGCTTTCCTGCGGAAACTTTCCAGAAGGAGGACGGCAGCATGAAGACATATGCAGAGGTTTTTGCAGGAGTCCGTCAAGATTCTGGAGACCCCGCAGAATACACTAAGATGATGCGAGACTACTACGACAAGGCGGGCATCAAGGAGAAGAAGCTGATTGTCTTCTCCGACTCGCTCAACATTGATCGCTGCCTGGAATATAAGAAGGTGTCTGAGGACCTTGGATTCCAGCCCACTTTCGGTGTCGGTACTTTCTTGACCAACGACTTTACTCATCTGAAAACCGGAACCAAGTCAGTGCCTTTGAACATCGTCATTAAAATCAGCTCTGCTGCAGGGCGGCCCGCAATCAAGATCAGGTAAGCTCAGCAATGCACCATTTCCTATATCCGACGTCTAACTGTGTACAGTGATAATGCTGGCAAGAACACCGGTGACAAAGAAACCGTAGAAAAGGTGAAGAGAGAGCTCGGCTATGTAGAGCGCGAGTGGAAGGAAGGTGACGAGACCGCCAGATGGGGAAAGGAGAACGACACTAAGCCCTGAATTGTTTCCGATTAATCATGTCCATTTGCAATGGCGAGAGCGACAGACAGAGAGCGCAAGCTGGTTAGGTATTCCTGATGCCCCTGAAACATTCATGGTGCAGTCATGAAGGACGACTTTAAACTATGATTCCCGAATAGAAGCCGAGCTTAGAATCCGTGTTGAATATCATCAATACCACGATATTTATCGAGTACCCAGTGAGATGTTACTAATGCAGTTACTTGGTCTTGCTGGAGAGCATTAACTGACTCGAATTATACTGAGATGCAATGGCATTGGCTCTCTTAATCGTTTCCAAGGTTGTTCTTGCCTAGCAGGCTATCAAAATATATGCGTCATCTTCTCGAATCCGAGTTGGAAGGAGCTGCAAGGCCAAAGTGTGAATTAAATTGGCGAGGATGTGATGCCCTTAATTTTCGTCTTGTTGCTACATACATTCTGACTGTTGGGAAATCATACTTCCAACTCGTCTTGAACGCGGTCAAGTATTGCTTCTTTAACTACGGCATACAATATCATCGTCACCATGCCGTTTGAGCATGTGCTCGGTCGTGAACATACCCTCATTTGGCGCCCGCCGGTGGACTGGCTCCCAGAGATGAACTGGCCTCCCCAAGTGAATTGGCCCCAGGGGATCAACTGGTACCCAGGGATGGACTGGCGTCGGCGATTAGACTGGCGTCAACGGATGAATTGGCGCCCCCAGATAGACTGGCCTCCACGAATCAATTGGCGCCCACAGATAACATGGCGTCCGCGAATCAATTGGCGCCCGCATATCGACTGGAGCTGTTTCGACGATAGAGATTTTACCCGGGGAGCCTATGCTTTCCTTTTCGCCGGTATTTGTTTTACTATTGCAACAGTGTTAATGGTTCTCAATCGACCACAGTAGCAAGCTCAGCTTTGCTGTTCCACTTCCTCCAACGCACCGATCTTGACGCTGTATCATGGCAGCAATACCCCAAGAATGCTCAGAGGGATATCCTTTTCAGTCACCTTCGAATACCACTTATGAATAAGCGATGAATAAGTTGAGCTGCGATGTAAATGAATTGTTCAGAATGTTTCTTTGCTACACGAGATGAAACGACTTCGCCATCCACCATCAGCTTTTGTTACACTCTCAAGCGACCCGGAAACTCGAAGGGTTTTGTGTTCACGCAGCACATGTTTCACAATGCTACTGAAGTACAGCATAAAAAGCTCCATCAAAACGGCATCGTCTTGAGGGAATATGGGAACTAGATGGCGTGCTATTCTCATGATTGTCTTCGGAGTGGGAGGAACGTTTACAATCTTCGGAATACCCAAAACTACAATCGCACGGGAACGGGACTAAAAGAGACACATGCAATGAGTTGAGTTAATTATAAAAAAAATTAAAAAAAAAAAGAATTCAAGCGACCTCTTTCATTTAAAAAAGATTTGAGATATGTTGTATTCAATTGCATGGTGACATGGCCAAACGCTTCATCCCGTCGACAAGGATTCTCTAGAACGGCCAGAAACAACATCCAAAACCGTCGCATTATTTCGATTGCAGCTATTGAAACTGTTGTTTTTTATTTCAAATGAGGACTGAGACGTTTCTCTCTCAATCATTCTTAACAAAATGGATAGAATTATTCATTCATGGCAGCTTAAAAAAAATCCCAGGTAGATTCGCACCTCACACAATGTGAGTAGATAATTATACAAGGCCTTGGGAACTCGGTACTTATGACGATTCGGACACGGCCTCGGCTCCAGCAGCGCGGCCAAAAACAACACACTCCAGCAGCGAAGATCCTCCCAACCTGTTGTCGCCGTGGACTCCGCCGGTGATCTCGCCCGCGGCCAGGAGACCGGGGATGGGCACCAGCTTCCCGTCGTGCTGGCGCAGCACGTGGCCCTTTTCGTCAATGGCGACGCCGCCCATGGTGAAGTGCACAATGGGAGTGACGCGGCCGACGTAGACTTCCTGGTCGCGGTTCTCCTCGCCGGGCTTGAGGGTCCAGCGGCCTCGCGTCTTGCGGCCGAACTCGTCGTCGGCGCCCTCGGCCACGGCCTTGGCGTACTTGTCGACGGAGGCGATGGCGGCGGCCGGGAGGTCCTTGACCTTGACCTTCTTCATGAGGCCCTTCCACTCGTAGAAGCCGAGGTGGTTGGCCGAGGCCTCGGCAGCGCCCGGATCCAGCAGGAGGGTGATGTCCCACTGCTTGATGGTGCCGTCGCCGTCGGTAGCGCCGGGCAGCTTCATGACGGCGTCGCTGACGTGCTCGCGCGTCTCCATCTCGTTGACGAAGCGCTCGCCGGCCGACGAGAGCAGGATGCCGCCTTCGCCACGCAGCATCTCGGCGGCGAGGAACTTGAGCATGGTGTTTGGGCTGGCGGGGTCGACGAAGCCGGTGGGGTGGATCTGGACGCTGTCCATGTCAAGGAGCTCGGCGCCGACGGACGTCAGGATGTCATGGGACCCGGGCCGCTCCTCGTTGGTCGACGGGATTCCCTTTAGGTCAGGTCGGTACCGAGCGAGCAGACCCGTGGCGTCACCGGCGAAACCGCCACTGGCAAACATAACGGTGCCCTCGAGAGTGTGCGTCTGAGAATCGAGGACGTACTCGACGCCCTTGACGGCGCCGTCCTCGCTCACCAGCTTCTTGACCTCGGCCAGGTTGGTCAGGGTGAATTTCTCATTCTCCTTCAGCTTGCCGAGGAGACCCATGACGATAGCGGCCCCGGGTGGCGTCTTGCCGGCCCCGCGGTGGGTGCGGGCGACGCTGTGACCGCCGAGGGGAGCAACGACGCTCAGTTCGACGCCGATCTCGTCAACGAGCCATGTGACGGCGGCGGCGGACTCATTTGTGAGCCTAGAGACGAGGGCCTCGCGGCTGACAGGAGGTGAGGTGCTGCGAAAGCGGGCGCCGGCGGAGCGCACCGTGTCGCTGTAGAAGAGAGTGTCCTGGGAGACACCTTGGGCTACCTGGAAGCGCGTACCGGCGCCGTTGATGCCGGACGAGGCCTTGATGCTGTTACCGCCAGGCTTGGGGGCGCGGTCCAGCAGGTGAACAGAGGGGGCGCCGCGGGCGAGGGCCTCGTACGAGGCCGACAGACCTGCGAGGCCGGAGCCGACGACGATGACGGGTCGGGACGATGTTGACATTGTCTTTGTGGTTACGGAGGTTAGGGACGGGCGTATGAGGTTGCCGTATAGCATAGCAGTGAAAGCAACTGCGATGCCGATGCAGGAGAGAAGCAAGATGCGCGGCCTGCTCATGTTTAAACAGAGGATCCGAGGCATTGGACGACGACCAAAAAGGGCTTATAGGCGGAGGGATCGGAGATCGAGAACCGGGGTGCAGCGGGAGGGGGAGGGGGGGATCGGATGAGATGCGCGGGCGGGCGGTATCGGCCGGATTCTTTATACGGAGCTACTGGGTCGTCATTGGGCACGCGGATCTGCCTGCAGGTGCCGATGCCAGCTCCAAGTCTCAAAATGTCAGTCCCTCACGCGGTGTCGTGGCCTGGTTATGGCATCAAGAGGCGACGACACGTCGAGGAGTGGGCGCTGCCCATCAGGCGATGTTGGACCAGACGTGGGTGAGCCGAGACGGCATCGTACGATGGTGCATCGAGACTAGCCAAACCTTGGGCCGACACTGTGTCCCCGAAAGGGCTGTGTGCACGTACGAGCCGTGATGCGAAAGGGGTAATAAAAAAAAGAGCGTGACGTGGAGAAGGCCGATGTAAGGTGGGAAAGGTGATCTGGAATGGGGTGGTGAGTGGTGCATCGGCATGTTTTCTTTTTTTTTTTTTCGAGGCCTCCTTCCCTCCCCCGCTCCGTCGCGCCGTAGGTGAGTGCCGAACAAGACCCACGGCCGCTGCTGACGTGCACGGCATCAGCCCGAAAGGTGGGACGATTGCGGAAGCCAGATCAACGGCCCCACCTTGGGCATCCCGGGGCTGGCCATGCCGCTGAGACACGGAGCCTCGATTTGCACGTGTTTCAAGAGAGGAACCGTAAATGGGTTTTCGGTGTGTGAGCTCCGGCCGGGAATAAGTAGGGGGCGAGAAAAAGAACAAAGTTTAAAAAAAATGAGGTACTTGAGTGCAATGCGCCTGAATCGCCAAGACATACCCTAGACCTCTGGTTATCTAGGACCCTGCGCTGTCAGACTCCATCCTGTCCCTCTCTCCTCTCTGCACCTCAGTCACGAAAGTGTGTGTACATTGATACTAAAAAAAAAATCAAATGGCAAAATAAGAGGGGAAAATAAAGAACCGTTTCACTTGCTTGTGGAGCACGAACCTGCGTGGCGTTTTTTCTACCGGCAGATGGCTACGAACGGGCGGGGATACGTCACTGACCGGCATTGAAAGAAGTCTAATAAAACCGGACGGGCGCAGACGAGGGAGTGGAGTGATTGATATGCTTCCATTTGAGCTTCCATGCCATCTGTCTACCTGCGAGACGAGAGTTTGCGACCGAGCCATCGGATCCGTTGCAGAATCCCTGCCAATGAGCCTGCCACCCTACCATCCATTCTTTTTTCCCTCCCCCCTTCCCTTCGGACACCGATGACTCCTCTCGTTCCACCGAGCTAACTTGAGGCTCCGTCGAAAAAAAATCCAGACCTCCACACCATCCCGCCCTCGTCATATCATCTCATTTCTTGGTAAATTTTTTGTTTTTTTAGTTTTAGCAAAATGAAAATATTTTCGCACCCCAATATGTACATGGTTTCCAAACCGATTAAAATCTTGTTATCGCTGTCAATACACCAGCCGCTCCAGCGACGGCAGCGGTACAGAAGATAAAGATAGATACAGAGAAAGAAGAAAAAAGAGAGGGATAGGGTTCAAGGGCAAGCACCAACGACTAGTGTCTAAATCCCTTCTTTGTTAATGAAGACAGATCCTTGGGCTTTATCCGTGCTAGCGGACACGCCGAATATCGATGGGTATTTTTTGTGTTTGCAAATTTGGTGCTCTCCAGTCATGAGCGGCGATAATAATAATAGAAAAAAAAGGCAATGCTTAGAGTGTCATCCGACAAGGTGATGCCGTCACGCGTTTTTTCTAAGCCAACGCGCGCTCACTCTTCTCCTTTCGTAGCTCCCGACCCTTGTCAGACCAAGGGAAGTGGATGACAGGGACCTGGAAGAAGGAGTTGCTACAAGATAAACAGGTTAGCAGGTGGATTTTCAGTGGATTCCGCTTTCGGCCCGGCAGTGCGGCGGGCGGGTGGGTGGGGAGAGAGAGAGTGTGACAAACCTGCTATCTTGAATGCCGGCCAGGGCGTTGTACCATGCCAAGAAGGCTGCCAGAAAGCCGAACAGACCGGCCGCCTTTTGCAGGTGAACCTGGGCTGTGGCGTTGCCCAGGTCGTGGGCGTAGTTCTCGCACGCCAGGAGGAGGAAGCAGATGTCGAGGAAGAAGAAGAGGCTGAAGAAGGCCACCGTGGACTTGAGCGTGCACAGGAGCATGAGCGTGGTAAAGATGAACCATCCAGTTAGGAAGAAGCCCATCACGGAGCCGGTATCGCCCTCGTAGGGTCCATCTGTGCCCAGAATGTTCCAGGTTGGAGTCAGGAGAAGACCATAAGCGATCCAGAAACCGCCGTACGAGGACAAGGCAGTGGCGCCAAAAGTGTTGCCCACAGCCATTTCCCTAACAACCAATTAGTATCGAAAAATAGCAGAAGCAGAAATGTGTGCTTGAGGGGGGAGGGTTTCGACATACCACATGCCAGCAAGCAGCTGGACCAAGCCACCGTAGCCAAAGGCTAAGGGCACGGCAATGTTGGGAGCGGATTCGCCTCGAACATGCATGTTGATGCAGGAGAGAACAAAAGTAGTGAGGGCGAAGGCACTTAGACCAAGAGGGGCCGGGTTGGCAAACTTGCGGTGCTCATACGGCTTCAACAGTGATGGATGGAACATGGCGCCCTCTGCAGGGGCCCAGGATGGGCTGTGATGGTAGTCATGGTGGTGATGGTGGTGCAGTTCAGGGCTGTGCCTGTCGATGGTCTTGTCCGAGTCGTGGGTGGTGTCGTGGATGTGGTCGGCCATTTTTTTATCTTGTTGCAAGTGCATGGAAAAAGATCCAATGGAGGAGGAAAGTCGAAGGGAGTCTGAGGACTTTGAGTGTATATGTATTATATAGTTTGCGGCAGATGGGGGGACGTGGGGTGACTTGAGGAACCCGACTAGGGTACCGTTACGGAGTCCGTTTGTTGGTGGTGGTGGGGAGACGACAGGTCGGCCAGGCCGAGAGAGTGCTTAAGTAAACCAACAAATGGACTCGAGAGAATAAAGATGAGGACGCGGAGAAGAAGTCTGGGGAAAAGGGTGGGGAGAGAGATCCGGTTTTAAAGACATCTGAAGATGGACAGGGTCCCCATTGAGAGAGATTTGGTGAGATTTCTTGTATGGGGTCTGGGGGAAGGACGCACGGAGAGAGACGAGACTAGGCGAGGCGAGGGGGAACGCAATGGCCCTCCTGCGTGCTTCGCGGGACGCGAGTGGTGGAGGCCGAGTGAAGAAGTGGAGAGGTAGCAACGGCGGAGAAGTGCAGAGGTGGGTGCAGGGACTGGGATGGCATATCTTGGTCTATCGACAGCATTCTTTTCGGTCTAGGGCGCCGTTCTGGCTGGATGCTAAGGGTGTTATGCATGTTTGGATGCGCTACGGAGGGTGGCTAAGACGAGTTGGATGTAGACAGGGTCATGAACCATGATGACCATGGGTTGTAGGCAAGGAGATGGCACGAGTGACGGTCTGAACCGCCCGCCTCGACGAATTTTCCGCATGAGGATGGGTCACACAGACGGGTGAAAGGAAGAGGAGATAATAGAGGGAAAAAAAAGTAAGCGAGAAAAAGTAGCTATTGGGTTTTGATACGAGACCAACGCCTTCAGGTGAGGGCATCACAGTTGTTTGGCCAGCGGATGAGGGTCGAGCAGTATACGACCACAAGCCCTAGTGCCAATCTAATCCATCTCAGAGCTCTAGAAAAACGCTAGATCTTCGTCACAACGGCCTGTGAAGCCTTGAGAAATAACCCCGAGTGTCATATTTGACGAATGCCCCTGGGCTTTGACCTGGTGGCTGACGACGAAATTTTTGCCTTGGGCCCACGCGATGCCGAGCGGCCGTTGGGGTCATCCTTGGCACACACACTCCTTCTTTGGGTAAAGATGATTTCTACTAAGAAAAAATGGAACACGAGCAGAGACCAAGCAAGGTAAGGTAGTGTTGGGAGCCCGGACAGTCAAGGCCAAGCCAGGTATCCGGGTCCTGAGCTCGGCAAGTGTTTGGGAGTGCGGCAAACGAAGTTGTGGGGGACGTGTGAATAAAAAAAGAATGAGTTGGTCCAAGATGCGGAGAAGATGAGCCCCAAAGCTCGGGGTTTGCTGATGAATGGACTCTGTCTGGTAGGATGGGGTTTCATGGGGTAGCCACCTGCATCTCAGGCGCTGTCCAATACTTGCCACCCCAAGTGGAGCTGAAAAAGACGACTCCGACCGGCCAGCGTGAAGAGGAGGCGTCATAAGGCGGGGAATAAAAAGGAGCGAGCGGGCCGTAGGATGGCCATGTTGGTCATGAGAAACGCGCGGGACGCTTTGATATGAGTGATTGGATTACCAAACACGGATAGTTGATGGAGACTGGTGTGTTTGCCCATTTTTGGCAGGAAGCAGAATTTGACTTGATGCGTGCTTTTAATACCCGCGTTGCTTAATGTAGACAGTGGGAGAATTGTGTCCTATCTAGCTTCTACAGAATCTGTCTTGTTGACAGCCTCATGTGGTTTCACTTCAGAGAGGTCTTGGCGTATATCCGGACCAATCAAGCGGGGTTAAGCCGGGCTTAAGTTTCCCTTTCTGGTTGACGCATTGCCAAGACCTCAATTGCTACAGTGGGCGGGTGATGGCGGCTATTTTCGATATTTCTGTTAAAACGTGATACAATCATGGATTTGAACAATCCAAGAAATATTGAGGGCTCTCAGGGACAGATAACACGTAATGATGTGTGGCGAAGGTGCAAGTCGAAAGGCTGAGCCCAAGGTTGAGGCTCACCACACTGAATTCGCGGACAAAACCCGAAACTATGCAGGGATGGCGAAGAAATGAACGCCTGCGGTTTCAAACTTTCCAAGAGAGTTCTGTTGGGGGACACTGTGAGATGATATGAGCCAAGAAAAAGAGAGAGCAAAATGAGCGAGACCTCCGTTAGAAAACACATTGATGATGGAATTTCGCGAAATCTACTTCAGCATCATATCCTCGGTAATCCTCACAAATATCCACAAAATTTCGCGGTCCTTGAGTCGGACAAAAGGCTTATGGAGCCCTCACATGGACATCCTGGAGGCAGGTACATTGCATTTCCTGTTTGGACATCACCTGTGTGGCATGCGAGGGCGACGGGGAGCATTCCACAATTTTCGCGTCTCTCATCATCGCCCGTGGATTCACCTCCATCGGCGCTCCCTAGAGGTGCTGAGCGGTTGAAGTGGAGTAACGGGTGGAGAGACCAGGTGGAGACTGCATATCAATCCCTGCATCACACCTGCTCACCAACAGGCAAGGGGCGTACTCCCACGCTTCCGGCCGAATGTGACGGTGGATGAGAGGGCTGGCTTAGATCTGATTGGAGGGGCACAAAAATTGCTCGGAATTTTTGGAGCGACGACAAGGATGAAGTCGATAGAGATCGACCAGTCGTGGCAATAGAGAGGTGGCGTTGTGCTATTGCTGAAACTTGAGAGCATTGAATTTCACACGGGTTTGGTTTGGATGAGTAGTGATAATAGTTTGGACTCTCATACAAATGGATCTGAGAACCGCTTCGTCGCAGGTTTGTGAGTGTTAGTCAAGCTGAAGATCAGTATGAGGAATCCTTGCTAATTCTATCCGAGGTATTGCACATCTTGTTGCGCATTTTGTCCCCTAAAAGTGGAGAAGAGTGGTGAAGGATAGTAGCAAGGGTGCTACCATGAGCAGCTTTTGGAGATTAGCCCGCAGACACTGCGCAAGGAAGGTATCCTGCCATCTCGTACTGCGGAGATAGCCCTGGGATCATTTGGCTTCGGTTCCGCTGCGCGTTGCGATGCATGAAGGGGGGGCTCTTGACTGTTGACACAGGATGGGAGATGCATCCATATTGGTTTGCATGAGGACCGTTGAACGAAGTGCTGAATAATGGTGTTGGGTATTGCTTTTTTTTTCTTGGTTTAATTCTGAAGACACTCCTCTAAGGACGCCTTGTTCTCCAAACCTGCGACCCGAAAATTGGAGAAGTGCCTTGTCACGGCCTTGGCAAACTCTGCTCTCCTCACGACATTTGGAGAACCGGCTTCTTGGCTGCCCTAGTAAAAGCCTTCCCGCCGCGGGGTTCACACCCTCCGATGCTTTGGATCAGGTATGAGAAAGCCGAAGGTAGTCAACAAGGAGGGTAGATGCATTCATAACAAAACATACGGAATATTCCCCCTCCTTCGGGCCTCGGGCGCACTAAGGTGACGCTTCATCAGCCCAGAAATGCGGCATTGACGGCTGGGAGCGAGGGGAGATTGCCGTCGGAGTTGCAAGTGCCCTTGTTTAGAGAAAACCATGTGGCAGCCAAAAATGGCTACATCAGTGGCGTTGAGCTTAGTTCCGTATCCGTGCAGTGCGTGTTTCGCGCATGGGTGGTCTGATCATCCCAGCATGGTAATACCTGGTATTGATGTTGACAACGCCTCTCAATAATCCGTGTAAGCCTTTGACCTCCAGTGGCAATGTTATACTCTGCCTCAAGCTGGGATGCAACACGAGAAATAAAGTCGCGATATGAATGCTATCTCTATAGTTCCCGTCCTCCGGCGTACGGAGAGCCCCTGTTGTCTTCCCTCTTGACTGTCGATCAAGAGGAGGGTTGCTCCCTTCAGCACAAAAGAGTTGATTGACACGAGGCAGACGCGGCCTTCTACAGACTTATCCTCGGTTAACTGTCGGCCCCCAGTCGATCCAAGATTAGGACGTGGGACCTGACGGCTGGGACCGACTCGCAGGCGTGGTGTAGCCGCATTGCCAGGGTGCGAAAGGCACAGCAGTCTTGGCGATGATAGCCTGCCTGGTGCCGTGCTGGTTGAGGCTCCGTGCCATCTACCAGCGCCCACAGCTCCCACTAGCATTTGACTTTGATCTGCGGCTTGCTGGTGCATCTCTGAAGCGCGACCGATGTCGGAAGGCCGCAAGATTGCAAACGTTACGTATCAGTTGGCCGAGATGGGGCTGCAAGTAAGGACCCCCGAGGTCGAAAGTGGGCATAAAGGCACAACGAAATGGTGCCGCGCTGGCGTTTTGGCGCACCGCAGCCGCTCCGTCATCGAGACGGCAAGAACGTGACCAGCTACGTAACGACTCAGACAACGCCACCGCCTGCAGCTTCCCTTACTAAGGTGGCAGGGCCGGTTCAGGCAAGGCCGACCAGGACCCGCTGAGGGTTTTCCAGAAACAACAGGGTACAAGGAACCGCCCTGGTTCCATTGCGGTGCCTGCCTGGGTGAGCAAGGTGCAGGAACACAGGGCGCCGCCACAGCCCCATCGCACCTGCCTGCTGAAGCTGTGACTGCAGCTGCAACTGCAACAACTACTTGCCACTCCCTGTGACAATTTTTTGCTCTGCCGACGTTACAGCACCTAGGCAGTGGGAAAGTAATCACCAATGCGAGGTGATGCAAACCTCAAAACAACCTTGTTTTTATACTTCTGGATCAGGACGCAGACTCACATGAATAACACACATCTCGGCTCGGCGGATGCTTGACACTGAGAACTCCTCTCGGTTACGAATCCTCCTTTGTCTTGATGCAATCTCGATTGCGCCTTCAACGAGATACCGCTCGAGCTAGTGTTAGCTTCGTCTTTTGGCCCCGACACATTGAAGAAGTTGTGCAAATCAGTGCATTCAGTTACGTCAAGTGTCAAGTGTGTGTGCAGGCGACAGCCAACCGCTCCAAAGCTCAACCACGGCTCGAGGCTCCCATCTCCACCATCGTATGTTTGGATCCGCCCTCGAGTGTCTCAGCGTGTTCCGCCTGCGGAATGACCTACTCACAATCCCCGAAACAAGTCCGTCACCACAGGCCGCCTCCCACTCTCACTGGCGCTGTTGCCACTCTAGGCTCTCGATTGGCACACCCAACCTTTGTCCAGAAGGAGGCTACAACAGATCACCAATTGGCAAATAATTAAGAATCACGGTCGGAGTTTTATCTGTTACCATGGTCATGAAGCCCTAGGTGCGCATTCACTAGCACATGTTGTCACCATCACATCCTCCCAAAGTGCAGGCATACTGGGCTCCCCTATCACGCCAAGACAAAAAGAGCCGCGACGCTATACAAGGGGTTCGATCTGCCATTACACACTTCGTACGCCGCTAGTCTCCGAGTGCATGACAGGCCGCCCTTCGGTCCCCGACGTAAGCTTCCGGGGGTAAATTTTTCTTCGCACAGGAGAAGTCAGCCGGACATTGAGCCCCGATAATTCTCCAGCTGAGCAACGAGAATCCTGCCATCTCACTAGCCTCTTACAATCTTCTGTAAGGATACACAAACTATCTTTTAATGAATTTGGAGCTGCTTGTATCAATTTATCGGTGGGAACTTTTTATGGAAAACTCTAGTTCAAAGGATTGCGAAGTGGTACGGCCAAGGGGCAATATCTTCGCCTCCTTGCTTTTTCAGTTATTACCATGTTGACCTTGCTGCACACGAGCGGACAAAAGACCCATTGCAATCCACTGGAAGACCCGTCATTTTTCCTTTTCAGTAGTTTGCGGGTCATTACTTAGACCAATAGTTTTGCCTGTCAACAATGCGGTCAAGTTATCCTCGGTCCAAACTCCAGAGGCAATGATCACTAAAGTACTTCGTCCCATCCCTGAGGTTTCCAGGATGTTGCAATAAAGAGGGCGATTTGCCTGATTTGCCCATTTGGGTAACTTCCTTTGATCCGGATACTACTGGGTGGTGTTGCGTGGACGTGCACAGTTTCGAACGAGACGGGCCCAGCGTAATCCATTGGGTCGTGGATCACTTCTCACATCACTTCTCCTGACTCTACCAACCTCGGTTGTCACGATGTTTCTCTTAGCAGTAGCATAACCGAGCATGTCGTACAAGTTCATAGCCAAGAACGCCGCAAAGGTGGCAGACCCTAGGCAGCCCTCAAAGCTGATTGCGTATGACAGCACCTGTACACTTTGCCACCTTGCCCATGACTCGCATCGAATGATTCTGTACCGCTTGTGCAAGACATGCATGAGGTACAGCATTGGTAATTTGCTATCCCAAGAGGAGATTTCTGAGAATGAATCCCTTTTTCGGATAAGACGGCAACGGCGACTCGAATGTGCTTCAATGTGACCAACCAACCGACTTGGCGACCCCCCTGAAACTACCTCCATCATCATCATCATCATCACAAAAAGTATATCGACCGACGAGCATCTAGCGGGAGAAAGTTTTTTAGTTTTTGATGGTGCATAGGAATCAGTCAATCCAATGGAGAGGCTATGTTGAATGCCCTACTCTAAGTCGGTGAAGTGATGCATTTGAATTCGTTGGGCTATCGAATTCGTAGGGGGACGGCTCCAGCGCCTGGTTCATGATTCCCCCCTTTCTTTGTTGAAAAAGTAAGTAATTTATTAACCATCCGTTGGCTTTCGGGACTCTCAACCCGTGTCAAGTGATGAGGTATCTCTTAGTTTTACCTATGGCTGTTGACGAGCTTTCCCCGGTCTGTGATTTCGTCTCAGCAACGTGGACTAGAATAACCAGTCACAAGATACAGCGCAATGAATATTAGACGTAGCTTTTTGCAGTAGTATCTATAAATTCTACCAGAAATTTCCCCCTGAATGAAACAGTAACGAGCCCCTGAATCGAGTGCGATGAGGGAACACGATCCGACTTCCTCGAGTATATCTCATCCCCAAATTTCAGTTGAACGACGTAGCCTCCCAAGACTTTGAAGGGACCGATTAGACGCAAACAGCGAGGAAACTGACGACAGATCACGCCAGTTGATGGGACACAACAATAATGGCCCACATTGTAGTAGGACGAGGAGCTGTCCCCATTCCGAACAGTGCTTCTTGCCGCTCCCCAGATTCCCTTTACGCCCCCACAAATCAAGACCAGGCTAACAGGTTCCATGAAATCTCACAATACCAGGAGAGATCTCGCTTTTGCGAATCTCAGATCTTCCCCATACCCACATGGACAATCCAACCCCAGCAGGCGGGGCTCCCCATGGTGTTTTGAGTGGTCACCCAAATAAGCTATTCACCGAAATAATAAACCATTATTCAAAATTTCAGTCTTGGAATATAAACGCCTATCTTTCTCTGGCATTTTTTGCAATGAGCTATGGCCATCGACTTCATTATTTCGAAGCATGCTGATAACGGCAAACAGTACAACAAGTTTTGCGTTATAAACTTATAAGCTATAGCTATTTTCTGAGGTGAAGATGATCAATGTATTTAAATCAATTATTACAAGTAAGTATTATGTAGCTTATTCACCCCCATATTTGAACAATGTAACCCTTCTTGGTTCGGTAAATAGAGGCTTTGTGCATTGTTCCAGGCTATTGTGATTGAAGCTGTAAGCCATAGCCCAGTTGCTCATGGCGTGTATTCCCTCTTCCGGCATATGTATCTCATCTATTGCAGCAATGGAAAACGGAACCCTTCGTGACTTAGGGTAGAGTTATTGGAGAATGAAAATTCCGACACTTGTATTATGCTCGACGGCATCGGATGCTATACAGTGAGCTTCATTAAAGAACCTTTGCAAATAACCCACTCTATCCAACAGGCAGATTCACAATTCAGCACAGAGTCCCTTATTACCATGCAAAATTCGTAGCTCTCTGGATAGAAGTCCAACATATGATATGTCTGGTTGTCATTGGTATTAGTTCATGGATGAATTTAAAATCCACGACTCTCGATCATGCTCACATGACTTGCCCTAAATAAAATTGATGTGAACGAAAGAGACTTCAAAGCTAGTAGATTAGAACCCGCAGTGCCCCCAACAAAACCACGTCACTCCTCACATTGTGTAACCAATGGCCTAGACATTTATATATATATATTTCACGAGATTCGGCCTGTCAAATCTGCCGCCACCATGATTACAATCAAATCTCGGTGATAAAAATTGCAGATGTCGTAATCCCAAACGAGGATATGATAACCAAAGTCTTGGTTAATGTTAGAGCCTCTGAAGATTGCAAACAGGGGAGCGCAGAGAAGAGGCGATCAAGAGCAGTGCCAGGAGAATGATAAGTCGCACATCGCTTCATCTCTTCTCCTTGGCTAACCGAGAGTTGTTTCATCTCTGCAATCAGGAGATAAATCAGCAACATGACTATGTCATCATTTCATATGTAATGCAAGAGAAAGCCGGGCTCCGGTAGTAATTGACAATGTCCTCTATTTCCCCCACCATTCAAGAATCTAGCCAAGACAGGTAATGTAGCTAATAATAGTGGCTGAGTTCAAGGCTCCAATCCTCTCAAACCGCTGGGCAGATTTCTTCTTCTGCTTCAGGCCTTTGGTGCCCCTAATGATGGCCATTTGACTAATTCGGTCATGAGATTGCCATCAGTACATGTTCCGACCAGATGGTTCACTCGGAACAAGCCTGCACATTTCAAGCTGATCCGACTGAGTGGATTTTGGGTTAAATAGTATACCACATTTCGGTAAAACATTCAGTATATGACCGATGTCATTGGAAAGTAACCTAACCAAACAATAGTTTGAACATCATGGCTTGACTTCCTCGGCATGTTTTTGCAGCAGTGGCACCAATGAAACCGGCGCATTTCCAGTCACAAGACAGAAAAAAAACGACCATAGAATTTAAATGCTCCGAAAGGAAGGAATAAACCCCAATTGCTTGATTATCGTGGCAGGGTTACGACTGCATATTATCATGCAGTGTAAACAGTATGTAAAGTACCGAGTACTGAGCACAGTAGCGCCGATAGAGAGTGACGCGCATCGCGGAGCGCTCCGACTTCCGGCGTGCCTGGAGACTCGACCCTTGTTTTTATTGGTTTATCACGCGGCTTAGCAAGCAAACCCTGCTTAGTGCTGTTTCCCTCGTGCCTTTTTTTTTTCCTCTTTCTACCTTTCCAACTCTAAATTTCAATTTCCTGATTGAATTAGTCATCGATTTGTGGAGGGCCCTGCAAATATGCGCCGGATAATTATAGGCGGGACGGGACGTCTGTCTATCGCCAATTTCTACTGACAAGACACGATCTTCTTGTTTTTTTCTTTTCTTTTGGGGCGCATCGACGCTAGCAGGATGTTGACCAACGATTTCTTTTGAGGCTTGTCATTGGTCGACGGTGAAAAGGCGCTTCCCCATGTAGTTCGTCGCTCTGTCATGCGGCTCGGGTAGCGTCTCAACGCGTAAAACGCTACCCGTGCGGATCGGCCGAATGACATTGACGCCCTTCCCCGCCCTAGACTAGGCCGAGGAGATGGAGCGAGGGAATAAACCCGAGCCGTGCGCAACAAGAACCTTCCAAATTGAGGAATGCGCCTTGTCTCTCCAGTGTCTCGATGTGTCGCGGGTAGTCCCAGTGCTTGTCTCAGTGGGGAGTTAGTACTGCCTCTGCAGTCCTCCGTAGCCGCGGTTGCTATCTTATCGCCTAAAACAAAAGCCATGCCATGCGGTTCCCTTTTTCCCCTTGAACTTTTCCCAACCTAACTCCTCCCGCCATTTAACGACCAGCCACAAACCTTGCTTGGCAAGCCAATCAACCATGGTCACCAAGAGGGGAAGGCTTCCGCTGTGCCAGGCGGCAAAAGCCATCTTGGAAGCGTCCGCGCTATCCCCGTGGGCCATTTCCGGTGGTCGGATACTATGAACAAGTGGACCAGTCCATCTTCCGACCTGGGCAAGCATCCACACAAAAGCCGGGGGTCATCTGGCCCTTCTTAGATCAAATTTGGGGCCCCAGTCTTGGATTTTTTGTGTCATAAGCAAAGTCTGACCCCTATGATCCTTCTCGTCCTGCCATATTTCTTTCCCCCAGGTTTGTGGCAGCCGAGTTTGCTTCCAGCTGCTGTAGGAGTCTTCCCAACGGCCCCTGCGAGGACTCAAAAGTGAAATCCGACGTTGAATGCCTGCGCTGCCTTTCGAGTAAAATGGACGAGAAGAAAAATTCCCATGACCGGGATCGGGATGAACCCGACAGCCCAGACACGTCAACGCTGAACGATGGCGACACCATCACTGCTGTACAACAGGCCAACAATCGTCCCGCCTCATCCAAGCATGAAGAGGAGGCTCCAGTCGAAACCAATGGCCCGCCGCCACCGCCCAACGGGGGCTACGGTTGGGTCTGCACCGCTTGTGTCGCAATCATCAACGGCCATACTTGGGGCCTCAACTCGAGTTACGGAGTCTTCCTCGCCTATTACCTTGAAAACGACACGTACCCAGGCGCCTCATCTCTCGACTATGCCTTCATCGGTTCTCTAAGTGTCAGCTGCGCTCTTCTCATCTCTCCTCTTGCTACCTTCTGCGTTGGCAAACTCGGGACCAAGCCAACCCTATTCCTCGGCATTGCCCTAGAGGGAGCCAGTCTAATATGTGCTAGCTTCTCTCACAAGATTTGGCACCTATTCTTGACCCAGGGTATCATGTTTGGCCTGGGCATGGGTTTTCTCTTCGTTCCCAGTGTTGGCATCGTCCCCCAGTGGTTTACTACTCGCCGATCCTTAGCTAACGGCATCTCGGCGGCGGGCTCCGGTCTTGGCGGTCTTCTGTATTCACTTGCAAGCGGCGCCATGATACGGAACCTCGGTCTCGGATGGTCGTTTCGCATCCTCGGTATCCTTGTCATTGTCGTCAACACCATCTGCACCCTCCTCATCAAGGATCGCAACAAGATCATTGGTGCCCGCCAAGCCCCATTCGACATATCCCTGTTCAGGCGAGTGGAGTACCTCTTGCTTTGCGCTTACGGCTGGTTCAGCATGCTGGGGTATATTGTGCTGATTTTCAGCTTGGCCAATTACGCCAACAAGATTGGGCTTAATGCATCCCAAGCCTCTCTGATCAGTGCCTTGTTCAACCTAGGCCAGGGCTTAGGTCGGCCATTTATTGGTTATTTCAGCGACAGGACTGGTCGCATCAACATGGCTTGCTGGACCACGTTTGCTGCTGCTGTACTCACCTTTGCTCTCTGGATCAACGGCCACGTATATGGAGTCTTGATTCTTTTTACCATCGTCGGCGGTGCTGTGGCGGGCACATTTTGGGCTACCATCGGTCCTGTGACGGCCGAAGTCGTTGGCCTCGCTGATGTTCCCGCCGCCCTTAACCTGGTGTGGCTCGTCATTGTGCTGCCCTGTACGTTTAGCGAGCCCATTGCACTGGAGATTGTAGCAGGAACCGGAAAATACATCGGTACCCAGCTCTTTGTTGGCTTCATGTACATCGTTGCCGGTTTGTGTTTGGTGGTACTGCGCGGTTGGAAGATTGGCGAAATCTCCGAGATTGCTCGACAAACGCACCAAGACCCTCAAAGCATCAACCGCGTGACAACGACCAACAGCGAGGCCGTGAGTGTCAAGAGCAAAATTGTGGGACGAAAAAGAATGTTTATCGACTGCTACAAGTCGGCAAAAGTCTGATGTGGTTTGGGAGCTGTAATGTTGCATGTAACGTCTTGGACGAAGTTGGGATTATGAACAATTAAAACTTGAAGTATGTAGCATAAATATTATTAATATAGCTTGGAATTCATCCATATCACCATGTCGCCCAAAAAACCTTTTTGTCATCTTCCAGGCATGCAGTCTTTGAATCAATAGTTAAGAGAGAGAGACAATACTAACCAATAGCGGAGGGGGTTTCAATTTGAGTGAAGATGATGGATGATGAAACTGAAACGACACATTGACTCATCGCGCTAATAGTACGCTGGGGTTGCCACGTTTTTGAAACCAGATGATTATGCAGCGCATCTAAATCCCCGATTGGCGATGCGGTCATTCACAAAAGAAAATCTCGGGTAAATAGATATGAAGATAGAACTGAAATATATGGCAACTCCATGTCGCAGCCCCAATCATCACGATGTAAGAAGCTGAAATTATATGCAAGGAATTGTGCACCAGGAAATCGAAAAATCCATAAGCTTGTTCCACAGGCAATTCTATTAGGTTGTTTCCCTCCCCTCAGAAATAGTTACCTCAACGTAAAGAGGATCGTGATACAATGCCTGACAATGCGATGAGGCCATGGCGAGGCATGAGATTGCCAAGACCAATGCGTTCATCTGAGGTATGATAGGTTGCCACAGCCTTGGAAAGTAGATTGAAATATCAAAGTTAAATTTCCTCGAGAGATTGCAAGGGACATGACAAGCCACGACAGAGCGTCGTCGTCTTGTTTTTTATCTACGTCATGAGTCGCAGTTGGAGTGGAAATTTTAGCCCAGACGAGCAATATTGGAGCCCAGTTTATTAATAGTGTGTGTGGCAGTTCTTTGATGCAGCACGGTATCTTGAGACAACCTTTATTGGGCAAAATGTTGGTTCAAGCTTGAGCTCGGACAATCGAAGCCGGTTGCCAAGCCCCAGCGTATCAAGGTCGCATAAAATGAGCCATCATTTACAACCACTTCTGTCACGCCCAGAGGGTTGACAGACACATAGATGGCTGAAAATATCATGCATCGCGATTGGCCATCAGACTTTGCGCGGCTGGCCTCTTAGCGCGAACTACACTGCGGTTTTGCACTTGGCTCACCTTTTTTTGTCATTGTTGCATTGGGGAGATGATCCAATTGGTAGCCACAAACGCCTCTTCTCGTATCTGCTGCCGTCTTTTCCCCCAGCTGAAAACGCATTACCTCATGTCTATATTCTAGACTGGTCCGAATGCACATCCCTCAACTAGACCTGTCGTCTCGTTTCATGTGGTTGGATGACAGATTGGGCTCGTGTTTGCAATTGTGGGCCGTTACAAAGAGATAGCTTGAGACAATGTCTTGAGTTTTCCCCAGGAATTATTTAACTCCAAAGCTTGGCCGTTTGCCGTCCATGGGATAATTCTCTGTGCCCATTGAATCCTCATATTTCGCAATGCGTGCAGGACAGTGCATTGTTCGCCTCGTCGCTCCCTGGCTGCTGTGGACGCAGCAAGCCGGTGCACACGGGGGCAAATCGCTGGGCGCGGAGCTCCATGCTCGAGAAGCCTACGCGCAGCACAACAAGATGGACCTTAGTCATTGCTCCGACAAGTTTCGGCGCGACGGCGTTTTTACCCGTGCGGCTGAGCGTCGCATCAGTCAACGGGAGACCTTAAAGAACACGGGCCGAACTAGTGGTGAGTTTGAGGAATGCAGCGACTCGTTTCACATGGATGGAGGCTGATTCGTAAAAAGGCGAAAATCTCATGAGCCGCGAGTCAAGCAAAAGAGCTGTCGATACCGCCGAGCTTTTCGATGCATAGTGGAGTGCTGGGCGCGGGTGTGTGCTCCACCCTGAACTGACCGAGGGACCATATTGTAAGAAGCTCGATGCCTTTTTCTTTTTCTTTTTCCACTGGACACTTTACTGACATTCATCAAGATGTTGAAGGAGAAAAGGTCCGGTCTGATGTTACCGATAATCAAGCTGGCGTGGTGCTCTTTCTCGATTTCCAAGTCGTCGATACCCACACGTGTGAGCCAGTCGAGGGCGTTTATGTTGAAATCTGGCGTAAGTTCTTCCCTGTCGAGCCTGAACACAAAAAAAAAAAAAAGTAAACAACACTAACTTTTTCCCCCCAAGACTCAAATTCCACCGGCGTCTATTCTGGCGTGGTGGATGATGGAAATGGCGTTGGTCACAAAGACCCAGCCAATGCATACAGAACATACAACCGCGGCGCTCAAAAGACGAATAATGATGGTGTGGTTTTCTTCAAGAGCATTTTCCCAGGGCATTACGCTGGACGTACCTCCCATATTCACCTCATGACGCACATCAGGCCCAAGATTGTGGACGGCACCATCGTGAGCGACAAGGCGACGCATATTGGGCAATTGTTTTTTGAGCAACGTCTCATCTACGCGGTCGAACAATTGCTTCCATACCGAACAAATAAGCAGGAATTTACAACGAACAAAGATGATTATTACTTTCAGCAAGCGGCAATGACCTCAGACCCGATCATGTCATGGCTGTTGCTTGATCATCCTACCTACGATAATGCGGTACTTGGATGGATGCCGATTGGCGTAAACATGTCAAATGTCCGGGAGGCAGACGTGGCCGCTACATTACGACCTCATCATTGAATTGTTTCTTGGTTTTAAATTTGAAGACGAAAAAGAAAAAGGGGTGAAGCGAGGCACAGCTGAGCAGTGCATGTGTAAATTTCAGGACTACTATTGACGACGGTTTGGCTCACATTGTGTCACAAACTCGCTCCAACTGTCATGTAATTTTGTCATTGTAACAAATACCATGGCGAAGGGGAGTTCCGGCTCGGTATCGGATCTGAAGCGTTTTTTTGTATTCTATTTTTATACTTACATACCCTAAATGATCGCATCTAAAACTTACCATGATATCAGAGGACACTGTACCGCAACAATTAAGCTGCCTTGAGTGAATGAGTAATAGAATGTTTTTTTTATTTGGATTTCGATGACATACTGGCTGTAAATTTTGGGAATGGTTCAAAATTGGCTGTCCACAAAATTGACAAGTTTATGTTTACAATCACAACGGTTATTCCTCCGTGTGATGCTTAGCAAAACCTAAATCTCATTTCGTGAGTAAAGATGTAAAAAATGTTTTTTTTGTGTCTGGTTACGAGAACTTCGCAGAAAGCAAGTTGGGGAACCTTGTTTCAACATTATGGATTCCAAGCTTTGGGGTGGATGATATACTCAAGAATTTCAAGGGCTCCGCAAGAAAAAGTCTGCTTATGCAACTGAACTTACCGAGAAAGAGATAATATGAATCACAAAGCCTTGTTAACATTATTGGTACTTGAGAAAAGGAATCGGGTATCTTTAGGCAAACATACCCACGTGACCTGGCGTCGGTGCGCGTCTCGCGCCCCGCAAAGATTCGCGACATTGTCCTCACGTCATCAGCTTCATTATGCGACCGTGAACGGCCTTCGTGCCGTACCAGAGCTTGAAAATGTGGCTCTTGGAAAATCCCGATGTTTTTGAGGGTAGGATAAGCCTCACCTTACTATAAAACCCCCTATTGATCACCGTTCCGTGCAGGGCGACGCCTTTGGTTACGGCCAGGAAAGAGGTACCTATTTGGTCGGACCGCAGCCGAGCGTGAGCAACTTGACTTTGCCACTAAGCGCCTCCATGCTGACCTGCTTTCTCAGCTGGCCAATTCGCAGTATCACATAATACTATTTCCAGAAAGCATTTAACTATTACCATCGATGAAGTCAACGAAGGCGAGGTTTTTAACCGCTCCAGTCGATCGACCCTTACGATCGAGGATCTGGCGACCAAGATAGGAACGATTGTCAACGGACAAAAGATCAAGGGCAAGAAACATGTTTTGGAAGAAGAATCGGCGGAAATGACAATGGGAAAATGTCCCAATAAGTTTCGGTATGAAAGACCTGCTGAGTTTCAGGGCTTGTGTTGACCAGCCCAGCATTACATGGAATCCTGTTGAGTTTGCCTTTTCGTTCACGAATAAAGAGCTACAAACACAACCTCTGGAAAAGCTCCAAGAAAAATTCGAGCAGCTCGATATCAAACTCTTGACAGACTATACAAAATCCACCACACATGTGGTTTCAAAGAAGCGAAATACTGCCAAGGGTCTCCAGGCACTCATTAATGGCAAATATATTGTCAACGAAAGCTTCCTGGAGGCCGTGGTTGAGGCTGCGAATGCTCCGTTCAATGAGGCTGCAGAGTCGAGCGCCTTGGAAACCGACTTTGATACATACTGGCCGGATGCGATGCAACATTTACCTCCACGTGGCGGGGAACCTATCCAACGCCCCGATTCCACATTCGCCCCAGATTCAGAAAGGAAAGATATCTTTGACGGATATACTTTTATATTTTACGATAAAGCCCAGTACGCCAATTTATTGGCACCGATCACCAGTGGAGGTGGTAAGGCGTTACTTGGCAATGTTGCTCCTGACGAAACCGAAGTGGATGAATTCGTACAATACGTGAAGAATGTTGCCGGTGAAAAGGGGCTCGGTGCTTTTGACGACGGAAGCGAGGGAAAAGGTGTCGCCTTGGTCAGATACTTGCCTTCTAAAGGGTCCTCAATATCCTGGTATACTGAATTCATTACTGCGGTATCTCTTAGGCTGGACCACCGGCCAATTGAGCAGAGCGAGTTTTTGGAAGCAATCCTCCTTAAGGATGCAAGTATATTACGCCGACCACTTGAAGTTGAATCCACTCCCAGCACACAAGAGTCTGAGGGAGTTAGTGCAAACATCCAGCCAGACTCCGTGCCAGAGGGTGCCAGCAATAGTGCAGACATGGGCACACCGGCACCAGAGCCCGATGAAAACACGCAGCGGGCCCCCAGACGCGCCATAACCAGACGGGCTGTAAAAAGGCGTTTTGCTGGGTTCGATGATGCAGATATTAGCATGAATGATATACCACCAGCTCCAGCAGCCACGGCAGCCCCGGAACCTGTTGTGGAAGATCAACCACAAGCCGCGGAGGAGGAGGGAGGGTTATTCGTATCACAAGATCCAAATCCTCCACCCCCTTTGGAACCTCAAAATGCTCGGCAATCACGGAGGAAACGACCCGCGTCTCCTTTACTAGAAGACGACCTCATGGAGGGCATGGCTCCCGCGGCAGCTAAATTTAAGCGACAACGAATAGAAATGGGGGAGGATCTCGATGCCCCCCCTGAGCAAATCGAGAAACCCGCTGAGGTTATCAAGCCTGAACCCAAGAAGAAGATTAAGAAGGAACTAGACGTTCTGGCAGTGGCAGCGCAAAATCGAGAAAGAGAAGAAGCTCGAGCCCGGGCGGAGAAGGAAGATCTGGCCAACCTCCCTGACGATGTTGACCTATCTGAAATTCGCCGGCTTAACATTGTTGAAGAGATGGAGGTGCGTGCCCCAGCGTCACACTCAAGGTCACGAGAAGAAGAGATTGCCAGCGGCCGTTGGAACCCCAAGTGGAACGGAATGAAGAATTTCAAAAAGTTTCGGCCGCGTGGGGAGGCAACCGGTAGACCTCCATCAAAGGTTATTGTGCCGTTGACCGAGGTTAAGAACAAGGAGTTTGGAGTGGGTGATGATTATTGGCTCGAGGACGAAGACACCCAACCCAAGAAGAAACAGACAAGCCAGCCTGAATCTCCAGGCTCGGCCGTGCCGGCACCGGCTCCTGCTCCAAAACGACCACCCCCGAAACGGGTTGTGGGAATCGTCTTGTCCGATAGCAGTGACGGGGAAACCAGCAAGACCAAAGAACCGGACCCTAAGCCAGAGCCAGAGTTGGAGTCAGAGCTGGAGCCGGAACCAGAGCCAGCGCCATTGCCGCGAACGCGAACAACACGTGCATCAGCATCTCAGTCGCATACTAACACGAGGAGCCAGTCGTCGCGGGCAACCAGCCAAGGAAGCAAGCGGACGGCGCCAGAACCGTCGACAGAACAGCCGCCAAAACGGCAACGACAAGCGCGAAAGCCTATCATGATTGCCGATAGCGATGATAGCGACGATGATTTAAAATTCAGGTTCGGGAAAAGACGGTAATGAAATCGCAGCGTTGGATTCAGGGGTATCTTTCTAGCTAGTGTACATAAAATCTAATTACAGTGGCTTCAGCCTTTGCCGATTCTTATGCATAAAGCACCGACGCAGGGTCTACATGTCTATATATAAAAATCCAGTATGTAAATGAGCTCTAGTCCATTTTCTCCATCTCATTCTCCTCGGACTCCTCGACCAGGAGACCAACGAGGCACGCGGCGAGCATGGTCTCGTAGTTGACCCAAGGGTGGATTTCGCCGAACAGCTTGGTGCCGTCTCGGGCAGCGCCACGCATCAACTCTGGGACGCCACCGGGGTGATAGTCAGCGTATGGAGTGACGTTGTAAACTTTGCCATTGAGCGCCATCCAAGCATCCTTGCCTTTGCGGCCGGTCATACGCTTGAGCATTGAAGGAGTGACACGGAGGTACGGGGTGGAGGGGTCAACGCCGCGAAGGTCCGCATTGGGACCAGAAATGCTGGCCCAGTCGAGCGGAGAGTGGCCTGGGCTGAGGAGGACCTTCCGGCTAGGCTTGGAGGGCTTGGAGGAGTGAGTCGGAGGAGGTGCGAGGCCGGCGGAGGGAGCCAGTCCACGATTCGGAGCCGGTCCACGGTTCGGGGCAGGGCCACGGGCACGCTGAGCAGAGTTGGGAGCTGGAAACTGGGCCAAGGTTGGAAGACGGCCGGTGGGGGGTGGCATACGTCCGGGAGGCGGAGGAGGGGGCATCATGGAACCTGGGGAGGCCGGAGGACCGGCGGAGAGGGTGGGGCCCCGAACGGCCGGAGTGGGAGCGGGAGCATTCAGGGAAGTGACCGGGGTAGCAGTTGGATTCAAAGGAGTGTCATCCAAGGAGAAGCTAGG
Source organism: Calonectria pseudoreteaudii (assembly GCA_001879505.1). Lineage (NCBI taxonomy): Eukaryota > Fungi > Ascomycota > Sordariomycetes > Hypocreales > Nectriaceae > Calonectria > Calonectria pseudoreteaudii. The sequence goes on from KV875228.1 coordinate 3,266,695, forward strand.
CACAGCGATAGAGGGAACAGCAGGTTCCGCCTTCGGTGTGGACTGGTCATCAGGCTCAGCGATGGTTGGAGGCTGGATGACAGGTGGTGGCGGGGGTGGCATTGCGACAGCATCACGCTGCTGCTGCTGAGTGGAAGCGGAAGAGACATCGCGGTCGCGACCGATTGAGGCGCTGGGCCGGGGTTGCGACTGGCGTTGGTCATGGTCGGACGAGGATGGGGAAGTGGTGCGGTTCCTGGGGACAGCGCCCGGTTCAGCCCGTTGACCCGGTTTCACCTCGTGATGCGACCCTTCATTAGAGGCAGGCTTTGCTTTTGCGTCAGGGCGAGTGTCAGCATCAGCGGCCGTGCCAGGACCGGCGATTGCACCAGTGCCCCTCAATCGCAGCAAGACCTGGAGGGGAGTCAACCACGGGGGTGGGCGGAGGATGACCCAGACGACCGAGGCCACGATTAGCGATATGCCCAGGAGGCCCATGGCGTGAAGCGGCAACGGGCTGCTGAACGAGGCTGATCGAGGGATGTGGACGCGGGGCAGATGGGACGGAGTGTCGGGCGGCGGTAGATCGGCGCAGCAAGGCAAGGCGTGGCAAGACGAGGGAGAGAACACACAAGAAAAGGGCTCCAAGCGAGGCCCTGAGGTCAGGCCCTGTGGTTGGCGAAGCTTTTGGCTGGCTGGGATTGTGGGTTGTGGACTGGTGTGTGCAGGATCATCGAGCCACTGGCAGCTTCGTTGGAGAAATGCTACGGAGGAAATTGCTAGCCTTCCACTTTGGGGTCGGGCCTGGTGGCGTCCCGGCCAGCCGATATGTCAGCAGAATTGAGACGGAAGGGGCGTCTAGATAGGCCCCAAGCGCGAGGCCGAGAGACCGAGAAGCAGCAGCGAAAGAGACGGGGAAAAATTACAGGATTGGGTAGGCTTCGGTGCTGGTTGGCCAGCGTTTGCTCGGCCGTTCGGTGTCTTGACGGGGCTGTTGGCGCGCCCGTCAAGTTTTCCAGCGGACGTCACCGCCTCCAGACGAGCACCTAACTGGTGGGGGATGTTATTTTTGGACCGCTGTCGTCCACCACAATTCTTTAAATTTTTCAATCTTTCCCTTGGGGCTTCAATCTCGGCACCGGTACGTACATCGTACTTTGCCTCTCGCTACTGGCATGTTCTCCGTAGCGGTTCACAGCAACATGCGTATCCGCCACCCGTGATGCCGTCCGCATGTGCGGAGCGGCATGCATGCCTTTGTTTTTTGTTTGGGCAGAATCATTTTTTTCGCTTGCATCATAGCCTGTGTGGAATTCACATGGTTTCCCCGTGCGTGCTTAGCAGCGTCACTAAGCAGAGGCTAGAATCCAGTCATGTCCCAGTGCGTGCTTGGAGCGTCTTGCCCAGGTGGTCGCCCCCCGGCTCTTCACCCTGGGTGGCGCTGGCCGTGTCATGCCACGCCGCGGCGATCTACGGACAGCACCTCGTCTTGGCCGGATGGCCCAACTGCATCCATCCCATCAGTGGACCAGCTGCTCAGGGCAAACAGGGAAGGGGGAAGTTGCGTTGTGTCACCGCCCGTAACACCCGCCCAGCTGTGGAGTCGAGATTGCGAGCTGCCTGGGTGCCGCTGAAGCGGTATGAGCATGAATAAGTAATTCTGCACACGACCTGACAGTGAGGGGAGGGGAGGGAGGCCATTGGAGATTTTTCGTCCGCTATTGCCTAAGCTATTGGGCTGCCACCCGGGGTGGCCCAAGAACCGCTGCGCGGCATGCCGACACGGACCCTTGAGAATCTATAGCAGCGATGCTAAGGGTTGGAACAGCAGCTGGAGTAGCAGCTGGAGCAGCAGCTGGGGAGCTAGAATGAGCACGGACGTGTTTGGTTTCTTCTTGTTTTCCAGACTCGCCGAGTCATTCACGCCAAACCAAATGAGTTTCATGCATACAGCCTCACGACTCGCTGTGTTTTAAGCCAGCAGAGGAGATATGTGCGTGCACGCAAAGCACCTACGTAGATGCTATCCACCCTGGGGCATACGCCTATGATGGGCGACATGGCCTGGTATTGGTACGGCCGTGCTAGACTGTCATCATGGGTCCTCATTGGGCTGTGGGTGATGGTTTAGGCGGCTTTTTGTGGAATTGTGCTTGTTGGCCTGGACCTAGACCCCATGGCGGTATGCATGGCGGTCGCGACTTTTGTGTCCGGGGATCCAACATTCAAATCCCGTCTACTCCCTCGCTTCGTCCGTTCCTTCACTCTCCCGATCTCTCTTTCGTTTTCCCCCTTTCGGCCTCGATTGTTCACCCGTTTGCCTCTGTCGTCTGTCTCCAAAAGTGCTGTGCTACAAACCGCCGCCAAAACAACAATTACCTGCTCTCCACTCTGCAATATACTACATACTGGACCCGTCCGGTCCCTATTCGCTGCCCGTCGCTCCCGCACCCCACCACGATTTTACCCGCCGGTGCTCTCGAGCTGTTTTTTTTATTATCGACGTTGGTTGTGCCCACTAATCTACAGTGAGCCAGCGCGCTGTTAGGTGGCTTCCAGGGGATTCCCAGGGACCGCCGTTGCCCCCTAACTTAAAATTGTACCGCCCCTCATGCTCGCCAGCCAGTAAAACATCACCCTACCTTTTTGGGACTGCCCACGTCTCCGTGCTCCCGTGCCGACACAGTCACAAGTCAGGATGCGCACCATCAATTCATCCGCAATCAACATCGACAACACTCCGTCAACAACCTCCTCCTTCGACACACCCACCTCCCGCTCCACCACCGCCTCGGCCAGGTCCTCTACTCCCTCTACCTCAGGCCAAACCCTCGACCCAAAGCGCTTCGCCACAGGAAAATCCCCGAGGACCCCAGTCACTCCCTCGCCCCAGACCCGCGGTCGGTTCCCCTCCACCCCCGTCTCCGTGGCCGTGACCTCCAACAAGCGCTCGCCCTCCTCGATCGGCTATCACGACCGCAAGCAACAACAACATGTCCTATCGCTGACCGCTACCACAACCCGTACCACCTCTGCCTCGAGTTCCCTGGGCACAGACTCCAAGATGCCCGACTCTAGGCCCCGCCCCCCACACCTCAGCGCCGCTGCAGCAAAGAATGTCGGACGGACGCCCTTGACACCCAAAATCGCCGGCAAGGGCCCAACGTTGGCGGTACGAAGGTCGACCCCAAACCGAGACGAACCTGTCGTCACCCCACGTTCGGGCGGACGCCAATCCCGCGGTGAGAGCACAAACACAACTCCCAATGGGACACCGATTCCCGACAAGACTCACGATGGTTGGGACCCGAGGGCTTCCCTGGGTCACTCCAAGAGACTCTCCATCTCCAGGACTGATTCAGGAAACGATGACTCCAAGTTCTTCTACGCGAGCGACGCCCGTGGTGCTCAACCTCAGCATCAGCCATCTCGCCCACCATCAACGTCAGCCAAACCCGCTACTTTCTTCTACGCTAATAGCGTTGTCGCCGAGGAGAAGAGAACACAAACCCCCCCGGTGAAAGGGAATCTCACGCCCGCAACGTCAACACCACCTGAGCCGGCACAGTCAAAATTCTTCTATGCTAGCGGGGCTCCTGAGCCCTCGTTGAAGCCAGGCCATCAGTCTTCAGGCCCCTCTTCAGCTAGTTCGTCAAATCCCAAGCGGCCAAACACGAGCAACTCGGCTACCGGCCCCGGATTTGCCATGCCTCCAAGACCATTGTCTCCGATCAAGATGCTTCAACAACAGAACCCTCCGTCTATTCTCAAGAATTCGGCGGGCCCTGGCCTCAATAGGCATCACATTGCCTCACCGCCACCCCTCTCCGCTTCTGCAGGTTTCAGCACAAAAAGAAAAGTCAGCCTCGAATCAGCACCCAGGTCTTCAAGAGGTCACTCTAGGACTAGCAGCATCCCTACTCTCGATTCTGCCTACTCACCCAAGTTTACCATGTCTCCGCCACTGCACCCATCCGAGCCTTCATCACCCCCGGCCAGCCCAGGTCTGACCCAGCCAGTGATGACCATGGCCTCTCTTTTGCAAGCTGCGGAGGAATTTGCTGAGGATAGTGACGACGCCTCCCCGGATTTGCAAAGCCCAACAAAATCGACTCACTCGTCAGATCCGGTGAGCGAACTGGTTGCTAACGCCCGGCGGGAGCGCAAGGTTCAGGATCTGCAAATTACCAACGCCTCGCTAGAAGCTATCAACAGAACACTGGAACGCCAGTTGCGAAAACAAACTGCCGAAATCCGCAGATTCCGTCGGCTTTCAAGGGCTGGTCACCTTTCACTGGAGCCTTCCACGACGACCAGTCGTGTGGCCTCGGCGGCGTTGTCGGATGCTCCGATTAGTCTCTCTGAGTTGAGTGACGAGGAGCCAACAATCATGTCAGAGGAGGAATATGACGAAGATGAAGAAGAAGAAGAAGACGAAGAGGAGGAAGAGGAAGACCTCGACTCTTTTGATGACTCTGATATTTCGTTAGAGGAATCTGGATCTGTTGGCGAACACCCTGAGCCCGATAACGAGAAGAATACCGAGAAGAATACCGAGAAGAAGGTGGTTCGCAGACATCGAGATGAGCGCCGTCTGCGACTTGATCTCACCAAACATCGCGAACTTTTGGTGGACAGTCAGAAGATCAACCAGAGTCTCAAACGTTGCTTGAATTGGACCGAAGTCCTTATCAAGGAAGGCCAGAAGGCTCTCGAATACAAAGTTAACGTCGCGGATGTGCAGTTTGGCGGGCATGTCCTGGCACCTCCGGATGACGAGGAGACACACCTTGACGCAGAGCTTTTGGAGAGCCTTGAAGCCGGATTAGAAGAGCCTACTCAATGGGAGAAGAGCTCCCAGGACCGCGACAGCGGCATTGAGCTTCAGGCCGAAATTGTGTAACCGTCTCCTCCGTAACTCTATCTGCAAATGCTTGAACAAGAACGATGGATTCGCAGCCTGGAGCCGTATACACTCACCACTCCCGACCCCCCTTTGTTGGAATCTTACCAAATCTTCACACGTCAAATCGATCCTACACACATCACACATCACACACAACAAACGTACACGGATACACAAAAAGGGGGGCACATTTATATAAGGCGTTGGATGGCAGGCGTTCTTTTTATTATTTCCTTTGGTTGGCTCTCATCTTCTACATTTCCTTTCTGACTCACTTTCGACATAGCGGCCACGTCCCACACACACACAATGCCCTCGTTTCCTTCCGTCCATTCTCCTCTCACGGCCTAACAGATTTGACGACCGGAACGGAGGGCCTTTCTTTTTTGACTGGGACATAAACCTAGTGTCGGAGATATTTTGGTTTTTTTCTTTGGCCTCTCGACCATATTTTCCTTTGTCGTTTGCGTTGCTTATGTTTTCCCCCTGGACTTTTTAAGGATATGTACAAACAGATACCCCCGAGAGAATTCACGTACTGGCGAGTCAAACCAAATAAAAAGAGGAAATGCTATGGCAGCGGATAGATGGACTGGCATTTTGCACCACAGAGTTTTTGTGGCATAGATATATCGAATATCGAATCGAATGGCTCCCGTACTGGCTCCTGATGAGGTAGCTGGGTAGAGAACCGTGGGTTTCTTTTCAAAGTAAATCCTCTTTTTTATAGACCCACGAGAGAGAAATACCAAGGACATGTTCATTGTCAATTTTGTTGCTACTTGTATCCATGCCGTGATAAAAGCTAGTGCCCCATGCGATAAGGGAATCGGGGCATAAGGATATATTCGGATTTTGAAGGTCGGATTTTGAAGGTATTGAAAAAAAAAAGGGTAAAGGGGGGTCATGAGAATTATGTCTAAAATCGTTGCCGGCCGTCTCTGTCTCGCATCGCTGTCTATGGCTTCCTCCCAGCGTCTTATCATCCATCCATCATCTTATAATTCTCTCTGTCCCTGCCTGGGCTCATTTTGGGCTGTGTGTCATACTCATTCATGGTGCTTGGGCACGTTGGGCGCATCCGCTGCCACCTCCTCGGCTGTCTTTTTGTCGCGGTGCTTGCGGTCCTTCTTCTTTTTCCCTTCATCCTCCTTGTCCTTCTTGATGGCGGCTTCGGCGACAAGCTGCTCGAAGACGAGGTAATCACCCTCTTCCTCAGGAGTTCGCTCAGCCTGGAAAACACTGGTTAGCACCTTTCGGTCTGAATAAGGGTCTATTCGAAAGAGAAAAAAAAACATACCTTGAGGAAAATGTCACCAATCAACACAAGTGCCTGCGCACGCTCTAATCGCTTGGGCAGGGGAACCTTCTTGTCGTTAAGAATGCTGTCGCAGACCTCGCGCAGGACGCTCTGGATCTCGAATTTGCTTCCTCGCCATGCTGCAGTAAGAATCTTGCCAGTGACACGGCGCTCATACTCGACACGCTTCTCCTCGGTCCAATCTTCGCCACCCTTCTCCTCCATCTTGGCCATATCCTCCATGGTCTGCTGAGCGTCAATGGCGCTGCTGATGGTGTTCCATGTCTCCTTTACAAGAGTGCCCTTGTCCTTGAGCTTGCTGAAGAAGCCTCCAATGCCGAGGAACTTTTGGCTACGGATGAGAGTTGAGGCCTTGGAGACGTAGGTCTGGCCGATAGCGTGCAAGATATCAATACCGAAAGATTCCATCTTGAGGTTCTCCACCTCGAGGCGCATCTTCTCCTGGAAGGCTCTGGTGACATCAGCTCCCTTGTCAGTCTCAGTCCACACACTAAGACGATCGAGCAGTTTGCGCGAGAGGGTATCAACACGCTCCTGACGAATACGAGCTCGCTCCTTTTCGTAAGCAGCCAGCTGCTCCCTCTGCTCCTTGGACAACCCTCCCTTTTTCTTCTCCTTGTTTCGGAGAGCCTCTTCGGATAGTTCACCCTCCATCTCCTCGTGGGCCTTATCCGTCAGAGCGGGTCGGATCGGGATTTGAGTGCGGGTGTGGGTGTGGGAGCTCGCCGACGGGGCAGGCGATGTGGCATCGGATCGGGGTGGTAGAGGCGGCGCATCGGCGTGCTGGGTCTTCTCGGACTTCTCGTCATCAACCACCACGGCAGGCGGGGGAGGTGATGCCGAACCGCCGACGTTGGCCTCTTGCTGCTTGTCCTGCATGGACTGCTTCTTAGCTTCCTCTGTTCCAGGAAAATCCTCTTCATCTTTGGCAGCAGCAGCGGCGGCGGCAGCATCCGCCTCCTCTTGCTCCTGCATGGTGATGTCCATGGTGGCCGTGAGATCCTTCATAAGGCTAATCTCGCCGATCCAGTCCACGAAAGCTTCGCCGCCAAAAATGGAGGTGAAGAATTCGGCGGGATCAGCAAAGCCTTCCTGAGGCTTGGCATGATCTTTGCCGAACTTATCATAGGCCTTGCGCAGGTCTTCATCGGAGAGCACTTGATAGGCCTCACCGATGGCCTGGAACTTTTCGTGGGCGGTGGGATCGTTGGGGTTCTTGTCTGTGGTGGGGGGTTAGTGAAATTCGGCAACAAGGTCGAAAGGTTGCGCAGAATGCTTGATTGCACGCTGCCTTGTCCGACGAGGACAAGAGAGGAGCGACAAACCTGGGTGGTGGATGATGGCTAGCTTGCGATAAGCCTTCTTAATTTCCAGCTCAGTCGCTGTGGGCTGGACGCCCAAGGTGTCGTAGTAGGCGGTATCGACGACCATGTTGGAGAGCTTCTGCGTCGGGCTGGTCGCGCGGTCTCAGACTCTCTGTGAGAGGATAGCGGGAAAAGGGGGAGGCGAGTATGGCACGAGGCAAAGGATATAGGTAGTCTTCGTGTCAAGAGTCAAAAGGCAGAAAGCTGATTTACGATGGCGTTTGTCCCGTCCACACCCTGCCACCGCCAAGGTACGTACAAATTTACAGGCCCTGTCAGAGTTGGGCTAACGTTAGTATGTCCCGAGACCGAGCAGGCAGGGACTTGGCACTGAGCCACAGCAGATGAGCCACTGGAAGCCACTGCTTTCTACGGGGCACGTCGCCATCGAGGCGGGATTTCCCAGGGAATGCTATTGTTCAAGCCCTCAAGTTAGGTACCATTCGCCGACTTTCAGTGCCCGTTGTTGATAGTGCTTGCCGCTCACCCGCCTCCCCGCCCTGCCAAATTTTTTTTTTCGTCGGGCGATGAGGGGCTGCCAACGTAGGTACGTAATGGCGGGGCAGTGTTCCCAAGCGTCCAAGGTGGGACTCGGAACAGCCACACTTGCGAGCAGCTCCGTCACATGAAGCTGGGAGCATTCATCCCACTCTTGGATGTCCTGCGTATGCCCGTCTGTGACGTATGTGAGTCTCGTGCTTCATTCCACCGCCCAAAAATAACCATCCTCCAGCTAGTCATGGCTCTGATAGTCGTTGCATCCACAAACAGAGGTGGCTTGCGCGGGCTTCCCCCTGCTTTGCCGAGGGCGTAGGTAAGGTCATGGAGGCATCCCAAGGAACTTGGGTCATGTTTCCCTAGCCGTCATATGACACTCATGACACCAGAAAATGGTTCTAACCATGATGCCTCCCACTATCGCCACGTGGCCATCGTTTGCAGTTAAACCTTCAGTTCCCATACCCGGAATTCAAATCTTTACCTACTTTTCACACATACCAAGTTATATCGTGACCCTACAAACAAACGATATTGCTTAAAATTAACATGTAAATGCCGTTTTATTGGCCAGCACGCGACGGTGTTGCGAAGACCTCAAGGCGCTCGCCAATGAAATTACCAGTTTTACGCGGCAAATTTCTCACATAACATTTGCCTTAACGCTCATTATCACCCCTGTTATTACCCATTAAAACAATCTAGCACGCTTCTGGAGTAGGCTTTTTCCGTCACGCTGTTTGTTTAGGGCAATAGCGGCATGTCGTCATCGTTGTTTTGGATGCAAGAGAGGAGAACATTACTGCCTGTCTTGTCGTCACTACCTGCTTGGGCTGCCGGCCACCCATTCGAAGCTGGGGAATCATTGAGATGATGGTTGCTGTTACTTTATTTAAACAAACTTTTAGAGTTTGGCCAGAACGTACAGTAATTACGATCAATACCACACTCAATGAGGAAGAAATTTTTACGGTACTAAGACCGGCTAATCATTAGCCCCTATTGCTGTTCAGGAACTGGATCTGTGTGTTGTGTGGAATACTCATGTGACCATGTCTCAGGCCGCTTGTACATAGATGTAACTGAGGTTCAAAATCCTCAAACCAAAATTGCCACGTTTTGCGGGATGCTGAGATTTGCCTTGTGGGGCTTGTTTCCTCGGCCTGAAACTGGTCGGTACGTGCTGCCCAAGCTGTTTTCAAGTTTGTTTCGCTTCTCCACATCTCGAACACCAACAGCCGCTGCCCGTCGCAGCAGAAAAAGTTCTTAGTTATAAAAACTCGTATTTACATACCAGTATTCCACAAGTCCTTCCAGCAACGTTTCGCCATGTCCAACGAGAATGCAAAACCACCCAGGGCATGAGACGTGGCTACGGCGGACTGACTACCGGCCCTATTGGTTCGCTTCCCAAATGTTGAGATGAAGAGGCGCAATTTCCCGGCGTCTGGAGCTTACAGCGTGGGGTTGGGATTTGTGCGGCGGAAGCGGTGAAGAGGCCCGTCTCGCCGAATAGCATATTGCACCGCAGCTCTGAAATATCGCTATATCCGACACAGACGATGCGCAATGCATCATGCACGACAGATGGACGTGCAGTTAATCACTTCGCCCTAGCACTATCTGGGTAGCTGTGGGAGCGGATAAGCAGCAGCTCAAGTCATCATGCGGAAACGAATACACAACTATTCGTACTCGGGACAGGAACATTCCCCTAGTGTCGCCCAGCTGATTCAGAAAAATCGTGGCGTCGGTGACACGGGGCGGCTTTCCGACCAGTCACAGCTTAGTGCTATTCAAATGAGGATCACCACCGACCGTAGCAACACTCTTTTTGCGATTGTACTTCAATTACCAATTTTGTTTATCCGCATCCTGAGCTGGCTCGTGTTCGGACCTGAGGCCAAACACGCATACAAACACGAAGCGGATTGCTTGGTGTAGATTTCTTATTTTCCCCAATGACGAGTCGCATGCGGGGGTTTCGAGCACTTGGCCGTAACTGCCATGGCCTATCTAGTCTAGACCCAGGGGCTTTGTTGCTACATGGTTGCAGTCTCATGGAGGGTCGCATTGAGGCTGTAAAATAATCTGTCAATCATCGCCAACAAGCTCTGCCGCACAGGCCAGGTCTTTTGGCAGTCAGATGTCCGTGACTGTGGGCAACTCCGTCGTACTCAAAGATGCAGGTGCTCGAGCTTATAGCATCAGTTTCAGAATGGAATTGAGTAAATCAAGATTTAGTGAAGATAGCAAGACTTCTTCTTGGCTTCCGGAAATCGAAACGACACACTTGCAAACCTGATAAACGGCAGCTCTAAAATCGGAATAGATCGTCTCTTCTCCTGCACCCTTCCTTGTCAGCCCTATTGGCTTGCTGAGATTCAATATGACAGTCGTGCAAGATAGTCCCTGCATTCTGAGAGCTAGCCGAAATTCACCATTCGAGAAAAACAGCTCATTCATCATCACACCCGCTCTCATCGATAGTCTATCGAGTTGAACAAGATCTGGGGTCTGGGGTGTCTTCTCCGCAATTGAAGAACCCAGATTCAGCCTGTCCCAAACGTGGTCTCCCTCTCAATGATGAACACCGCATTCTCCGTCAAGGTCGAGTCCCAAGCGTTCCAAATGACATCCACAGCTTGGTCACGCTCCCTACTGGACTCTCGGACACCAATTGCGGCTACCATGCTTATAACGGGGCACCTCGCACCAACTCACCCATGAAATCGCTGTATCCAGGATCAGGCGCCTCCACAGGAGAAAAGATGGCCCTGCACTACTAATGCGAATTTACCCGGAATGGAGGGCACTCTGTCTTCTTCTTCTCCTAGAAGTGACGACGGGTGGCTCACAAAAGACGCGTTCCAGCTGGTTCCCTGGTTGCAATTGCTTTATATCTTTGCATCCTTCCCATCATCGGCGCGTCTGGGTCTCTCCCGCGCACTGTCCACCGTCAAACATTTTCTCTACTCCCTGTCCCCTCTCCCAGCTTGAGCTCTCGCAAAAATGGGTGCCCTCTACTTTCTCTTCCACCCGAACCAGCTACGGTCCATTATTCAGTGGTATGATCTCTCCCTGCTTTCTCTTGCGGTTGGCGATGCTAAAGCATTATTAGGAAAGTCTGGCACGACCCCGTTCACAGGCGCGACCCTAGCACAGAATCCCCTGAGCTCCAAGAATGTTTCCGCTACCTCAACCTGACGAGTCGCAGTTTTGCGTCCGTCATCCAGGAGCTCAACCATGAGCTCCTCGTCCCTATTACACTCTTCTACCTTGTCCTCCGCGGTCTGGATACCATTGAGGATGACATGACCATTCCCCTCGACAAGAAGGTGCCCCTTCTTCGAGATTTCTACAACACCATGAAGATTGATGGCTGGCAATTTCATGAGAGTCAAGAGAAAGATCGCGAGCTTCTAGAGAACTTCAACGTGGTTATCAGCGAGCTGAAGAAGATCAAACAGCCCTACCTTGAAATCATCGATGACATGACGAAGAAGATGGGCAACGGCATGGCCGATTACGCTCAGAACACTGAGATGATCAAGAACGGCGTACAAACCATTGAAGAGTATGAGCTGTATTGCCACTACGTTGCCGGTCTTGTGGGTGAGGGTCTGACTCGACTATTTGTCGCCTCGGAGCTCGCCAACCCCAAGCTCGCCGAACGACCATCCCTGACCGAGTCGATGGGCCAATTCCTACAGAAGACCAACATCATCCGTGATATTCACGAGGACTGGGTGGATGGTCGACGATGGTACCCCAAGGAGATTTGGAGCAAGCACGTCGACAAGTGGGAAGACCTATTCGATCCCTCCAAGCGCCAGCAGGCTGTTGAGTGTGTCTCTGCAATGGTGCTCGATGCCCTGAAGCACAGTGAAGAATGTCTTTTCTACATGGCGGGCATTCGGGACCAAAGTGTCTTCAACTTTGTGGCTATTCCCCAGACAATGGCCATTGCCACTCTGGAGCTGGTTTTCCGAAACCCCGCCGTGCTAGAGCGCAACGTCAAGATCACCAAGGGAGACGCCTGCCAAATTATGCTCGAGAGCACCCAGAACCTGGCCACCGCTTGTGAGGTCTTCCGAAGATATGCCCGCAGAATCCAGAAGAAGAACGATCCCCGAGACCCCAACTACCTAGCCATTAGCCAGCAGTGCGCCAAGGCAAGTCACATTCAGTTAGTTGACGGAAGATCCTGAATCGACTAACAAAGAACAGATTGAGCAATTTATCGAGACTCTCTTCCCCCGACAGGACCCCAAGAGGCTTAATGCCGAGACTGCTCAGAAGCAGAAGACGGAACAGCCTGGTATGGATACTGGCGAGGCCATCGTCCTTTTCGGTGTTGTTCTTCTAAGCTTGCTCACTATTTCGGGTATTATGGTACGTTCCAACTCAAGTCCAGCATCACTGCTCTGAGATTGACACTCAACTAGATTGGCACTGCTTGGTTCTTTGGTGCCAAGTTCGACGGAATCTTCAAGGAGATCAGCGTCTTTCTACCAGGCTCGGGCAGCAAGCCCACGATTACGGGTCATGACGAATTGTAGTATTACCAACCCCAAAGGGTTTCGGTTTCTTGTTTTGTCTTTTTTCACGATATCCTAACGTACATACAACCTTAACAGCACTCCCCCCACTTGGAGGTGAGGGCTCGAAAACCTGGCAGGCGTGCCAGGAGATATACTCCTTGATAATACACCGCAGCTATCGTCATTGATGGGCGCGCTGCGTTTAACGTTCTCCGTTTCTCCAACTCTTTTGCGAGTGATGAAGCGCAATGCAAACTGGGCCTTTGTTCTCAACCAATCCAGCACGGATGTCAAATTGCAATCCAGTCCTTTCATGACTGTGGTTGTGCCGAAGAAGTGCTAAAATCAAACTCTTGCTCACTGGCTTCCGCTTCGCGCGATGGCCCGCTGCGAGTCCATCTTGACGGTAACCCGAATGATGGACTCAAAAGCGGCGAGCAAACATGCCCCATATCCTGCATGTCAAGTAATTTATATGTGACGCCATCCATTTAGCCCTTGCACGGGCATATCTTGGCCCATAATAGCCAGCCCACGTGTGTGCCGCCCAATACCGAGCCCATTGACAGCCGGACTGTAGAGTTGTTTATCCCACATGGCTCCGCCGGGCGTGCATCGAGACGAAAGCAAGGGTATTGACACTGATGGTGTTTTGGACGTGCATACGCACAAACGACACCCGGAAGCAAGCCGCAGGAGCACCAAGAAGGTCGAGGCCGCCGCACGATAATAGCTTTGTCTTGGTGCGCGCCGTATGTTGAGTGGTGATCATCACAGCCGTCGCACGGTCTTTGGAGAGCGAGGCTGCGGGCTTCTTGGCGGCCCGAGTGTCCTAGGCACTTCTAGAGATGTTGGCGGTGGCTGAGATGGTGGATAAGAAATGCCACTATTAGCATATGTGCTAGTCTATGCAAAACACCCAACCGCCCAAGTGTCTGGGTGCTCGCGTGCTCAGCGACGATCTGCCGGGCCCGAGGCGCCAAAGCAAGCGCGCCAAAGAAGGAGCTTTGGACCAACACAGCTATTTTGTTTCCGCTGACACCCAGCGCTATTTCCCCCAGGCCGTGCCCCTCGGAGCGCTTGTTGCCCCTTTGACTCCATCAGCACGTCCACTGTTCAAGAAGGAGGCCTCAACTGGCTAGGTCCAGAGCACAAGGGTTCCTTCCCGTCGTCCTGGCTCTCGTGTGCTCTTTCTTACCCCCCCCCCCCCTAAGCTCAGTTGTGCGCTGGCCCTGAATTTCCCTACCGTCTCCGATTGATGCCGTCCGTCTTGGGTCACATTGCAAACGGGGGGGGTGGCCATTCCATGGCCTCCGGGCATGTTACATTGAGGCGGCCACGGCGAAAGATCTCCCTGCTCGCTTGGCCTTTTCGCAACCTAGCCAACCCCTGTCGGATCTCGTTTCACCACACTCATGGGCTCCAATATAGTGTAAGTTTGAACAGAGGAAAAAACAAGGAAGAAAACGAAAAAAAGAAAAGGGCACGCACATTGGACTAGCCACATTCATGCTGTCTGTTCATATCCCGCTTTAGGTTTGTAAATGGCTTCACGGGAGAAATCTTTTCGGATTTTTTTTTTTTTTGGATCAAAACGAAGGATATAAGTTGGTGAAAAATAATATGTACTGTTCTATTCTGTTCGTCCCGCTTTCCCTTTCCCAACGAGAAAAATAAAACTCCTCGCTCAAACAAGATGGAGGCCATGAAGAGAAGTGACATCAGTTGGTAAAAAATGGGCCCCCATTGTGTTTCTATATTACATAGATTCTGGACACGCCATGAAGTTTGATGAAAATAAAATGTCCTCGAAATCGTAGGCTAGCCAATTATCCTCTTTTAAATTTTTGGTATTTTGCTGGAATGTTCCTTGTTTTTTTTAATTGATGTTGTTGGCGTTGCTGTTATTTGTCTCGCAAGATTTTCCCAACTATTGGTTGCCGTTGTTGGCGATCAGGCTGGTCGTGCCCTGCACGTTGTTCTTGACCGAGGCACCGGTCTGCTCGGCCAGGCTCTTGATGAGCGAGGCGACCTTGGCGGGATCGGTGACGTTCTGGAACGCCATGAGGTAGGCAGCAAGGCCGGCAACGTGAGGAGAAGCTGTGTTGGGGAGTCATGTTAGCATACACACATTTTAAGCTCTCAAACGTGTTGTTTGGGGGAGGGCGGAGGTTGGCGTACCCATGCTGGTGCCGCTCAGAACGGCGGTGGAAGTGGTGGAGTCGATGCCGACACTTTCGACGCTGACGCCGGGAGCATAAATGTCAACGCCGGTTCCGAAGTTGGAAAAGGAAGCTCGCTCGTCGGTGGTGGCATCGATGGCGCCAACGGTGATGGCGTTGGCAGCGGAGCCGGGGGATGTGTTGGCTGTGTCTTGCTGTTGTTGGTTGTTAGTTGGGAGAGCCGCGGTGGGAGTTGGTTTCCGTCATTTTCACTTACGTTCTCATTACCAGCGGCGACAACGGGGACAACACCAGCGTTGAAAAGGGCCTGGACGGCCCGGTTGACGGCCTGGGAGAAGGTGCCGCCAAGAGACATGTTCATAACAGCCTTGCCCTTGATCCCCTTGGACTCCACATCGTCAACGACAAACTGCATGCCCTTGAGGACTCCCGAGTTGCTGCCGCCACCATCGGCATCGAGGACCTTGACAGCAACAAGGTTGGCCTTCTTGGCGACTCCAAAGGTAGCTCCGGCAATGGTACCGGCGACGTGGCTGCCGTGTCCGTTCTCATCGTCATCCTGTCCGTGGGTTAGCTCAACACGATTCATCTCCATGACCAATTACAACCAACGTACAACAGTGTTAATAAAGTTAGCGCCAAAGGTAGCACGGCCTTCGAACTCGGTGTGATTGATCTTGATGCCGGTGTCGACAACGTACGCGGTGATACCCTCGCCGGCAGACTCGTCGAAAACGTAGGTTTCGCTGTTGGGTGCCGTGTGGGACAGGCGGTCGAGGCCGGGGGTAGCGTTGATCTGGGCAATGGCGGCAGACGACTTGACTTTGGTGTCAGCCTCAATGTATGCAACCTCAGTTGCGTTGAAGAGCTCCTCGACCATAGAATCCTCAAGGTCGAGGGCCATGGCTCGCCACTTGTTCATCTTAAAGGTGTTTACATTGGACGACAGGGGTTGACCGCTCGCGCTTCGCTTGCCAATGTTGCGCTTCTTGACTGCAGCAATCCAGCTCGTTTCCTTGGTAGTGATAGCATCGTCGTCGAAGGTGTCGTTGTAAACAACGATATATCGGTTGGCAATGATGTCGGAAGCATCTGGGTTTGAAACAAAGCTTCGTAGATAACTGCTCATACCAACAGAGCCAGAGCTGTCAAGCTCCTTACCAGATGTTAAGCCCTTGGGGAGGTTCTGGGACATGTCACCCATGATGTCGGAAATGCCCGTGGGGGCACCGGCCGCGAGGGGCAGGGCCAAGAGGAAAGAGGCAAAGAAGTTCTTGATAGGCGCCATGGCGGTCGTTATTCTAATGTTTCTTTTTTTTTGTTGTGCGTGTAGATAAAGAGGAAGTGAACCGAGTCCAGCAGTATCACCGTGTTATCCCAATGCGTCGAGCAGGGTCAGAAGAAGAAGAAGAAAAAAAATTTAGTGAAGGATATATCGTATCAGTACTCGACTGAGGGTTTCCCTGAGTGAATGATGGCAGAGAAAGCGGGGCGATCAACGCTTCTCTCAATGGGTGAAGAAGAAGAAAAGGCAAGGAATGCGGTGATAGTGAGAATGGATCACCAAAACCAAGAGGTCAAAGGAAAGTGATTAGGAGACTAGCTCACAAATGCGAAAGGGAAAGGGAAAGAACAGAAAGAATAGGAACAATGAGAAAGACCCGAAAAAGGAAGTCTTTTCGTAATAGAACAATGGAACAAAACAGCCGGCCAGCGACTGAGGTGAGGGCGGACTGAGTGGGTTAAAAGGAGACGAAGACGATGCGACGAGCGGGCATGGCATCTGCAGACAACGGGCAGGGCGCGTCCTGACTGGTGGTATCAGACTTGCAGCCAAGGCCCCGAAGCCCCTAGGAAGCTAGGGAGGGAGAGAGCCGCAAGATCCATTCTGGGGGACGCGGCTGCAACAGCGCCAGGGTCAGGGATCGGAGGCCCAGGGACCAAGAGAAGCTAGGGGGGCGAGGGACAAGGGGAGTGGGGATGCGTGCTTAGTGTATCAATGCGTTGGACCATGGTCGGAGAATGGCAGCCAAGTCAAACGTCGCGGCCCCTGTTCGCCAAGCGCACATCTCACATTGTTTGGATTCCCGCGAGCTCGCGGCCCCTTCTGTGACGGGTGAGGGGGGGATCATCTGCAGCAGAAAACAATACAGAAACGGTTCTTGTTGTCGTTGTTGTTTTTTTCCCGCTGCATCTTGCGTAATCCCATCCCGTTCCCGCCTGTTTGTCCGGTCGTATATGTTTTGTTCCACTACTGCGATGCATCACCACCCGTCACAGCTGTTGGTGACGAAACCAAGCCTGCTTTAGCCTCCCGTGACTGTCTCGTCTGCAAACTCGTCTTCACTCAGGAGACGCGCACCGCTGATTGGGTAACGCAGGCCAAATGCAGTTTGGTGCGTGACAAGTTGTGAGCTTTCTGGGCGTGCGTCGTCATTCAACTACGCGGCTGACTCGGTGCTCTGCCGTCGGATCCAGTAGCCTAATCCAAAGGCTTTTTTTTCTGTTTTTTTTTCCCGTGCGCGAAACCAGAGCCAAGAACCCTTGGGCGAAATTGCTACCTGTATCGCATCCTCATTTGCTGCCGGCGTGTTGTCAGCGCCAATCCGGCTCAGCGCCTCGGGTTTCGGTTGTGACTATTGGGCAGAGAGCGCTAAGGAAGCTCTGACTTCGGAACTCAGCAGCCAGTCAACTGGAGAGCGGTAATAATTCTGGGACCGGATTGGGCACGGACGGGATATTCCAAACCCTGCCGATTTCCCCCCCGCTGGTCCTGCTCGCTGGGCCCTAGACGGGTCTTCCGTTTCGCAGTCTGAGTTAGTTTTGATGCTAAAAAATCCAATCGACAAAGTCGAAAGATCCCCGGCTACGCGGCGTGGCTTGGTCGGATATCGCATTGCAAGCCAGGCGACGCGGGGGGGGAAGCACCAATCAAGCCCACGACGTATCGCACTCAACATCCGCCTCCCTCCAGGTCACGGATTGAAGAGCAGCCCAGGACGAATTCATGCAGCGGCCAGAGCTCTCTAGCGCCTGCAGCACTGTCCATAAGGTGGCGAGAGGGCTGGCTGTGCCCCTGGTTTCCTACCTGCCTATGATGCGTCTTCCAGCTCCAGCGGACTTGGCGACGTGGTAGCGCCAGGCGACATGGTTGTCAGAGGGCCCACCCACTGGAAACCAGTCCAGATGCAGCGCCGGTGGCCCCTGAGTTTGCGTCCCCGTCCCGCATCCGCTGTTGTCAGTGGCCCCCGCCCGCCAAGGTGAAACAGAGGACCCTGACACCGATGTGGTGCGAGATAGTTTTGCCGCCACCACGTCTTGCGTAGCCGTGAAGCACTCTGTTTGGTTGGTTCACGACGCCTGCAGGGGAACGTGCTCTCATGTCGATCGGAAGCGCCTCCCCTCTGTTCTGTGGCTTGAGGGCAAGCCTTTGCCGCTGTTAGGACCTTTCTGGCGCATACACACGTCCCTCACATCACACAACGCGGCGTTTAACGGTGATTGGATACTCGCCGGCAGGCTGTGCGAACCGCTCGTCTTGCTCCATCTCCACCGAAGAGGTCATTTTTTTTATTTTTCCTTAAACGAGCCAGCCTCTATTCGTAATTCCCCGGCCAGGGAGTCTTGGTCCCTGTCCCAAACTGGCCTTGGATGCCGTGGACAACGGACGACAACTCCTTGCGGGGGGTCCGAAAAACCAGCTAGCCGGAGAAGGAGGGCATGCATGCCACAGACCGTGCGTGTCTCGTCGGAGCCGGGGAGCGTTGGGCGTGTGTCGAATTTTGGTGTGGCCCAGGCCAAGGCTCCGGATCAAGAACATGGGGGGGCCTTGTGCCATATTTGCCATTGCTAAGGTCAGAGGACGGAGAAGACACTGTATTTGGAAAACGGGCAAGGCATCGTGGCCGCTGGCCCTGGCTCTCATAGCTCGCCTCGAACGTGCCCATTGGATCTCGGAAACAGCCAGTACTGTTATGAACAGGCCGGCCCGTCCCTCCAGTTTTAATTGGTGTTTGTTCGTAAATCACGCCAGTAGGCAATAACACAAGCATAAATCTACGCTTGGATCAGAAAATTAGAAAGGTTTAGATGAATCACTGTGATTTCTGTTTGGAGCTTGCAGTTCGCTGTTGTTGCTGTTGTTGTAGGCAAGTTAAATCATATCGAGAAAAATAGATGTCGCCTTCCCAACATAGCGGGGTTGACCTCGCGGGGCCCTCCTCGCCAGGCCTCCTGCCAGGGCTGCCACCGCCCACATGGGCTCAAGGAGGTATGGAAGCGGCTTCTCCCTTCCATTGCATATTTACCCGTCGGACATGACCCCATCGTGTTCGGTTGGTAACGCAACATAACTGCGTGCCATCGAACGCAAGGATCTGCTTCTTGCATCGATACTTGCGTCGACTGCCGGTGGGCAAGGGTTCGGTTGCCAAAATTATACGCTCATGCAACACATGCCCAAGTCACCAATTCGTCTGCCAAAGCCGAGCCCTAGAACGGCTTCCCTGTGCCAAGAATGAGCTGAGATGGAAATTGTGACCCTCCCCTTCTTAGCCTCGATCGGTCTCATCTCGTCTCGCATCTCATGTCAGCGTTTCGTCGGCCGGGCCTTGCCAGGCCTCGTCCTCTCCACCTCTCAGGAGAGGAGGGTGCCAAGGAGACCATCTGCGACAGATCTCGCAATGCGCGTGTTTTTAAATACGCCGGCTTCGTCTCGTTCCGAAGGCCGCATTGCATCTGGGCCGTTTCGCTGGCTTCACATCCTGGGTGATCTTCATCTTCAGCCTGGCCTCAACCTATTGACATCTCGCCAGCAAATAGTCTTCGAAACCTTTTGATGGTCACCGGTTTCATGGGCGTCTCATGCGCAGGAACTTCATTCACAGCCACCGACGTTATGAGCTGAATTATATGGGGGTGGATCTCCCGCATTGAAATGGATCAAGTCGGGAGATGTCACGGGCTCCATACTGGCCTCATTGCCAAAGTTTGTCCCGTCACGATGAAAGGGATAATTTTCCCAGCTTGACTTGATAAAATAATTTGCCGTCCCAGTTCCAAGCCGCCACTTGCTCTAACCTCATGGTCATTGCTTCGTTTTTCTTTTTCTTTTGCCTTTTGTCCCACCTTCCAGATGACGAAATGGTCGGAGTTACCGGTTTCGGTCTCAGCCATATTTCAAGCGCCATGTACGAGTCTGAATGAATCAAAATGATACAAATTCGCCTATTTGCCACTCATAGCAATCACTGTGTCTTGAAAGTGGAATGGGGCGCCATCCAAATCTTTTTTTTTTCTGGCTTGGAATCCCCAGTCCAGAAAGAGTTCAACATTTGTAGTCATCAAAGTATTGTGTGATGATGAAAATGAAGAAGAAGAAAGCTTGCTCAAAATAATCGATCAAAAGAAGCAGACCTAAAAAGCACCAATGCTGTCAGAAATTGATCGTCTGGTGCTGATCGCTTGAAGCCTATCATGATAGTTAAGCGGGGCATGATGAGACGGGACGATGGCCCTATCTTATCTAGAGATGACGCTGATGGGAGGCAGGGTCATGCAGATCGTCCGCTGTGGTGCAGACGCTAGCGCGACCAAGAAAAACTGAGTTGGGTACTGACACTTGGTTGTCACCAGTCTGGTGAGGGAATACCAGACGCTTCATTGCCAGTGGCCAGCAGGGGAAGGGAGGCGGGAAATTAAGAAAACAAATAAACATGTAAGATGAAAGGTGATGCTATATATACATTGTTAATTTACCTGAAATGTTTGTTTTTCGATTCCTCAAGGTCCAGCAAAAGCAAGTCACAGGACCAGCTGAATGGTTTTTTTTTTTTAGTTCCTTGGTCAGTTTGAAGCTATTTGGGCGATACCGAAACAGACTAAAGGCGTCTGATAGCTCACAGAGGGAGATCCGTTCACGGATAGCGAGAGAGGAGGCAATTGCAACTCACCATGTTAATGCCAAGGTGCCCAATCCCAAGGCATCGAGACCAGTGTGGCACCCAAACAGGGAAGAAAAATTCCTCCGCATGCCGGCAGACTGCATGTCACTCCCGGTCGCTGAGGCGTCCACGTTGATTGGGATGGGAATGAGAGACAAACATGTTTATCCCATCCCAAAGCCGTTATTTGTGTTCATCTGCTCCCCGCAACAGCCAGGAAAAACAAGCATCATCGTGTCATATCAAAGGGACAAGGCTGTCCCGGCGGTGGCGATCCAAGCAAATGAGATTCGCAACCCAAATGCAATGTTGCCACGAAATGCAGCCCCGCCCCGCCGGCACGCGACCCCAAATTATTGCGTCCACATCCACGTCGACGTCCCACCCTGTGGAGTCGTGGCAGCGCGTTAAGTGCAGAGGACGCACCCAATCCCTCGGGGCTGCGGTGTGGTGCAGCGCAGTGTACATACATACAGAAAACCGACGGCGGGAACGAGATTGTTCGTATATGCGCAGAGCAGAAGGGATGCATGCTGGGCAGATGGCGGACGGCGAGGCACGTCCACACGGATCCTGCCACCACCACCGCTGCCACGCTGCAGGTGTCACGGACACAAACACGCAAGCCGCCACTCAGCATTCAAATCAACCCTCCATCCCCGACTGCTCGCAAGACCGCTCGGCACACCGGGCTGTGATATCACTCCCACTCGGTGCGGCCAGGCGTCACCAGTGCTCGTCATGTCCGCGCCGAGCCAGGTATGCTCCATTTGTTTATATATGTGTGTGTGTGTGTGTGTGTGTGTGTGTGTGTGTGTGTATGTATGTGTGCGTGTGTATGTGTGCGCGCACTGCCCAGCGCCCGAATAGTCCATCCGTGGCTGTGGAGCGTTTGGTGCGTGATTGGTGACTAGTACACTCTCTTGTTGCTGCTTGGCCAAAGTTTCACCTCGTAAAGGAAGGGAGAGCAGGACGCATGAGTCGTCCAAATCAAGGCTGTAATATGAGAATGAGGGGGGGCCCATGTTGCTGGGTGGCAGCGGCGGGTACGTGGTTCAGATTCAGTGCT
The DNA here is from genome assembly GCA_001879505.1 of Calonectria pseudoreteaudii. NCBI lineage: Eukaryota > Fungi > Ascomycota > Sordariomycetes > Hypocreales > Nectriaceae > Calonectria > Calonectria pseudoreteaudii. Next base: position 3,288,501 of record KV875228.1, read on the forward strand.
AATGGGCGCCTCCAATTCCACTGGGCCTCTCCCACTGTTCTTGGGCCCGGGTGTGCTATGCCCACAACGCCCGCCTGCCACTCACAGCGCTGTCTGCGTCTGCACCACCCATCCAACCCTGGCTTCGGCGCCGTTTTTTGATTGCGATTCCCCTCCCTAGCCGGGCGCTGCCAACCTGACCGTCACCTGTTTGTGTCTGATCCCTCATCTGCTCAATCTGACTACCTTTGTCCGCTCGGGGCGTCCCGTTTTTTTTTTCCTATTGATTCATTTCTGTGCCCCAGCGCTATCGTCCCTTGCGTCAAAGAACATCGTCAAGCCGACCTCTATCTTCCATCCTTCTCGCATCCCGTCAGCTTCCTTTTCCGTCCCTCCCCCTCCGAGCCGCCGTCGCCAGATCGGCCTTGAGATGCCCACCACCCGGCCCGCATCGACCTTTTATGGAGATCCCTGAACAAGAAGCCGGCATGGGACGCTCAATAGGCGACCCCATGGATCTCGCCGACGACGGCCACGACCAGTACAGCACCGTGAATGCCATCACGCCTTGCGCCGCACTGCTACCTATCCGCGACGGCTGCTCCTCTCGCATCGACGAGCGCCGTGATGCCCAAGAATCCGATGACGAGTTCACTTCCATCATGGCCGCGTCCATGGTGACAGGGCTCCTCAACACCACATCGAATCCTGTGTCTCCAGGCTCATCCAGCCCACCCCGCGATCAGTCCAAGAGCACCGACTTCGTCCCACCCACCAGGCCCAGCAGCACTCCGTTCCCCCATCCCGACCACCGGCACTCGGAGTCATGCTGCCTCAGCGAATCCATCTATGGCGATGACTGGCAGCCCTGCTCTGATTCGACCACCGTATCCGATGAGGAGCCCTGCTCGCTTCCAGTGCCAGTCACGGACTTGAACCGCTTGCCTATTGAGGTCCACGAGGCTATCTTGGACCATTTATTCGGTTATCGGGTCTCGGCCACTTCTCGGAGTGGCATGAGCGTCTCGTGTGTGACAAAGAGCTGGGGGACGGCGTTGAGGCATTCTCGGAGGAGGGAACTGACGGAGCTGGCGAGGGTCAGCGAGATATGGCGGGTCCTCGTGCAGCAGCGCCTCTATCGCCATGTCAAGCTGAAGGCTACACTGGATTGCCTGGAAGATGCCATGATCCACTTCGCTCGTCACGAGCACCTCCAGTCCTACGTCAAGCACATTGAGATATGGTTCCCCGTCTTCCAGCCCACCTACGGCCCTGTGGCCCTGTCCAACACTCTATCGCTCCCCACCGTTACCATGGAGGGGCTGACCAACGCAACCTACACGCTCCCCGGCAACAACTGCACACTTGAGGAGGTGTTTCGCTTCGTAGAACAAGCCCTGCCACAGGCGAGGGTCGTGACGCTTGAGGGCGGAGAACGGAGAAAGGCTCCCCGCGTTCTGCATTTCCATGAGCAGCGGGCTGACCCATCGTTCCGCAAGGCTCTGCCGGTTCTGGAATCCGTCCAAACCCTCGTAACTCGCGGGCAATGGAATCTTGCCAGAGAGGACCAGGACTTCATCACTATCCTCCAAGCCTTGCCGTGCCTTTCAGAATGGCAGGGCTCATACAGCAAGTCCAAGTCCAAAAGTTACATCACCATGTCCGAGTTCCTTCCACAACTTCCTCGCCATATCACAAACCTGAGCATCTGCCTTGAAAGTGACTATCGTCGTGAAGGTGTCATGCCTGCCTTCTACTCCAAAGTGGTGCAAAAGACACACATTTGCGTTCGCATGGCGGAAGCGCTACCGTCCCTGGAGCACTTTTCGTACACCGGTCGAGTCTGTCACCACTTCTTCGAGATGGCCATACGAACAACGGATCCACGCACGTCTCGACTCAAGTCTATCGATTTGACGGTCAAAAACTGCTGCCGCCATGGTGTGAGCTTCCACGAGTCCGGTTCCGGCATCCAAGACATGGGGTTCATAGATGCGTTTGAGAAGCTTGTGGTTTCCGGTATTCGATCCCTTGAAAAATTCAAAGAGCTGAACTACCTGCGGATCCGCTTTGTAGACCTTGGTATGTATTCCCTTCCTTGCCTCCCAGGCTGCGCTGACCGTAGCCAGATTCGATACTTCCACCATTGAACCCATTCTTCATCATGCGAGACGGAGTATGTTCTGGCGTGTGGAGCGAACGAATTCTCAACGAGATGTCACGAGTACGACCCGGAGCATCATTCTCAGAGCTCAGTGAATCTTTTGACATCGTCTACAACAAGGATGGGCGGATGGTCATCGCACCCGAACAACCGAAAACGAAAATTACATCACTGAAGTTGGCGAATTACCGCTCTCTCGCAGCGGGAATCACCATACAGTAACCACAAAAGGAGACGCGGGTCTCAGAGACGACGGCATCTACCAGTCACGATGATTGATTTCTCAGGCGTTTTATTGGAATTGGTACAGGATGGCTGGAAACACCGCATTTTTATGGTAATAATCAGCTACATACCCATATCACCGGGCGGAATGGGCAGTTTGCAGGGAGTTTGGGGATTTGCATTGTTACGCGGGGAGCGCTGGATAACGAAGAATTTCCTTGGGGTGCAGTTACCCTAGACCATGATTCTGGGCAGAGCTAAGTGAGTAGTTGAAAGGGGGCAAGATAAGTAGATACCCTCTATGATATTTGGAATTTTCTGCAGCATGCGTGTTTGCGATTTGGAAAAATAAAATTGATCCTACATCCTTTTTTACGTTGTGTTACTTATTTTTGGTCGTGATTGAAGATGAGTTGGTTAGTGATTACAAACTTCTTTGCCCGTGCAGATATTTTTTTTCGGATGGGGCCGCATTGATGAACGCAACAACTCCCAATCAAATGTAGTCATTATTTTTTTTTTTAACTTACAATAGTAAGATCGTATCAAGATCACACCTTACTCCACGTGCGGTTTCTTTGCCGAAACCAACCGAGGTAGCTGTACTCCATCACTAATTATAATGCCCAGAATCCAACAGTTGACTAAGAAGAAGCCTAGAGAAGAAATCCAAAGGCCCGGGAAGAATGCGCTGACGCCGAGAAATTCCAGCTGGTAGCCTTGCTGCAGCCATGCGGCTTGAGATACAACCCAAAGTAACAAGGCTGAGATGCCCAGCTTGGGGTTGCGCAGAAGTGATGAATAAGGCAGATAGAGAGGCAAAAAGACCATGTACCAGAGGAAGTACTGGAGTGTGAGTGTTAATAAATGAATAGAGAGACATGAGAAACAAAGACTGTGGCATTGACATACCTGAGAAGTGCAGACCTTGTTAAATGTGACAAAAGCAAAGGTCTGGGCCATCATGGAGGTGGCAAGGTCCCGCTTGGCGATGGCAAGGGGGATGAGGACACATGAGAGAAGGAGTTGGGGGAGGAAAGCTAGAGATTCAATGCGCAGCGATGATGCTGACGGGACGGCAGAGACAAGGTACAGAAGGACATTGTAGGGTGAGAAGTTGTGCCTGTGGTCGATACGCGTGACATGGTGGAAATAAGTATGGACCAGGAATGGTGTTCCGTAGCTGGAAAAAACGGTGAGCTATGTGTGGCAGACAAAGACGAAAGACGGGTCTGTGAATGACTTACATGGAATACATGAGAAGATTGAGCCCCATGAACGTGGCGAGACTGATAACGGCGAGCTTGACTCTCTCAGGAGACACAAATTTCAGCAGCACCTCAACCGCCGATGACGGCTTTTCAGTCTTGGCTGTTTTGCCCAGACGCTCCGCATCCATCCACCACACAATGGCTGGCGCATAAATGAAGGGGTAAATTTTGAAGTGCACAGAGAGGCCGAGGATCACGGCAGCTAGACTAATTCTCCTCCTCTCAGCCGCCCACAGCAGCCCCATGGTCAGCACACCTAGCAAGCCCTCGGAGCTTCCGCGGGTGCTAATCGTTGCGACCATGGGGTTCCAGAGCCACAGGGCCGCGAAGCCGCCGGCTTTGGTCTCGGACATGCCCCGCTGTCGCAGGACGCGGACCATGAGCCACCCGGCGAGGAGGTCCGCGGCAGCGAAGACCAGCTTACCGAAGGTGAAGAACTGGACGGTGGGAAGGAGGAGCCATGCTAGGAGAGGGGTGTAGCGGTAGGTGTCACGGGCGTAGGGCGAGTCGCCAGCGGCAAGAAACCGGGATGCGTCGGTGAAGACGAGGTAGTCGATGTCGGTGTACTTTAGGGCCGAGTTGGCATCCTGCCAGAGGCCGTACACGACGAGTATGAGGCGAAGGAGAGTGGCTATGAGAAAGAGTGGAGCTGGGCGAAGGAGTGAATGTACAAACGCCATGTTTTCCGGTTGAGCTGAAGCTCAGGGTTGTTGTTATTGTTGTTGCTGTTGGTGTTGCTGTCAGATGTTGAGTAAGGTGTTGATGAGTTTATGATGCGATGAGGACAGTTTGGCGCAATATGAGAATGAGCTCCGCGGGGTATCGCGGCTTGAGGATGGCTATTGGAGCTGATCCGTCTTCATGACTTGGAAACCGAGACGTCTCTCGTTTTTCCCTGTTCCCAATTTGTGCCCGCCCCTCAATTTCGGTGCATTCTCCCCGGAATTGTCGTCGTGTTAGACCTGAAGCTTGGCTGGGTATGCTTTTTAGGGGAGGTTCTAAATCTGGCACAGCGTGACACGACCATAGACCAAGCCCACCAACCAACCACAGGCGGGGACCTCACAATTTTCCCCATCTGCCTCCACATCCCTGCACGACCAAGGCCGGACCCGCCCAAACTTTGACCAACATCATCGACGACGACGACGACCACGGGACGGCTTATTTGACCTGGGGGGATATTCTTCTCGCAACGCAACTATAGAAGAGACGGCTCAAAAGTCAGCAAAAATGTCTGGCGGTGTTAAGAGAGACCGCGACGGCAATGCCCGCGCCAAGTCCAAGCAGTCAGACCAGCCTCGAGGCAGGTTCCATGACATGTTTGAGGGCTTCCGCAATGAATTGGATGAGCATCATGATCGACGTGAGAGGATTGTTAAGGCCTCGCGAGATGTGACAGCACAGAGCAAGAAGATGTGAGTTCTTGTGCAAAACCATCGTTTCAAGCACGACTGACTTGGGGACAGTATTTTTAACTTGCAGAGGTATGGTTGCAGCTCACTTGGATCCATCTGTCTGTCACTCACATATCGAACAGGGTAAAACAGCTAAACAAAGAATATCCCCCAAACATCCAGAAGGATGTTGACACACGTCTGGAAGAGATCACAAAGCTGCTCACCGGTGTTGCCCCAGACCTACAGTCCATCAACCGCTACCGCTACACCTCACCCCTGCGGTGTCTGGAGGAACTCATTGAGGCGCTGTCATTTGATCACTACCTGCGGCACCAGACGCTCATCACGCCGGATGAGGCAACGGCTGCTCTGCCGGCTGACATGTCCCTGACGCCACATGACTACATGTACGGCGTCTTTGACCTGTTTGGCGAGCTGATGCGATTCGCTACCGTCACTACGGCGCAGACGGGCGAGCTGGTTGGCCGCGAGGACCGGAATATCTTGGCTGACATCCAGGAACTGGGTTGCGCCTTCGAGATGCTGCCTGCGCCGCCGACAAAGGACTTTCGCGGAAAGATGAGCACGGCGAGGCAGAGCATCAAGAAGGTAGAGAAGCTGGGCTACGGCCTTGTGGTGAGAGGTAGCGAGCGACCAAAGGGCTGGGTTCCGGATATGCAGGATGATGTACCCGAGCCCACATCACCATGATCTATGAACGAGAGCGAGTGTACTGATGGCAGAAAGAAGGACATGTTTGTCCCTTTTGTTGTCAGCCGCTGAACGGTTTGCCATGTTCAACGACTGGTAGCAACCTTCTCCTGATCTCTTTAAGGACTGGACGCATGTTCTTGAGTACTGTTTTCAAGCCCTTGTTCCGCTGCGGATACTGAGGACGGTTGGACTGAACAAGTATGGACACTGGTGTAAATAAAAGCTCTGTGAGCGCAGCGTATCCCAATGCCGTCGTTCCTGTCACGATCAAAGTGGTGTTGCCCCCTGATTGCTTGACCATTGAACTGAGAGCTTCGACATCGAATACTTTGGTAGACAACTCGCCTGAAATGACAAACATAATTTACCCGTCGAGCCCAAACCCCACCGCAAATGAGCTGGAAGCTTTTCAAATTGCACTGGCGCGCAAGGAGTTGGCTAGGCTGGACGAGCGGCAAGCCGCCGGGAGCGACGTCAACCGCCCTCCCCTTGATTTGTTTGCTCGGCGTGCGACCTTGCGACTCCGCCTACAAACTGAGAACGTAAGAAGGAAGCCAGTACCGCAGAGATCCAACAACCAGATACCTAGCCACATGATATCAAATGGTCAAGGGTCTAATGGTCAGGGGTTTAATGAGCATGAATCTGGTGGCAACGGGCCCAGTGACCAGGGATCCGATGACACCCCTGAACGTGCCCATGTGTTTGAGGAAATCCGTTATATCATTGCCGCCCTTTGTTTTAGCAACGCCTTCACCGACAGAATCCCTGGAATACACCCTGGATACAGCATCAAGAAGATGACACGTCAGTTCCGCGACATCCTGGACGGCGACAGGCGCAGATTCCATGGCAAGGTGGACTTTGACATGCGCTGCTTCCACGACTTGGTCACGAGGGACGAACATGTCCCGAACAAGGGACTGGAGGGCAAGAACGTGGCGCTTCGCTGGATGCTGGCCAAGTTTATTTGGGGCATCGTCTGCGAGAATATTCTCTTCGAGATGGGGAGCATTGACGAAGATGAGCTGGCCTGGCAGACGGCTAAGCACATACAAGGCTCCACGCTCCCGTTCTGGAACCGGAAAACGAACGCGCTGCAATGCTTCGAATGGTTTTACCACGTAGCAAAGGTGGCGGCGATGCTGAGGGTGACGCTGACGTCGGATCCCGAGGCTGAGTATTATTTCAAGCTGCCACCGAACGCCAAAGGTTCGTGCGTGGGAGACGGCTCGCCGAAGCATGTGCACATGATAAACTTGCATGGAGAGAAAAGTGAGGCGATTCGGAAGATTCACGGCACCGTGTTTAGCCCGCTGGTTCGGAAGGTCCGGGGTCTAAATGGTGCTCTTGGACCTCCTGAGGTTGAGCGTCTAGCATGGGTGGCGGAGTATTCGCTAGGGGATTTCTGAAGGCTTTTTTTTTTTTTTACCATGATCTTTCCTTGCAACAAAAGAGGGGGATGTCGCTTCTAGATGCCAATTTCTGAGTCGCAAGACATTGGGCGATAGTTTGATGGCACATATGGATGAGACGCGGAACGAGGTCAGGTGAAGTGAATGCTATGGCGATGTTAAGGGGCTATCAGGGATGTGGCTTCTGGGCTTCTGGCGATAACGAGATTGCATTAGTTCCGTTGATACATAAAGAATGTATGGTATTTCCTACATTGCATACGCCATGGCATTCCCCGAGAGACTATCCGTGAAGTAGAATCGCCCTATTGACCCGTGCAGCTTGAGAGCCACCCCATCGACACGAAATAGAGGGCTGATTTAGTGTGTGTGCCTTATGATAAATAGGGACCACCTCTCTGAGGCATCACCTCTCTTCTTAGGTGCACGTGAGCAGCTGACACCCGCTTGCCAACCGACACAATCCAAATAACAGTGATTCAGTAAGTTAACAAAGCCCTCCTTTGACCGCACAACTCCAGGAGTTGCATCTCCTGCCCCCCCCTTTCCTTTTTACAGCTATACTACCTCCTTCTTTCACCGGAGGACTAGCTATTATTTCACATCTATTTTTACCTCTCTCAGCGTGCATTGGGTCTTCTGATTCGGATTTACTCCCACTTTGCTGAGGCGTGCTCGTCTTTCGCAGTTCATATTAATCCAAACTTGGCGGATAGTATATTCATCTTCCCTGGTCTACTTCCTTCACGGTACCGCCCTAGTTAACTAGTCATTTCACCTTGGTTGGTTGATATGCTAACCATTTCGTCTATTTCTAGTATCGCGTCTTTGGTTTCCGGGAGCCCAGAGTTCAGGCTCTGGCCCAACAACAACAGCAACAAGCTCTCGCTCTGCTTGATTGACTGTCAAGCCAGCCCTGAAGCTGCCACAACGTTAAGGGGATGGATACTCAGCGGATTTATGGATTCAACATGAACCTAGACGATCCTGGTCGAATCTTGGCGCAGTTTGCGTCCAGTCCTACGGATCCTATCTCGCCTGATGCTCCATCATACGAAATGGAGAGTGAGGATGCTACGGAAATCAAGAACGAGACTGAAAATGACTTCCCAAAGGAAGCCATGTGCACTCGCACTACATTCTTTGTCAATGCAGACTGGCGTCTGGGGGCTACACTTGCCAATGCGACGACAATCATCGGTCAGATGTATGTCGAGAAGTTGGATCCAGTCAACAGACGACATCTCTACCCAATCGTTTTGATCCATGGCGATTTCCACACCAGTCAAGTTCGTACATATTTTCAAGCTCAAACGATTTAGTGACTAACGTACATGATTTCAGGTCTAGTTGACTAAACCGGACGGAAGGCCTGGCTGGGCATCTTATTTTCTCAACAAAGGTTTCCAAGTCTATCTCGTTGATATGCCCCCCAGTGGCAAGTCAAACTATCTAACTGGGTCTCATTTTGTCCACAGAGATCTGGGGCGTATATCTCACAGTTTGGCAGCTTCTGCGATTGAGAGAGATCTCACTGCTCAAGCAAAGAAGCCACTTTTTGGACAGAATCTCACGCCTCTGAAGCATAGCAGAGCGGCTCTTCATGATAAATGGCCAGGGGTTTGTTCAAGACTCACGCAGGTATTCTACTCAGAGCTGACATCATGTAGACTGGACAACGTGGCGACCCCATTTTCACCAACTATTGCGCTTCTGTTGTTGCTCTGCATTTAAAGAGAGCTGAACGCCAAGTTATCGGCCAAAATGCCCTCCATGCACTTCTTCACAGAATTGGAAAGGTATTCTTGGTCGGCGAAGGCTCAGGGGGGAACCTTTGCTGGCTCGCCAATGACATCGCCCCGGACCATGTCGCAGGAGTCGTCGCCGTGGAACCCGCCGGACCTCCCTTTGGGACTGCTTTACCTAAGGTTTACAAGCCACTCATGTACTCTCAGTTCATCGAGAGGGATAAGGAGACTCGGATCTACGGCTTGGCGGATATTCCATTGACCTACGACCCAGCTATACAGGTCCATGGAGACCTGGACCATGTGGAAGCGGATCCTTTGAATGTCGTGCGAACAATTCGACCTGATCGTTTGGGCGCTTGTTTTCTGCAGCAAGAAGAACTGGATGTTGTTGAGGTTGAGATGGATGATCGACCAATCCGCCAGACTGTCCGCCAACTCATTCACCTCAAGAAGGTCCCCCATGCACTCATCACAGCGCATGCCAGTCCGCATACTGTATATGACTGGGCCACAGTCTGTTTCATGCGCCAAGCTGGGGTTGATGTGGAATGGTTGCGACTGGAAGACTTTGGAATATTCGGCAATGGGCACTTGATGTTCCTTGAGACGAATAGCGATGATATTGCCAGTCTCATTGAGCAATGGATAGTCAAGCAGACACCACCATCAGGAGCGTACTTCACCGGGGGGAACGACCCAATGACCCCTCCTGCAACAGTGCAGTAAATTGAAGCTCGGGTCTAGGACCAACGAGCCAAGGCTCGAAGGAGGTTTAGTTTTTGCGTTGGTCGAGTTAGGATTTTTCGACAAATGGCGACGATAAAGATTTAAGGATGGGGTTTGTCGGAGTTTATGGGGGGGGAACGGATGACATTTCTTTATTCGGGGGTGCAACCATGATCAAATGCCAATGAACATTGGCGAATTGGGTATTGCACGAGGGTAGAACGTGATCCAGCAGCCAATATTTAATGGGAACTATCGAGAAATAGAGGATGAAATCTGAATTATGGAGCATGACAGCAATTGCAAATTACAAGACGATTGTGGCGATGGTACGCTGGTGTAGATATCTGTTGCTCTTTAAATTAAATGGTCAGCGTGCAGTGATTGGTCACTTTGATAGCAACCTTCCCCACTCGGCTGGATAATGATCCAACCCATGTCATGACCGGTCCGTTCCAGTTGACTTCTTTGTTTAATCTATTACGCAAATCTCGACTCTGAAATTGATCATTTGGAAATAATAATAATATCAGACGAGGACACATGGACTCACCGCTTGCGTTCATCTCTCTGTTCGAGGACGACGACTCTCGGTGGCAAGCCGTTGTTTCCCGCAATGCCAATGCCGACGGTTTCTTCGTCTACGCTGTCAAGACGACAAAGATATTTTGCCGACCCATCTGCAAAGCTCGGCTGGCCCGGCGTGCCAATGTGTCATTCTACGCGAGCGGCCTGGACGCGCAGCAAGCAGGGTTTCGCGCGTGCAAGCGTTGCAAGCCTGAGCTGGCCGGCTTCATGCCGGAGGAGGCTGCTGTGCAAAAGATTCGCAGCTTCGTGCGCGACAAGGCCTCCGCATCGGCCGGGGAAGACAGCGAAACGAGATTGAGCTTGAGTGAAATGGCCAAGCAGACGGGGCTGTCCAAGTGGCATTTCCATCGAGTGTTCAAGAAGTGCGTTGGAGTGACGCCAACCGCCTACCTGCGAGAGCAGCGCATGAGGAAAACAGCTGCAGATCAGGCAACGATCTTGTCGGAAGCCCTCGACGTCGAGAGTTTCGATGCCGGCTTTGAGTTTGGTCTCTGGGATGATTCTATCCCTGATCTAGGCCAGTCTAGTACGGACCCATCGTCTGGTGCAGCAAGCGAATGCAGCCCTTGGTCGTTTGACGACCTCGTGGCCTGGCCTGACGCATGATGCGGAATAAGATTGTTATTTTTATCCTGTCTACTGCCAGCCTTCTAAATTCGGACGGCGAGGATGCACTTGTTCCTGTTGTGTACCTCACGACGCTTATCAAAACTGGTGGGGTTTTGAAGTCGTCTCAAGTATCGCGACCCCTGTTTGATTGGAGCCTCGCCCTTGATAAGCGAGCCTCATCGCAGATTCAACTGCTCGGGACCGGCTAGTTCCGAATCCTGGGGAGGTGCATGGTTCCTGATTAGAATTCGGCGTTATCGCACTCCATCGCCTTTTCGGGTATCGATGCCACTCCCCAGTCAACTGTGTTTTGACTGCAATCGTCATATTGAGCCAGAGGCGCTGATTCAGAAGCACGGAACCCCATTAACGAACAAGCCAATTAATCGTGTTAACGAAAGACTCGGAATGGTACTTTTCCTTAGGTCATCAGAGTCTTGAATGCAACAAAACTACGGCAGCAACAGGGCATGGCTCAGTCGAGCCCTAAGAACCGGGATCTACGCTTCCGAGACTCGAACAGCGTCTGGCGGAACACCAACCGCATCAGCAAGCACCTGAGTCACAAACTAGGCAAAATGCTACCAACGAGAAGAATACTTGATGATACATGCCTTCCTGTCTGGCAAGTTCCGACGCGCGTCGGAAACTCAAAGATGACAAACGAACAGTATTGTGACAGACAGTAGCATTGAATGAACTTATGGGGAAACACCCATGAGGCTGGAGCTCTGAATTAAGAATAGTTCTGAGGCGAAATGAGGCCCAACTAGCCTGATTAAAGCAAGAAAACATGGGATTTGCAAACAATGTCAGTATCATCCTGACAGGCTCCCTGGATACCGCTATGATCAACCCGTTCTGTCAAGTTTATATAATGTCGTGGTTCGTCTGGTGTCAATAAGGTTGTTCGTGACACCATTCCATCTCTTTAGTCTTCTGTCATTTTCATACCTTCCTTCCCTGTCCTTGCAGTTCTGTGAACGCATTCGTTTGACTCCTCCTGGTGAGACTTGTGGCTTGACTTGTTGAAACGAGCACATCATACCTTTTTATTTCATCACAACTTGATTAACGACTAATCTCCGTGGCATTTACTGTACCGAGAAAAGAAAACATAATGTGTCTCCAAAGGATCATCGCTCTTGCCGCTCTCCTGGCTTACGCGGAGGCTCGCTTCGGCCAGGAGCAGATTCCGGTGGCTGCTGTGCAAGCCCTGGGCAATGCGGGATTTGGTGATCCCGGCGTTGCTGCTACTATTGCTGGAAGCATCCCGGGATCTCTACTGGCCGCTGCAAGCCCATGCCAAAAGGTAGGACACACCTGCATAGATATTGCTTTGAATGATGTTGGCTGACGATGAAACTTCCCAGCTTACTATTGCGGATCAAATCATTGACGAGCTGGGAACCGACCAGCAAGTTGTAGATGCTGCCATTGGCCTGGTTGCCGCCGAGACAAACTTCAACCCCTTCGCCGTGAACGTTCCCTTTGTCTGTGCTGACGCCACGCTGCCCGTCAATGCACAGCTACGCGGCATTGTTCCGCTGGTTGACCCGTCCGTGGCTGGCTCAGATGTCGAAAACGCCAACTCGGCGACGTCGACCGCGACCCCGTTCGATGCCCAGGGTTTATCCCAGGCTGAGGTCATGATTGCGCAGGGATTCGGCAATTTTACGGCCGTGGATGGAAATGGAAACGACGTGGTTCTTGCTGGGCAGGACGGAACCGCTGGTGGCGGCGCCGCAGGCAACGGGGCTGCAGACAGCACGACTGGTAATGGTGGGAATGCAAGTGGTGGTGGTGCTGCCGATAATGCGAGTGGTGATAATGCTGCAACACCTTCAACGCCCAGCGCTACACCTGTAGCCACTGCTGACAATGGCAACAACAACAACAATAATAACAATAACAACAATAACGACAATGGAAACGACAACAACGACAATCAAAATGGAAACAACAACGATAATCAAGATGATGGTACTGATAACGCTGGCAATGATAACGCCAACGACAATACTAACGACAATACCAACAACAACAATAACGGCAATGCTAATGCTGGAACTGACGGTAATGCGAATGCTGGAACTGGCGGCAACGCAGGCGCTCTCGATTTTGGCCAGTGCCAGCCCACCATGGCCCGTGTGGGTGGGCTCAACGGACGGCCGGCTGATGAGTTTACCTTCATCCCGCAGGACCCTCTGGTCGCTCAGGGCCAACAGGAAGCTCTCAATCCCAACATCATTACAAACCGCATCTGCGACCAGCTGATTAACGTGTGCGAGGCCAGCGACGCGGCCCACACAGCCTGCCTGGATGCCAAGGCTGAGATCCAGTCTCTGGGCACGCGGGACCAGAGCACGGCTGATACGTGGAACGCCTTGCTCGGCTTCGCGGGGGTGGACTCGACGCAGGCTACGCTGTGAACGGAGAGGCGGAGGCGGAGTTGGAAGGTGGAGCTTGAGGAAAGAGTGAGCGAGTCTTTTTTTTTCTTTCTTTCCTGTCTTGTCATGTCATGTCATGTCATGTCAGTCACTCAGTCACTCAGTCGGGACCATCGCAGAGCAGGCCTCAGATATTTTCCCCGTGTATAATTAGTATGGTGCGCGCGAAGATCTTGAAGATCATTGCTTGATTGCAGTTTAGTTTTGCCTGTCAAAATGGAACAAAGTCGTAGGGAAAAAAAAAAAAAAAAAAACCAA
>KV875228.1:3302107-3339256 GCA_001879505.1 Calonectria pseudoreteaudii
GGGAAAAAAAAAAAAAAAAAATCTAAGCTTATTTCCGTCGACTCCGCTGGTGATCGTCACGCTGTCTCACGGACGTCGAGACGTCAAGGCACCTACCCACACACACCTCTTCTTCCTTCTCTTTCCCTCCCCTCTCCCTCTCTCCCTCGCCCTTCCTCTGTCTCTCCACACGCATACACACACACTTTCTCTCTTTCTCTCTCGGTTGCAGCGTGGCGTACCATCTGTGCACGTTTCTTTGTTGCCCAGGTCCAGGCAGTGGAGGTCGCAGAAAATAGCACGCCACGGCAACCAACCGACGGGACTTAGCACGAGGAGCTAATGCAGGTGAAATGCAGGTCCCGTCGTCTTTCCCCCCCTACACCGCGCCCTCGCCACGCACGGCGGGATGAACTAGGCCCTGCTCATCCCTGCCAGCTGAAAAGCCCGGCTGGCTGTTCCAAGGCGCTTCGGGACCAAATCATGGGGGGAATTCAAGCCTGGCCCACACAAGGTGGCAGAAGAGGAAGTGGCCGGCATAGTCATCCGTGCCGGATGCGATTGGGGACGGGGGGGCAAGTCAAGCCTTCCTTGGGAGGGGATGGGGGGGAGGACCCAAATTTCTAACCAGCGGCTTTTACTTTTTTTTTTTAATCATTTTGTTCTAAAACTCTGCACGGCTGCATTTGTTTTGTTTTGTCTTGTGTGAGTGGGCATCTGTGTGAGTGTGAGTGAGTGAGAGTGTGTGTGTGGTGTGTGTCTCCCTAAGCGCTGACCATCCGACAAAACTTGGGACAAAAAAAAAAGGAAACATGGGCAAAATTCTGCCCTGGCCGATGAGGCAAGAGAGCGTTGCATCGACGCCTTACGCTAGCAGGCAAGCAATGGCCCTGCGCTAGGAGGGTAGCGTGGAGTGCTGAATGCGGCTGTAATTATAACATGGAGTCATATGAAATGAGGGGGAGAAGCAAGGGAGGGAGAGAGAGGGTAGAGGGAAGAAAAAAAAAATAATGAAAAAAAATTAATAATTCCCCCATCCGTATATATCTAAATGGCACTCGACGCCTCGCCGCACCCGTCCTTTTGAGGATCGATTTTGAGCTTTCCTGTGTGTGTGTGTGCGGACACTTGATAACCAACTTCCAGTCTTTCTTTAATCATCCGACGACTCACACGCATACGCATCCGCACCTGCACCCGCACTCGCACCCCTACACTCCCTTTTTTTTTTTTTTTTGGTGTGCAGAAGAAGTAGAAGCACGAACAGGACCAAATATTTGTTTTATCGGATCGGATCTTCGCAGGAGCCATTTGTTTATCGCTTCCCACCCCCGGCCACACACTCTTTTTTTTTTAATATACAATTCCCCACACAAAGAAGCGATGACCCGAGCAAAGACGATGGGTCAGTCATTCCGCCGATCAATCGGCGTGGGTGACTGCGATTCGAGGGACTGGAGCTTCTGGTTTATGATTGCCATTGTCCGTGAGTAAATCCAAGGAGGAGGAGGAGGAGGAGGATGATGATTTTTTGAAGGAGGAAAAACAATTGGCTGACAATGGGTAAAATAATAGTTGGCTTCGTGGCAAGCATCGTCGTAGTCATCGGCTGCGCATCCTCCAACACACAGCCTCTGTACTTGTTCCGTGTCAGCTCCGACGACCTCATCAGCGCCGTGGCAAACACGACAACAGTTTCCGCGAGCCAGCTGAGAATAGATGGGCTGCCCAGCTATTGGTACTGGGGCATGACGGGTCTGTGTGCCGTCTTCAACCAGGCCGGCCAAGAGACAATCTCCTGCCAGTCTGGCTTCACTCCCGTCCTCGGCCTCCACGACATCGTCTCCTTCGCCGTCACCTCCCAGCTCGGCTACAAGTCGTCGGCTCTCTCGCAGCACATTTCGCCCTGGACAACCGCCCTCTCGCAGCTTCGCACCGACCTCGTCTCGTCCTCGCAGGCCGAGACCTTTTACAAGGTCGCAATCATCTGCACAATCGTCTCCAACGTCCTCTCCTTCATCCTCTTCCCGCTCGCCATTCTCTCCCTTAGCGTGCTGCGCAATCGGTTACCCCGATGGGCTCTCTACCTGATCGCTTTTCTCGACACCCTGGCCCTCACCGCCGCCGGCGTCCTCATCATCTTCTCCATGAAGCAGGGCCCTCGCGCCCTCATCACCTACTCCGGGATCCCCCAGGCCAGCATAAACGACTTCGTTGGCTCCGCCCTTTACGTCCTCTTTTCCGGAGCACTGTTCAAGCTCGTCTCCATCGAGCTCTTCCTCATCCTGGTCTTCGCCACCATCTTCTCCCCCGTCTTCATCGTCATCTTCAGCTTGAGTTGCCTTTGCAACCGCCGCGGCTCGAAAGAGCGCGAGGAAGATACGTATCCAATCTGCGAATATCCCATTGACGCAAAAGCCTGATCTGCTTGGGCATTTATCACATTTGGGCGGGGAAAAAAATTTCTAACGATCATTTTTGGGACCAAAAAAATCTGCTTGTTTTGATTAGCGTTTTTTTTCATGGGTTTATGTTATGTGTATGACTTACTATTATTATTATTCTTGGGTTACCGGACAGGTCTTATGCGGATCAAACATGGGGCTGGCTTTTGTTTTTATATTCATCTTCGCTTCAACTCTTGCCCGTTGCGCAACAGGTATTTTTTTTTAACGTCATCAAATAATTCTTCTCGAGTCAATATCATCATGGTCGGTCGAGCACCTTCTAAACATTATGCTAAAATTCTGCACTCGCACTTTTGCCGCTCCGTCCGTCCCGTCATCCACCGTGTAAATAAATAGTAATACAACTGGCTGCTACTGCTGCTGCTGCTGCCGCCAGCCCCCCCCCCCCCCCCTGGTTCTCTCTCACTCATACCCTCAGAACTTTTAGTGGATTGGTATGCACGTCCTAAGGGATACAAAAGTCAATCCAGCTGCCGAGGTACTCGAGCCGGTTGCCCTGTTGCTCCTGGTTCTTGTAGATTCTCTCAAACTCCTCAAAGCTCAGTTTTCCCCAGCCGCCCCTCTCCACAGCTTTCGCCTCAGCAAGGGTTAAGCGCTTCCAATATTGCAGTGTTTTCTGCGAGGGCTCCTCGTCATCGACCTCGCTCTCCTCGCGGTCGGCGTGTGCCTCGGAAGGGCGAGTGATAGGATACCATTCATATGGCTCTGAATAGTCCATGTCTTCATCAGAGTTGGGACGGAACTGCGGCAGAGTCACATCTCGGGTGTCCATGTATTCAGCCTCCGACTCCTCATCAAAATCAGAAACACTCGTCGTTGTTCCCTCGTCGTCATCGATGTGGTCATCTTCGTGGATAATCTCGACAGTCGTGTCAATCTCCACAGCGTTGCGTCCTTCGGGAAGTTCAATGCTGTATCCCGTCTCAGCCAGCAGCTGGAGGAGCTCATCCTTAGTCTTTGGCTCGTATTCACCGCGGGAGACGCTGGCTTCGCCGGCATCGCCTTCAGCCAACTCGGTTTCATCAATCAAATCCTTGTACTTTTCTCGTTGCTGCTTGGTCTCTGCGACCTGCATTGCAATGTCTTCTCTGTCCTTGAAAATGGTATCGAGTAGCTCGTTGAACGCTTGCTGTGTGACTTGGTAGAGAATCTCTCTCCCGGCATCTCTCTCCGCATCGGGAAGAACCCAGTGTCCCTTTCGCCGCGGGATGCTTTTGGAGGATGAAGCTCCGGACAAGACCTCAAAATCATCTGTGTCATCGGCAAACCGGACCTTGGAGCTGGATGGGGACCCTGGGGATTGAGGCAGTTCCTCAGCTGACTTGGAGCTTTCGCCCATTTCACGTAGATCAACGAGCACGTCCTCATCCGCATCCCAATCATCTGGCGCAGCGCCCCCTTCTTCCTCGTCAAGGTAGAACTGTCTTCTTCTCCATCTCTCGTGGAGCTGCTTTCGTGCCATGTCCCTCTTTCTCTTTTCTAGTTTTGGTGCTCGCTGCCTGTTGTTTCTAATAGCCCTGGCGCGTATCTCACTCTCGGTAGGGGTCCCATTCGCGTCATCATGACTTCCAATAGCACCGTTAACGCCGTTTGCTTGTTGGTTTCTTTCCCTGTCATCTTCATCCTCATCATCCGATGGTTCCTCAATTTCTGGGGTGTGGTTTCCCACTAGTAGCCTCGGCAGCTCCTCAAGAGTGGAGGGAGGCTCTAGCAGGGTGACCCAGTACGTGCGATCGGCATCGCTGCCACTGAGGCGGCGAACTGTTCTCCAGTTGGTATCGGTATCATTGCGCGTGATGAAGCGTTGGCGCGATCGGTGCTCGGTTTCGCATGCAAATAGACTAGTGAGAATATCTTGCCGGGCGGAGCTGTCGCCGTGGTCCTGGACAATGACGCCGTCGTGGTTGTCAGTGATCTCCACGCTACCGTCGGGGCGATACATTTTGCCCTCGTTTCGCAGAGTGGTGTCACCCTCAGGTACACGGCCTTCCCGGCCAAACAGGCTGCTAAGTGGTTGACGACTAGTTACCAGTTGTTGGGCTTCGGTGCTAGAAAGGAGCTGGTCTTCTAGACCATCTAGTATATCCTTGTGCATTTGTTTGTAGAGTACATAGTAAGCCCGGAACATTCGCAGGAAGTCTCTTCGGTCAACGTAGCCATCACCATCGATGTCATAGCCAGCAAAGATCTTGCGAAGCTTGTCTTTGCGCTTTCTATACGATAAACCATGGAGAAATTCGGTAAAGCCAATCAGGTCGTCATTGTTTGAGTCGTAGAAGAAAAACATTCGGTCGTGGATAAGATTGGGAGCGGCATGTCGAGAGCCTCCTGTTGGCACCAAGCATCGTTCAAACGTCTTGCGGTCCATTGCGATGCCGAGATCATCCGGATCATCTCTCCATTCCGTGTTGGCCATGAAAGTCCACTGTTCCCAAAACGCTTCTAGCTCAGGCCTCTCAAAACCAGTCTCTCGCGACAGCTTGGGGATCAATCCGCGCGGGAGGTTTCGTCGACATGTATCTGGATCACCGGTGTACCAAACGGGCTGCATCTGACGAGGACCAAAAGGCGGCGCAGGCACGCGAATCTTGTAAAAGATATGCGTCTTCGTATGGACACCTTGGGCCTCGCAAGTTTCACAGAGATCAAAGTCGGCACAGTTGGCGCAGCGGTAGCGAACGCCGCGGATGGGTACCATTCCGCAGGCATTACACTGGCAGCCGCGGTGAACGCAACCATTGCGACGCGCATTATCCTCAGAGACTCGAAACAGAAGGTTGACAATGTTATGACCGGCACGTTGGTTAGTAGGGAAGCCGCTGGGTTCGTTCCACCAGTCGTCTACGCCTCCTTCAACGATGGTTTCTCCGTCGCCCGGCGGCCGGACCGTGTCCACATCGACGTTCTCATCGCCAGCAGCCTCGGAGGACGACGAGCTCGAGCTAGCTTCGGTGCGGCGAGAGCGGCGGGTGCGACGGATGGCATTGCTGCGATGCAGGCTGGGTCCTTGGTGGGTAGCTTCCTCACCCAGGTGGGTGGAGTATGCGTAGTATCCAATCGAGAGGGCGGCAACGGCAGAGACGACGACAACGGCGACTCGGGGCCGGGTTATGCTCTCGACAGAGGGTGTCGGAAACCACATGGCTGGTTAATTTTGCAGCATGGTGAGGCGGAAGTGCGTTGGGGGAGCGGGGGGGGATCCGGGAGAGCAGCGATGATGTCGTGGGATTGCGGTTCGGTTCGTGCGCGGGGCGGGGGGATTCTGCGCAGTGACCAGAGCTTCGCGATGGAAGAGGGAGGAAAATCGGTGCGAGTCTGCGATTGCGCCAACGTTGACGCAATGCAGAGTGGCGGTTTGCTCCTTGGATCACCAAGCTAGAGCTTCTTCTGGTGAGTCGAGCTGAAACGTCAAGCTGGAATTAGTTGGACGTGTCGAACTGGAGAGGGTTGTGTGGTCCGTGCGGAACATCGGCGGGGCCTAGTCTGGTACGTAGCGTTCTTCCATGACAAAAAGTGTGTGTGACGATGCTTGTCATGGATTCTTGACATGGGTCCACGGTGAATTTCCTCAGCCCACCCTCCACCCAACTGCTTCTACTTCGCCCTTTACATACAACTCCTACACCACTAGCAACAACACTTCCTCTTCCAATTTCAAGCGCATTACCGCAGGCTCAATTCGCAATGTCTGGCGGTCTGCCTCCCCTCCCTGGGCCTCTGCCCTCGTCCTTTGACGGCAACGAGTAAGCTGCTTTCTTATCCGCCCGCCTGCGCAATCGGCTTCGTGATCCCCACTCACGCGATAGACAGGGAATTCTACAACGAACGGCCCATGCAGAAGGTCGTCCGCAAGATCAAGGAGGAGCCTCTGATCCCGATAGGTAATCCGAATCCTACTTTTTTTTTCTATTCTCCCTTAACTGCACTGCCTATGACACAATTGCCTCTCCCGCATTGAATAAAACCGTCCGGCTCACATGAAGCACTTCTCGCCTGCAGGAATGGCTCTGACGACGCTGGCCTTCGTCAATTCCTACCGAGCTCTTCGCCGCGGCGACTCGAATCAGGCCAACAGGATGTTCCGAGCCCGAGTGGCAGCGCAGGCCTTCACAGTCATCGCCATGGTGGCGGGCAGCATGTACTACAGCAAGGACCGGGAGAAGACCAAGGAGCTCCGCAAGCTCCAGGAGCAGCGCGACGCCGAGGAGAAGCACCTCAAGTGGATCCGCGAGCTCGAGGTTCGAGACCAGGAGGAGAAGGCCATGAAGGCCCGCATCGAGCAGAGGAGGAGGCGGGCGGATACCCAGTCCAGATCCGACGAGCCGGTGCCGACGACCGAGGCATCGGAGGGCACGGGAGGCATCCTCAGTCGCATGGGGCTGTGGCCCAAGGGGGAGAAGAAGGATGCAGCGGCAAGTGCGGAGGAACCGGACTCTGCAAGCGAAAAGGACAAAAAGAAAAATCCCAAGAGCTCGCTTGGTGATCTCGGCGAGCTGATGGCTACCAAGAAGAAGGAGGACGCCGATTCTAAGGACGAGTAGCCCCGCAACCTCGCCGACCTCTCACTATTTCATTTTCTTCCTGTGGGGGCCATGACGGGAGCCAGGAAGGAATTGGTGTAAAATCTATGTGTGGCAATCTGATCTGTGTATAAAGGCGCAGTGTACGATATTGGGCTGCCAATCTAGCGCAGCCATGGCTCTACTCTCTTAGACCGGTGTTAATGATGAACAAGTTCATGAAATGCAAGGGATAAATTTCCCCGTTCCCCCCGCCCTTCGGCGCAAATTCCCCGCTTCTCCAACACTGAATAAACGAAAAACAAACGCCCTCATCCGGCTTTATAATCTCAGGTGCCCGAAATGCTACCCCATGGAGCCTCCGCTCCGACCTGCTCCGACTAACCCGGCCATTTCCAACAACGCCCTGTCTGACTCACGGTCACCGGTCCCCAGGTTGACTCTGCGTCGGGCTTCTGCCTCTCGTGCTTCCCAGGCCCACCTCTCCGCCTGGGCTTTGGCTTCTTTGTCGCCACCACATCCCCAAACCTCCATGTTCTCAATCTGGAAGCGATCTTGAAAATCAAACTTCCTCACAATGCTCGTGTGAAACGCACCTCCTCTCGAACCATAGTCGTGGTTGAACGCAGCAAATTCGAATGAGTCGTCTAGGAACAAGGAGACAGATCCAAGCCGATGCATTTCACTCTTCCGCTGAGCCTTGCTAGGTCTGGGATGCGGGCATCCAACTGCTAGCATAGGTGGGTTTGCGGGGGCCTTGGTGAAAGTCACGTAATCCTTGTTGATGGAAGAAGCTGGAAACACGTCATGAACAGGCTCAAGTTGAAATAGCACCGTGTCTGAGTCCCCAAAACAATCTTTGTGGGTGTGCTTCCATGGCTCTCGAATAAAAACGCCAAATGTCAAGCGATCCGACTTGCTTCCATGTTTGAATCTTCGAGGAGGAAGCGAAGCTGCGAACGCTGCCTCTTGACCGCCGTCTGGGACATCGCCAAGTCTGGTTCCGCTCACCAGAAGTAATGTCGGCGCCTGCCAGTTGAATACTTTGGTCTGGAAGCTCCCCATTGAGAAGCCAGCTTCGTTTCCAGAGTACAGCAACCGAACCCGCCGAAACAGATCCGAACCTGGGAGGAAGAGCGAAATCTGAGACAGCGTACTTGAGTTCAAGATCATGCCAGTTTCTGGAAGCAGAGGTTGTGCCAATTTTGGGGGCTCGGCGTTTGCCTCTTTCGAGTCACTAGGCTTGTGCTTGGAAAAGTCGAGATTCTTGGAGAAGAGGAAGTGTTCAAACAGCCCGTTGAATCCCCGAAATAAATTTGGACATATTACCGGGATCACTGACTTGAATTGTGTGTATTTGATACCGGGTGCTTTTTCAACGTCGACAAATGATGCGAGAATGGACTCGGCAGTTGAGCGAAGATTCTCGAGTTCGTCGCCAACGACTCGGTCAGAATACATTGATAAGCTCTCTTGGGGATCAAGCGGAGCAGCAAGCAGCAGCAGCATGAGAAGCTTTCGGAAATTGTCTGAAGGAATTGTTGCGTCGTGGAATTTAGGAGCGTGACCTTGCTCTATAGCTTCTTTGACATCGAGCAACTCAAATGCTGTGAGCACCAGATCATCTTCCTCGTCATCATCCTCGTCGCCATCTTCTTGAGCTGCATCTATGGCGAAACCAGAAACATGCGACCGGCCGTTTTGTTCCTTAGTTGTGGTCTCTATCTCTGCAGGCAGCTTGGAATCGGCCTCAGAAAGCTTTCGGTCATACACGGCAAGGCTCTTGAACAGCAATTTGGTCCTATCAGCGGAGCCGCGGGCCAACACCTTTCGATATCGCTCCGTCATGATAACAACGACCATGATCATCTGCGGCAGCTCCAAGACTACTGGAGCATCCTGCAAAAACGGAAACGATCCAAGATAGGACACCATCTGAAAGATTACTGGTGACACATGAAGGATATCCGGTATCTCGAGAAACCTGGCGATGGTGTCCTCCTTTAGGTACTTGATGGAGTCCTGCTGGTCGGCCAGCGACTTGAAGACATCCTTGAGAGAGTAGAACTCGAGTGAGGAGAAACACTTGTCTTTGAATTTGAGAGCCTGCCCGAAAGGAGTAGAGGTCAGCTTGGTGCACAGATGTCTGGGTCATGATGACGGCGCAGGCTCACCAGCTCACGAGTAAGCTCCTCATGCGTCCGATGACGCGAGTTCTCATCCGAAAGATTCTGGCCCATCTTGATAAATCAAACCTTCACCCATTCCATTGGGGTAGCTGAGAAATGGTCTTTTTTCCAGACAAAGTGCATTCAATCACCGACTGATGACGCGACCAAAACAAACATGTGGAAGCCTGTTCGAGTTCATGACATCTGGCGGGCGCTGACATGGGTTGGGGGTACGTACCCGCCAGCTACGTAAGGCGCCCCTCCCCCCGTTTTCATCAATCCGGCGTCATCGTCGGGCCGGCATTGGGCGGTGCTTGGACATGACATAGATATGAAGCAATTATTCTGCTAGAGTATGTTTTGCTTGCACTATTGCAAAAACAAGTCTTATTTTCCTACAGATTGCCCAGCCCGATGCGATACAGTCTAACCCTGGAATGATTGCAACTGATGTACTCCTCTAGCCTGTTTACTATGTACTCAGCATTAAGCTAAAATAATCACTATTACAAGGTCCAAGCTAAAATAAATAAGAAATAAGAAATGACACTTTGACAAATAAAATGGGTTCATATTATTGTATTTATTTCTTTTAGTTGAAAATGCCAAGATCTAAGTCTCCTTTTTTGCAAGAGTCTGTGCCGCACACACAATATGCTCAAAGCTTTTCGCACTTCCAAGCCTGCAGGGCTTTCCACATCAACCCTGAGTCAAGCGGCAGGGCCTCATCAAACTCGGCGATGTAGTCTCCAATTGTTCGATTGGCATCTGGTTTTGGAAACGGGGTCCTGAACCATTCTGGAACCGCATCTGGCACGTCAGAGCTCAGCATTTGGAAGTTTTTCAAAAACCCCGTAATTGGTCTTGGATCCCAAACAATGGACTCGTAGTAAAGGGGGTAGGCTGATTTCTGTAGCATACCGTCAGCACTAATCGAGAGACAGAATTCCTACAGAGGCCTACATCATAATAGTGCCGAACCCAATAGATCTTGTCTTCCATCAAGCAACGGGCCTTATCTGTCTGGGCAAATTCTGCACCTAACTTCGCGAGAGCCTTCATGAATTCGGCAACCTGGTGGGCGTACTTTTTTCTGGTTATTGAAAGCCTTCCTGGGCTGTTACGGTGCACCCACTCACCTGTAAATAACATTGGGCAACCATCATATGGGATCCTTTTGGCCATTTGGCGGCTAGATTAAAGCGCGACGCCATTTCTTTCATCATTAGCTCCCAGAGTAGCATAACTCGCATAATGTGCTGCCCTTGTTAACGCTGCCAGGCCTGAGTGAGCGATTCTCCAACGTACAACCAAAATTCCGCTCTGCAAGTGCGGCTCGACATCTATTTTACCGTACAAGTTGTTTGGGATGTCCTTTGCTGGCTCGATCAGAGATTCAACTAGCCAACCCATCGATTGATAGGCAACGCAGGCTTCGGAAGGCTGCATCCTAAACCGACTTTTAGTAAAGCGCTTGGGTATGTCAGCCAATGCCATTCTCCTCCCTGTTTGCGCCACCAGGCGGTGGCGAGAAGCATCAACTTACAAAGGCATAATATCGAAAATTAGGTGGTATAAATATCATGTTCTGATTCGAGTCGTCAATCTTTTTTTGCCCACCGGCTAGGCCAACCAAAGTGGCAGAGAGCATGACGAGGCATGACAACTTCATCGCGTTTTGATGTTGGTAGTGCAAAGATGAAGATCAAGCAAGAAAGGCTGGTCCCGTTGAAATTTTATGATATGCGTCATAGTGCTCTGCATGTGAAAACTTAGCATACGTAGAGTTGCAACCGACATAGTTGAGTTAAAGGTACGTGCTTTGAGACGTACTCGTTTTGCAATCTACCAGATTTTCGGTTGCCTAAATTCTTTTTCGAGAAAATGCCTGTGAAATTTCTCGACACATGGGCACCAACTTCTTATTGAATTGGCCCATTTCATACGCAAAGGAGCACGCAACACCGTCGTTATGCGGCTCGCTTCATTTTTCCACTGCCTGGTCGGCATCCCCTTGGTCTGTAGCGCTTCGTTGAAGCGCCCTGAACGTCCGGCAGACAAGGTGACATACAAAGCAGACCTTGTCTTCTTCCCCCAGGATGTTCAAATACTCAAGAGAGATGTGTTGACATTTCATCGCATCGCTGACAGGCTGCATTATTCTCAAGAGCGCCTTTGGGAATCGTATCCGAGGTCAAGAGCAAACTTCCAAAAGTCCATGGTAAGAGGCCGTTTTACCCCTCTCGTGAGCCCGTTTAGATGGAAACTGACCCTGTTCGAGAGAGCAACAGTTGAACTCATCTCCTTGCTGGATAATTACCAGGTCATAGAAGACAGACATTTTACAAATGCAAGCAGGACCCCCATCGATCCTAGTTAGTTCGCACTGACTGTTATTCTCAGATCTGGAGACCATTAAAGTTGGGAACAATGAATGTTACACAAGATGTTCGATCATCAGAAAGCTACCAGTACATCACGAGTCTCATGTTTGACAGTATGGTGCGTAAAACCACACGTCATCCATTAGAGCAAAGCTACCAGGGTTAACATTGCACTTAGGCCCTCGCAGGAATGGTGACCTATGCGTTCCAGGGTCATCCTGTACCCGAATGGGCCATGGAAGAGACACAGGACTTCGTCGCAGGTATCTTGAGCTGGCTTGCCCCAGATGTCCGGCGCGATAAGCTGGTGGTGAAGTTGCCTAAGACCTGGGCACATTACCCTCTTTTGCAGTGTCCGGCTGGAATTATGCGAACACTTTGTTTGTATGATGCGTCCCCTCGGAAAGCAGGCAGCTAGAGTGTCGGATAGATACAATACAACCTTGGAATGATTGTCAGTCCCTTGCCCGAAGATCGCATATCTTGGTGTTTGTTTCATCTCCAATAAATAAAATAATCCCCAAACAAATATCTTCTCCTAAAGATGATCACTCAGACCCCTTTGAGGCTTGTTTTTACTTCGGAAATTGCGGTTGTGTTGACCTGGCTGATTCGTTCCCTGGTGGTGGTGGAAAAGTACCTCCATTACCCATTACAACCATCAGAGAGTTGGATGCCTATTCTGAGATCAGGCTCCAACTAAATCAACAGCCATATGTGGTAAACAAGCTCTATAATCTCAAACATTCATCCCTCCAAGTTTAGATTGGGTTTGACGTGTTAAAAATACTTGTTGAAACTGCAGATCTGTTTGATGAAGACAATGATTAAACGCATCTTGCCCAAGTGCAACCGTCAAAATACATCACGCCCGCCAGCCCTAAAATCGATATTTTCCCGCTCCATGCTCCGTTCTCGCCAAATTTCACCCAATCCTAATAAACCGTATCAATCAGTCATGAAAGTAAATTATACACAATCCATCACGCGGAAATCTCCGTCGGGTCATCGCTTCTCATCGCTAAATTCACGCGTCCTTGGCGGCCACCGAGTTGATGAGTCGTTGATATCGAGATTGGCTCTCTTGCTCTGGATCCCGACTTGGTCTGAGGGAGTGGCCGTCCGCACCAGACGTCTCTGATTTGCTCTTTGTAGTCCATAAAACCGACTTCTTTGTAGGCTTCTGTATTGTTGGCTCCTCGGGTTTTGGGGTCGATCCATTTGTTTTCGGCTCATCCGAAACAGCTCCATCTTTCTCGTCATCTGTACCAGCTCGTGGTAGTCGCATGGCCAATAAGAGGTACTCCGCGCGTGTCATGTTGTCCATCACATCATCCATGTATCGTCGCACCTCATCTTGGTGGGCAACCACCCTCGCCAAATTTTCTAAATGGCGACCGGTCGGGGTTGAAATCCGAATGGTGACGGGTTGGTAGTAGTCCAGCTCTGGGTCTCCTCCATATTCTGAATGGCTTCCCTTGCGCACAATGAGAAAAGACGCAATGACCTGTTGACCGGATTGGGTGGGCAAGTACTCTAGTATACTGAATTTCGGGAAAAGATAGCGATCTCCACTTCCAAAATCAAATACGACTGCCGAGATATCCGGTCTGAGCGTCGGCAGAGACCCCTTGGACCGCAATGCTTGAGGGCTAGTGTGTGACGCAGCCTGCGGTGTTGAAGGTTTAGCGTGGCCATTGGTGAGACCATTCGGCGTCTGCTGCCTTATTTGAGATGGCGCAGGCGAAGCTCGTGGAACGGTCTTCATATCCCGGTGTAACCTATCGAGAATATCCTTTAGGTCTGTTGCATCGGTATTGCCTGGTCGTCCTTCGGCAATTCGGCGAATCATGTCTCTCGTTCTCAGGTCCTCCAAAGCCGTCTTGACCAAGAGGACAACCAGAGGATCACTTCTGGGCGGTGGCCGAAGCTCTGAAGACTTTTGGTTAGGATTGGAGGCCAGAACAATGTCAAGAATAGTCCGAACTTCGTCGGCAAAATACTTGACCGTCCTGCCATCCACGAGAAGCCTGTCCGCGGATGGTCCTTGCTGACCGCCCTTGCTCCGATACTCAGCATTGAGCTGATCAATGATCTTCTGAAAATGAGCCAGTTCACCTTCCTTGGCTTGGCCAACGGCTACCCTCTTCATCAGGTCGCGGAGTTCAGCATCTCCAGAAGCCTTTTGAGCAAGTAAGGCAATGACTGGATCGTTCGCTGTCGGTTTAGCTGCGGGTGCGACAGGAGTAGTCGCAGGCGTTGCGGGCTTAGCAAGACCAGTTGTGGGTGTTGTGTGCACGTTGGCAGGCGGCCGTGAGGCTGGCGCCGGGGCTATTCCGGCAGACTGACCGGGTGCCGAGACTGAGGTGTGAGGCTGGGCTTGCACAGGTGCACGAGGTACCTGAGGAGGTGTTGCAGAGGGCGCCACAGGATGGCCAGCTGCGTGGGGTCGAGAAGGATAACTGGGGCTTGGCGAAGGCGTGGTAGTGTTTGTCAATGGAGGCGCCGTGACTTTCGGAGAAGCTGCTACCTGCTCTTGAGCTGGCTTGGGCAATGACTGCGCTTGGGCTGGAGATTGAGATGGGCTCGGGGCAGTGGGCTTCGCAATGGGCGTGCTACTCGAGCTTGGGGTAGTAGCAGCTGATGCAGGCGCTATCGGAGGAGGAGGAGGCATTGCGCCGTTTGGAGGGCCATACTGAATAATAGGTCGTGGCGATTGCTTCTGGGTCTGCCCGGGCGGGTTTGACTTTGGCTTTGGCTCCTTCACAACATACATAGTGGCCTCAAATATATGCGGCTCAATGGTCATCGAGATGGTGCCGACTTTGAGCATGCTTTCCTTGGGAGGGTTCTTGGGGTCCTCGTGGACGACACCTTTACGTTTGTAAGGCTTCGTCCAATATTTAGCAAAGAGACCATCGCTGATCCATTTGTAGCGGGATCGGTTGAGAGACTCGGCGAGGACACCACTACAGACGCGCCATTGTGAGCACGATGTGAAATTTTAACAAGAGGAGTTTGGGGCCAGTTTCAGCTTACCTTTCGCCCACCGACTGGTACTCTTTGCTCGATAGGTCATCAGGTTGCGCCGTCTCAACAGTCGGCAGCGGTTTTCCAGGCTGTATCGACTTGGGCAGGGGCGGCGGCGGTGGCTCTTCGGGGGCCGGCGGAGGTGGAGGAGGTGCAGCAGGCGTCTCGGAGCGCTCTCGAGGTGTGACGTTGCGCTTTTTGGCGACTTGTTCGCTGCGAGCGGCAGCTCGAGCGGGTAGCTTACGCTTCCTCTCCATGGCGGACGCTTAGAGAGCAAGTGACGGATAGTGATTATCACGCAGCGAGTGACGGTCAATGCATTATAAAGATGCCATCCAGATGCGCGTCGCCTGTGGCAGGGAGGGGGCTCGGAAGGCCAGAGGAACTCGGCGCTGGGCAGAAAGCGGCGAACAGCGGGAGGCGCGCGGCCAGGCCAGCCGTGAAGCTCCTGCGTGAGCTTGGTTGATACAGAGAGTTGGCGCCGGCGAGATTGCAGGAGCAATGATCGAGGGGAGCAAGGAAGCGACAGCACCAAGGGACCAGGTGCGAAGTGAGCAAGATGGATCAAGTGGGAAGTTGGGAAATGGACGGCAAGCGGGATTGAGAATGAGAACCTTGGACTGGATGGACCAAGATGGAGGTGCGGCGCCGCGGCGGCACGAGAGACCAGGCAAGGTACCTAGGCATTACCAATGGAAGTGTCACACAGCGGCGGACCCTCACCCGAGCAGGGCGAGTCACAGCGAATACCCCAAGAAATACCCACTGTAAGGGCTTGAGGCTACAGGCGACGTGAAGGAACAGTGCAACGCTGCACACGCTAAGCTGCCAGATGGAGCATGGAGAGGAAGCCGTGGGCGCTGATTGGCCTGTGGCGCCGGCGGGTGGACGGGGGACGAGGCGGAAAGGCCGCTAGCGCGACGTGCGCTGGGACTGGGGATTATGGAGGTGCCGCAGTGTGTTCACAGAGGAGGGTGGGCGGTGCGCGTGTCGGGTACGACGGTATTTGCTCGCCGTATTTATCCTATTACTGCAACTCCACCAACCAGGTCGGCGTCTGCCAGTCTGCCTCGGGAAATTTTCCCGATGATATGAGGTCTCGTAACACCAGCTTGTTCCCAAGCGAACAAGGCAATCCCATCCGTGGAGAGCTGCGAACTACCAAACCCGGGACCCTTCCTGGGGGCCTGTGCAAGTAAGCCTCCATGCACATCGGGTGAGGCGGGGGGGACTCAGCTAGGCCAGGAATAAGCCAAAGCAGCGACAGCAGTTTTACCACGTCGCCACATGCTGCGCTTAATCATTCTGCAAGCTCTCCTCTGGGCAGTAAGCACGAAGCGTATGCACTGCTCGATGCGCTCCGCCAACCTCAATTCAATCCCCCAAGCGCAACCCATGGCCGCGCATCCAACTCGACCCGTCACCCTTCCCCGACTGTCGTCGCATTGGCCCTGCCGCGGCTCTGGTGTTAGCCGACGATCCAGGCCTCCTGGGTGGGTCTACACCTGTTACAGCCGCATTCTCGCTGCAGTTGGCCGCGACGCGCCTGCCTTATCACAAATACCTATGCTGCCACTCTTCCCCACACTTTGGCCAATGTAGCTCTGATCCGAGCCACAGTACCTTGACACCCTACGCATGGCTTAGCGCGGCACCCCCAACGTCTGATTCAACCTCAGGCCTTTGGCTCTGGCTGGCAAATCCCCCATGACGCGGCGTCTCTGAGCGACACCAAGCTGTTTAGCCCCTCTGCTATTTCTGGAAGGCCTTCTCTTTTGGGCTGCAGTATTTTCCCGACCGGAATACACCCATATATCCTCATGGGGGTCCCTCTGCATCCCGTGCTGCGCTCCGCAGTGTTCGCTGTCATCGCCCCCCTTGGCTTGTACTTCATCTTTCTGGGCCTGGGCATCACTCCATTTTTCCAAAAGCAGTACGATATCATTCAGCCATGCCCTGCCCGCGCGTATCAGCCCCCTGACATTCCCTTGATAGCTTTGTGTACGCACACAAGATAAACACCCTGCGGTGGACCGATGTCAACAAGCCTGAGCAATGGGGTTTCGCCCGTTAGTAAACCCCTGTGTGCCATTTCACGTGATGCTGGCAATTGGACTAACACAGCCTGACCAGAAAACCAAGTAACACCATTCTCTCTTCAGACTGACGATGAAGAAACAATTTATGCTTGGCATATCCTGCCACTCCCGCTCTATCTCCAAAACGAGGCGTCCGTCGCCGCTCAAGCTCCCGGATTTGCAAGTGACTTTACTAAAACGGAGTCGTTCCGTCTACTCAAGGACGATCCCGAATCCCGACTAGTGCTATATTGTAAGCCTCCTCTTTCACACGCTACTTCATTGGCCACAGAGACGCTGACCGCATTCCCCAGTCCACGGTGTAAGTTTCCATTTGCCCATTACAATTAGCTTCTAACCGGCGCCAGAACGCTGGTCACATCGCTCAAGGCTTCCGCCCCGATAGTTACCATACTCTCACAGACACTTCGTCTTACCACGTCATAGCCATTGACTACCGTGGATTCGGCCACTCTACGGGTACTCCGTCAGAGGCTGGCGTTATTGAAGATGCCTCGGCGCTCGTTGATTGGGCCATGAATGTGGCGAAGATCCCCCCTAGTCGCATCGTCCTTCTAGGCCAAAGCCTCGGAACCGCCGTTGTTAGTGGTGTGGCGGAAAGGTACACCCTGAAGGGTGTTGAATTCGCTGGGATAACTCTTGTGGCTGGCTTCAGCGACTTGACTTCATTGCTAACCGGATATCACATTGCTGGCATCTTCCCAGTTCTGGCACCGTTTCGCTCGTGGCCATGGCTGCTGCGTTCCCTCAACCACTTTGTTGTAGACAAATGGCATTCAGCCAACAGGCTTGCCAATATTGTTCGCCATACGAAAGGCCGGCTGCGAATCAACCTAGTTCATGCCTTCAATGACAGGGACATTCCGTGGACTGAAGATAACAAATTATTCCGAGCCGCTGCCAATGAGACTGTAGGGATCCTGGATGATGCAGAATTTGATGCCTGGAAGGAGAAGCGCACGATCCGTAAAAGCAATGATGCCTTTGTCACGACCTGGATTGCCAAACCAGACATAATTATTCGACAGGAACTGTTCCCATACGGAGGTGAGTGCATTACCGATACATCTTCACCGATTGATGAGCTTAACCTATCATGCAGGACACAACGACATTATGGGCTATGCGCCCGTCGCGCTTGCGATCATGAGAGCATTTGATTTACATGGAACCACTTATACTGAAAATTAGAGATGTAGAGATCAGCCACAATAGAGCAAAAATTAAGTTTGTGCACGTTTCAATCAAGCCGATCCTCAACGTCAACGTCCGGCCTAAGCGACGGTTGTGTAAGTAAAAGGTCGAGCGAACCACAAAAACGTTGTTGATCAAAATGACCACGCCACCAACAAAAGCCAACACAGACAAACACGTAGCAAACCCACACCCACAACCTGCAAGATGAAACAATGATAGCGAATGAGTCGAGTCGCTTGTGGCGGACGCTATGATTACGACTCGCGCAAGCACGGTCAACCCCTTAACGCTTAGTCGTCCACGTGATGACGGATATTGAACAATGCGAACTTCGATTTCGGTCTCTCTGCGAACGGGTGCAATATTCCGGAATAAACACGATGCCGTCTGTTCTTTATGCCTGCGGCGACCGCCGCTCCACAATCCCGGTATACCTTCAATGCGGCGCGTGTGGTTTCACCTTCTCCATCAACGATCGGATCGTAGCACGTAAGGAAACGCGCGAGCGGCTCTACCCTCACCGATCTTTGCTAACCCATCTTCGTTTTTTTCAGTCCGGGGGACAAACCAGTCCGTCGTTGTTCAGACGCGCGATGTTGGTGGCTTCCCAAGCACAAGCTATTGTGACCGCGGTGATTCCCTATCATTGCAGCGTAGCTGGTACGCTTATCCTCGGGACAGCGGAACAGAGTACGCAACCATCCATGAGGATTGCTTCAATCTCTACAATCAGAAATGCCAGTCCCCTGACAAGCTCCGTCGCTTGTGGGTCGCATCATGCTGGAGGAGGCCCTGGTTCGAGGCCGAGCCTTTGAATTTACCGCCCAAGATTGATGTATTGGCGGCTATGAGCCTGGCTGCAGACATATGTGACCTGCCGCAAATCCACACACTGCCATTCGAAGTGACCGAGATGATTTGGGGCCACTCATCCTCGATAAATCTCTGGCGGTACAGTTCCGTGCTGGACCTTGCCAAAATGTTGTCCACGGAGAAGCAGGTCGAGCAAGTTTCCATGCCAATCTGCGATGTATCTTCTTGGCGTCGGGGAAGTTCGCCCGTAGTCGAGAAATACACCGCAGAGCCCTTTGTGCGTCTTACCATTGATGCCCATGGATTACGGGAAATAGAGAGGTTGTCGAAATCACCTTCGGTTTGCAAGTTTCGATCCGATGGCATGGTCTACATAGTTAGACCGCTTCGGGAATTGTCCGGTGTCACAGCGCTGTTCAAGGTTTGTATCCTTATGACTGGCGTCTATACAATACCATCCCAGCTAACTCCTGACAGCTTGGTCTCGGTCGCTTGGGAGGCTCTATGAAGACTATACCTAACTATACCTGGGATACACCAACTCCGCCTCTTCTCCGGGAATGTCTTCCCTACACTCGGAGCGTCCCTTCAATCTCACGCTTCGCCACTGTAGACACGAGCAGATGCACCGGAATCACTTTTTTCATTTCATCCTACAGGATCAATGCCATCCATGCTCATACGCCAGAGGCCCCAACTGCGTTGGCAACCTGGAACCGCCTTATGCATCACAATCATCGGGAAATTTTATGGATTTATCTCCCGCTCAGCCGAGAAGATTACATTACTGCATTTGGCCTACGAATGAAAATGTTTGCTGGTCGTGCCATGACAAGCATACCTTGTTTTTTGGTAAGAGTTCCCATGTCTTTTGTTTCGATCCCTTATCTGACTAACTATGTAGGTTCGCATGTCAAAATCTGGAGACATAGCATTGGGGCCTTGCCACGAAGATTCGACGGAAGACTTTGTGTTGAACACCGAAGGCCGACCCACGCTTATTCACAACGTTTCTGAGTTGGATCCAATGTCCATCTTTGGCGTCTGCCCCGGAAGGCAGGAAAACACCAGCATCAACCCTCGGCGTCCATCAGAGCGACTTTTCCACTTCAACGCATGCTTTTCATCAGCTTCATTGCAGGGAGTTGCGCAAATTGAGGTGTACTATGACAAGGATACAAACCTCTGCAGAGGTATTCTAGCTGAATATGAATACGGAGGACGCCGAGTCCTTGGGCAGTGCCGCATAGGAATGGATGCAATCCAAACCACTCTCAAGCCCAAGTGGTTTTGCTTCCATGAGCACCATCAACCCAATGAACCAGATGTGCCCCGAACTACCGAGGTGCAATGCACTGCAGATTCGCATCACACCCACGATGGCCCAGGATGGAAGTGCCACGAAATGAATGGCATCCTGGAATGCTGGGTTTTTGGTGAAAACACAGCCCTGAAAATAGTCACCACTGCTTGACCTTGCGGCATCGGGAGAGTGGCCTGGGGCGAACTCGGCCACATTCAGTGCGAGGGGGTCCGTTGTTATCCAACGACTCAAGATGTCAGAAACGGCAATAGAATAATCACACACGCGTGCGCCCTCTATCCTGAAAGTTCAGAGAGTGTTTAAGGCAACAATTTAGAGGATTGGACAGGATCATTTGGAGTAACTGCTTTATTGAGTCATTTTTTTTTGTATATTTCCAAACGAAGATAACATTGAACAAGATACACTGCGAGTATATGTTAAGCTTTTTTCCTGAATAAATTTGAATCGCATTCTACAATGGTTATAAGACATAAAGGTGTGATCATGAGGGTGGTGGTGAGGCTGCAGTATTGGAAAAAAAAATTCATGCAGGTCAGATCGGATCACATCGACACCTCAATTAGCAGGCACAACAAGGTAACAAATCTTCCGATAGTTTGAAGCTGACACAATGGCAGCATCATGCGTCTTAAGGCACACAGTTTTTTTGAGCATGTGGTCAGTAAGAAAGTTAGGCAACTCGTTTCGGAGACAGGTGTCATTCCAGCTATATATGAACCTGTCAACCCCGCAATGGTGGGCGGGTGATTGTCAACTACTACCCCACCAAAGGTGCCCCCCCAAGGTCTGTCATCCAGACACCTCTGCCCACCCAAGCCAACTCGCCCGCCGAAAGCCCTGCCTCCCTCTCCCTTTCCTCCCACGATGCCGCCTGAGGATTCAAAGCCGACCGAGCCCGTCGTCGACAAGGGCAAGGACGTCGCCCAGTCCGAGTCGGAAGACGACGACGATGACGAGCCCGCCGTCGCTGACGCTGCCACCACCACTACCGATGGCGGGCCCGAGAAGAAGAAGAAGAAGAAGAAGTCGAAGCGCTCCAAGGTCAAGGAGGCCCTGACGGGCAAGTCGTCGGACGCAGACCCCGAGGCCGACTTCAAGAAGGCGCTCGCCAGCCTGACCCCCGAGCAGATCCAAGAGTTCGTTGCGCTCAACCCAGCGCTCGCCAAGGAGCTGTCGCAGGGCTCGGGCAGCGCCAACCCCTCGGCCGAGGAGGCTGCCAACCTGCTCCGCAAGCTCAACCTCCAGGATATCATGACAGGTCTGGCAGCTAGCGGCAAAAATGCCAAGGATATGGGCTCCTACAAGTTCTGGCAGACGCAGCCTGTGCCCCGGTTCGGCGAGGAGGGCCAGCTCGAGGAAGGTCCCTTGAGGCTCCAGAAGGTCGAAGATGTGCCCACAGAGCCTGCGCCGCTCATCACAGGCTTCGAATGGGTCGAGATGGACCTGACTGACAAGGAGGAGATGAAGGAGGTGTACGAGCTGCTCAACGGCCACTACGTCGAAGACGACGAGGCCATGTTCCGATTCAACTACTCGCCTGCTATCTTGCAATGGTGCGAACCCAGTCCATACTTAGCATTCATGAAACAATATGCTAACTGTTAACCCCCAAATAGGGCTATGATGTCTCCTGGCTGGAAGAAGCAGTACCACGTAGGTGTCCGCGCCTCACAATCCCGCAAACTCGTCGCTTTCATTTCCGCCATCCCCGTCAACCTGCGCGTCCGCGACAAGAACATCATTTGCTCCGAGGTCAACTTCCTGTCCATTCACAAGAAGCTCCGTGGAAAGCGCCTCACCCCCGTTCTCATCAAGGAAATTACCCGCCGCAGCAACCTCAACGAGATCTGGCAGGGCCTCTACACGGCTGGTATTGTCCTCCCCAAGCCCGTCAGCACTTGCCGTTACTACCACCGTGCCATTAACTGGCAAAAGCTTTACGAGGTCGGCTTCAGCCCCCTACCTCCCAACAGCAAACCCCAGTACCAGGTTCGCAAGTATGCGCTCCCTGACAACACCAGCACCAAGGGATTGCGCCCGATTGAGGAGAAGGATCTCGAGGCCGTCATCAGCCTGTACAAGAGATACTCGTCGAGGTTTGATATGACTCCCGAATTCACGGTCGAGGAGGCTCGCCACTGGTTCATCCCCAAGATTGACGAAGATAATGAGCAGGTTGTCTGGACATATGTCGTCGAGGTAAGTAACGTCTTTTTTTTTTGCTGTCAGATATAATAAGATATTAACTCATGTGATTACAGGACGAGAACAAGAAGGTCACCGACTTCTTCTCCTTCTTCTGCATTGAATCTTCGGTGATCGGAAACCCCAAGCACAAGGTCATCAAGGTCGCATACATGTTCTACTATGGTACAGAGGTCGGCCTGCAGCAACCCTTTGACAAGGCTGCTCTCAAGACTCGCCTCAACGAACTCATCCACGACGCCCTCATTCTCTCCAAGAAGTACAAGTTTGATGTTTTCAATGCGCTATCCCTCATGGACAACGCTCTCTTCCTTGAGGAGCAAAAGTTTGGTGGCGGTGACGGCCAGCTGCACTACTACCTCTTCAACTACCGACTAAACCCCATTGCTGGCGGTGTCAACAGAGACAACAGGCTCGACGAGGTAGGCCTCAGTGGTATCGGAACGGTCATGCCTTGATTGGGGAGAGGACAGAAGTGGCAGCGAAGGGGAACGGGCAATGCGTATGCTTCAAACAGATACGGCGTGGGATGATAGGGAGACAAAAAGGAGTAAAACTCGTATGACAAAACAAAATAAAAAAGTAAATTTTGAATATTTGTGCGTGCATCCCATATGCAGAGTGAATAGCAATCAGGCAGGTATATATATATATAAACACATTATTCGGCCACGGCCGTTCAAGAGATTATCACACAAGCTCCCGCTCGTGAAACCTCGGAATATAATCTCGAAACCCCTTCCCTACCCTCCTCCTCCTCCCTCCCCCCCTTTCCGCTCGCACATTACCTATGACAACTTGCTCCAGAACTGAAACCTCTCCTCCAACACGCTGTTGAACCACTCAAATCGCTCCATGGGCGGCGCGTGGCCCATGCCCTCCTCGATGAGGCCCTTGCCCGGCTCCAGCACACGGATCAGGCGCTCGCCGTTGTTGACCGTGATGAGCTCGTCGCGGGTGCCGTGCATGACGAGGATACGGTCGCGGCCCACGGCATCGGCGAGGGCGCGCAGCTGCTCATCCGTCTTCTTGTGGCCGCCGGCGGCGCCCAGCTGGCACAGTAGACCGCGGGTAGTGTACTCACCGGGGGCGCGGCGCTTGGTGAGCTCCTGAGCCTGGAAGCGCTGAAAGTTGCAGTCGAAGAGGAGGTACTCGGAGCTGTCCGACCCCGATCCGGCGCCGGCGCTGGTGGCCGGTGGCGGAGGGGGCGCGCACCGGGGCGTGGTGCCGGGCACGGGGAGCACCTCGGCGTCCGGGGCGGCGAGCCACTCCGGGGTGAAGAGCTGGCGGGCCGTGTCGGCAATGGTGCGCTCCATCGACTTGGGGATCAGGAAGCCCAGCGTATCCGAGATGCTGGCAGCCAGGCCCTTGTTGCTCTCCACGGCGCCAGACGTGCAGCACAGCGACACGGACTGCAGGCGCTGGGGCACCGCCATGGCCATCTCCTGCGCAATCATGCCGCCCATGGAGATGCCCACCACGTTGATGGAGCGCTCATCGGTCCACCCCACGTGGTCAAGCACCTCGATGACGTCCTTGGCCATGTCGCTAGTTGTGTACCGAGCCAGGGGCTTGTCGCTGCCGCCGATGCCACGGTTGTCGAGGATCAGGACCGAGTACTCGTCACCCTTCTCGTGGCCAAAGTACTTTGTCTGACGCTGCCAAGCCGTCCTGACACCAACCAACCCCATGAGCAGCTACATCATGTTACTGACGTGTTAGCGCAAACGATGCTCTAATCATTGCGCAAATCGCAAGTATAGGTTTCTTCTTCTCAGTCGCCTTGCAACAAGAAGCAAGATTGTGTCCTTTTTTTAATTTAAAAAAAAACACACAACCTTTCCTCTATTCAATAGGCAACATAAGAAGCCGAGAAAAACGTACCACGACTTTGATGGGCCCATCGCCGTGTATCTCCCACACAATGTTCACCGGGCCGCCCCGGTCCTTAGCCACGACGAGCTTCCCATTTGAATGAGGCTCCAGGCCCCAGACTGTTCCTGGATACGCCGGGTGCCTGAGCGTCTCCTCGGCAGAGGGAAGTTTCTTCTGCTTTTGCTGTCTGAAGCGCATCGCAGCCAATGAAGAGCGTCAGTCTGCTTGCTCGCGCTGCTTTCGCAAAACTAAGTCATGCAAAAAAGGAATGGGAGGATGGGAGGAAGGAAGGAATGACGGAAGGGAGGGAGAGAGTGTGAGTGAGTGAGAGAGAGAGAGAACGGGAATTCGTTATTTCCTGCCGCGCGACTCTCTCACAAGAGGAAGCAGGGGAAAATGGATCTAATGCAAGCCAAGGCAAGTAGTCGACCGATTGCAGTCTGTGGGACTCACGGGGTTGCCATATCGTCTGCCATAGCCTCGAGTAATATCCCTTAGCGCCTTTGCGACCAACGAGCTCAGTCCGTGTTGCGGGCGAGAATGAAGAGATGCGGCGGCGTTCTTTTTTTTTTTCTTTCTTTCTTTCTGAACAAATCGCCAAGGCGAATGCTGGGCAAATATGCAAGATAAATAGCTGTTGTCACGGGTTTCAGTCGTCGCAGACTTATTGGGGCTCAGACTTGGAAAGACGCAGGCAGTTGCTGGAATCATCTCATCTCCTTAACCATGTGGTGGATCATTGTTGGTCGGCCGAGGGCTCCCCGGCTTCACGTGCCGGGCTATTCCCAATTGCCAACAACCCGTTGCCAAGCAAAAAGCAAAAGATGATGCATCACATTATTCATGCTCAAGAAAACTGCGTCAAACAAAAAAAGATCCCGTTTTATTCCCTTTTTGCCAGCAGAGGCTCTAGCTCCTCACATTCGCTTATTGTACATCATATACATGGAGCCGCATCACCCGAGCGCAGTCTCTCAGCGTCTTACCCCAAGTACCGTGCCCAGTTAGCTATCCTTGCATTTGAGAGCGTCATCGACGCCAGTCTATCAGAAATGACCAGTATTCCGACCTCCTTCTTTCTTCGCCAGTCTTCTATCGCTCACCAGCAAGACGGCGGCTCTGAACCTCGCTCAGGGCCTTGGTTCCGCTGAGGAACGACACGACAGCGAGAACGCTGACGACGGGCAGAAGCTGGAACAGGTTCCAGACGCTGTAGTAGAGGAAGAAGGCACCCTCAATGCCGATGATGGATCCAAAGAAGACGGCATGCGAGACCGGCGCAGCGCCAAGGGCCTTGGAAAGGTGGTTGACATTGGCGCCCAGGAACAGCCACTGTACACACAAAATTAGCATCTATCAGTCATGATGTGGGGTAGATTCAAGACGTACACCGCCGAAAAGAGCAGGGACAGTAGCCAGAACAGCCAGAACAAAGACCAGCGACACAATCATGGGAGGGCTCTTGGGGTCGGGGCGGAAGATGTGGTCGATCAACTCTCGCTTGCCGTATCGCAGAGGAGCCTGGTAGCTGGGCGCCGGCTTGTGTGGGTCGAGCTGGACCTCGACATCAAAGACGGGCGACTTGGAAGCGGCGGTCGAGCCAAAGGAACCGAGAACAATGGTGGCCTTGAGGGGAACGTCGGAGAGGAGCAGTTGGATGGGGAGGTCCTTCTGGGTCTGCGAACTCGTTAGCGCGTGCCATTGCCGATTCTCACGATGCGCAATCACGTACAATTTCGACGGTTCCTTTTCCGGATGGCTTGACGGTGATGGGGAAGGGAGCCTCGAGGCCAGACTCCTCAGTCAAGATCAAGAAAGCCTGGTGAGGGCGCTTCTCCTTGGTGCCCTCCTTGGTGGTCAGGGACACAGTAAGGGTATCCTTATGGCCCAGAACGACAGGCTTGGCGGCAGGTCCCTTGGTGCTGAACCTGTATTTTTTTCATCCTGTTAGCAATTGTTTCTTGATCGTGGTGTTTTCTCGAATTCGGGTGCGTTGGTGCTCGGGGGGGTTTTCGCGGTGGAAGCTCACTTCTGGGTGCCAGCGCTGGACTTCTTAGCACCGACGGCGACAGTGCCATCGGAAAAGCCCCAGAAAGAGGCAGCCTGGGCGGCGCCTGCGAGGAACAGCAGCGACGATGCGATCGAGAAGCGCATGGTGGGCGAGTGTGGTGGTGGGAATTCCGAAGGGACGAGGCTGACGGAAGTGGACAGCTTGAAGAGAGACCAGATGGACAATACGTAAGGTAGCTCTTTGGAGGTTACGTGGTAGCAGCTGGGGCGACGTGATTGGCTGAAGCTGCCATGGAAATGGTGGGGCCCGACGTTGGAGTACGTACCGCCTGCAGAACCCCCTGACGCAAGCTCCAGGGTAAGTTGATTTGCCAGCGCGGCACTAACAAAATCCAGGAACCGGTGGTGTAGCCACCGTTATGCTGCCGAATGGTGACCGTTCTAAATGCCAGTCTGTTGAGCCTCAACTACATGCAATTGCCGCAATCACCAATTGAACGACCACTCTGCCAGATTAATTCACCATATTTAATGCTATAAAATCTATACTCTCTGCATAACTCATAACACAAATTTGACGCCTAAATTCCAAGTTTACATGCGCTGACATATACCAAGTTCTACAAGTGAAATCACTCCGCGCTCCAGGTAATCAAAACAACCAAACATGTCTACGCCTGAATCTCCGTCTTGTGTCCCTTGATTGACTGGATTTCGTCCTCGGTCAGCTCCATATCAAACCACTTCTTCAGCGCGCTGATGCGCTCCTCCTCCGTCTTGCACTCCTGTACGACCTGGGTCTTGCCGCCGGGGTTCTCCTTGACCACGTTGTTCACCAGCATTCTCTTCCCGTACACCTCCTGCCCACCCGAGGCCTTGGCAGATTCTCGCCGCAGGAACTTGACTACGAGAACCGTTGAGGTTTGGAAGCTGGTGGGGCTGGTGCTCGTGTAGTGGTTGGAGATCTCAAAGTCGGAGGGCAGCCACTCGACCGAGTGGCTGAAGGAGTAGTGGCTCATCCAAGGCTGGTCGGGCGAGTTGCGAACCTGGTAGATCCACATGCGCCGACCGGCCGTCAGCTCTGTCTGGCCGGGGATGAAGTCCTTGATGAGGCGGGCGTCCTGTGTGCCCATGTTCCGCCACTCGGAGCCCTCAATCATAGGCATCGGCTGCGTGGGGCCGTCGCCGCCAAAGGCAACATCCAAAACCCAGCGGGTATTGTCCGCTAGTGTCACAATGTTGACAAGATGAACCCTATTTTTGAGCATTAGAGAAAGATGATCGGAATTTTGCAGGAATTCTGTAACGAACCAGCCTGGATAACCACCGTGTGGCACACCATCCTTGCGCAAGCGGGCCCGGACGCCAACGGGATACACCTGGAAGCCAAGAGCTCGCAGCATGTAAGTTAGGAAAATGCTGTTCTCCATGCAGTACCCGCCACGCCCGCGGCCGCCGAGAATGAACTTTTCGTACAATGCCTGAGGATCAAGATCGACAGTGCGCTTGGCCGAATAGTGCAGCAGCAGGTTTTCGTAGGGGATCTCGGTGATCATGTGCTTGTGGATGGCGGAGAGAAAAGCGTGGTCCAGGATGGGCTCGTTTCCGAGATAAAACTCGGAGGGAATCTTGAGGTGAGAAAGGAACTTGGCCACCTGGGCCTCTGAGTAAATGTGAGCCATGATGTCGTCGGTTCTATTTGGTGTACTTGGTGTGATGTTGAATTGGTTGGTGGACAGGTAGTAGTAGCCCCACGATCTTTTTATTGATGGTGTAATACCACAGCTGACGGAGCAATTGATGTAAGCAACTAAGAAAAAAAGGAACAAAACAAGAGAAAAAAAAGAGGAGAAGCTCAAGATAAGAAGAAAAATACAATGACTCAAAAACAGAACCTCACTACGTCAGGTCATGCCAATCTAGGCTCGATTGAATGTCGCGCAAGCGACGCCAGGGGCCCTTGGACTGACCCGCAAGGCCACTCCTGGGACGCATTGACTTGAACAGCGCCCTCTGGGTGGTCAGTAGTTGGAGGGCGGACGGTTGCACCAGCCGCCAACCAGTGGAATTCTGGCGTTTAGTTCGGGAGCCAGCGTTTATTACGCCGGCACCTCTTGTCGGTTTCGTCTTTAGACCCTGCCGTTGGCGCTCAGTGACGTATTAGCTCGCTGATCCTGGGCCCGCCGAGCCCCAGAATAAATGCCTCTTCTCACCTCGGGCTTCGCGGGGGGTGCTCCATCCGGGCCCGCGGTTGGTCTTGTGCCATGGCGGAGACGGGGGACGGAGACGCTGGTGAGAAATGCGAGTCACCGAAAAGCCACACGAGAGACGTCAGCCGGTGTCTCAGGCGCAATTGTTGTTGTGTTTCGGGCCAGTCTGTTCCTCAATGCCTCGGCTCCCACGTCATTCTGTTTACTTTTGCTCACAACACAAGATATTTCCAAAACACCAAATTGCTATATTCTTTCATGAGATGAATGAATCGTGAGATTCACAGACACTTGCGTAATACAAATGACTCTAAATATGCACCGACAGAACCGCCCAGAACGCCAAACCCGCACACGTAATCATCCCATCATGTCACCCTCTTACGTTCATAACTCTGTTCGTTGGCTTGTCGTCGTCTTTGCCCCCTCAGCTCTTTTGGCCTTGGTGTGTGCTAGCTTGGGCATGTGGCTCTGAATATCCATCCACTCAACTGCAAAGGCTGTTGTGATTCTCGCCCAGTCACGAACAGTGGGCAGGTCTAGGTGCTCACCGTCATCCTCCATGTGGTGCCACACGTGAGGGAACGGGGACGGGATAAGATGCAGGATATCAACACCACGCTCCATGAATGGTCTGTGGTCGTCGTCGATACCGCTGTGCCCGAAACGATTCACATCCTTGCCTGAATCAGGCAGGAATTGCGACTTGGGCTTGGTCTCAAGAACGCCCAAGTCTCTCATCCGGTTTTCAAGTTGGGCCATAGCTTGGTAGGCCCAATGTGTTGGCAGAAAGTAAGACGGAATGCGAGGATCTGGGGCACCCAGCAGATCCAACAAGACGAAGAGGCTGATAGAATCGAGGGGTGTTCGGTAAGTGGACATGGCGGTGTGGAATTCAGACTCCCACTCTTCGGCAAGCGCTCTGGAACTATGTTAGCAAGAAAATGACCCAATCGCCATGAAATGTCACCGCCATACCTCGCTCCGTATAGGGAATCGGTGGCCGTCCAGTCAAGGAAGGCCTCCTCTCCGTCGAGGAAGATAATCTGGATTCCCTTGGCCTCGCCTAGCCCCATCCCGTCGTCGTCTTCTTCCCACTTGGCCGTAAGCGCCTGATCGATGCTTCGCGCCACGTGCATGAGCATGGCGCATGGCGCCGCGCTGTCGGTTGCACCGATGAAGCCTTCGGGCTGATATTTGCTATCGTAGTGCGCCACGAGGGTCAAGCGCCCAACGTCGCCTGTGTTCACTCCCGGGGGGTCTCGGCGGAAGATGAGGTTGTAGAACGGAACCTCCTTGTCGCCTGAAACAGGCGTCTTGGACGTTGAGTTGTGCCAGTGGAGATCCCACGAGGGGAGGTCTTTGCGAAAGAAGTTGACAATGTGGTCTCGGGCGCGTAGCTGGCCGTCGGTTCCCGGGACGCGGGGGATCAGGATCGGGGCAAGCAGCTTGCCGTTCTTGATGTCGAAGTCATCGCCCGGCGAGGGAATGTTGCGCAGGTCATCGTCAGTCAATGTCATGGACGTGGCCAGGACCGGGCGGTTGAGCAAGAGGGAGCAGGTGAGGACGAGGATCGTGGACAGATGCATTATTGAACGAGTTGTGGCGGTCGCGGAGGGCAAATTAACATGATAAGAGGGTTCTAAAGATTGCACATCTCTTCCTTGTCTGTGCAATGGAAAACAAACAGCAATAACGAAGGGCAGAGTGAGGCGAGCGTCTCGCAACAATTGTCCACCTCTTGGCGATGGCGGTGTTTCACGTCGTGGCCTCTTCTTACGGGCCCTTGCATTCTAAACAGAGTGTCGCGGATC
The DNA here is from genome assembly GCA_001879505.1 of Calonectria pseudoreteaudii. Classification (NCBI taxonomy): domain Eukaryota; kingdom Fungi; phylum Ascomycota; class Sordariomycetes; order Hypocreales; family Nectriaceae; genus Calonectria; species Calonectria pseudoreteaudii. The sequence continues at coordinate 3,332,210 of KV875228.1, forward strand.
GTAGCGGCCCGGTAAACTTAATATGGTTATGAGTTTAGTGGGTGTGGCCCCGCACACAGGCACTTTCAGCGGTTGACACCACTAAAATTTAGGTGCCTTGTTTAAGCATGTCGACTGGCAATTAAGTGGACTGAGGCTGGAGATAGAAGCATGGCGGAAGTAGAAGAGCTAGGAGTTAAGAAGGATTTGGGTCGGTCTATTTCGATGTGCAATCTTCCTCTCGTCTCATTTTTTGCTTTCCTTCCCTTTATGCCTTTTGAAGGTGAGTTATTTCATCCACAAGTCACCTCAACGCCCGTGAGAATTGATCACTCATGATGATACCCGATTAGGAGTGAGGGTAAATGAAACATGAAAGTCACTTGATGAGAGATGTGGTGTTGCTGACCCCGGCCATGTTTCACAATGTAATATGATATATATTTAGATTAGTGAGCGTTTTATACTTGAGGGGTTGCTGAGTGAATCTATTTAGCTTCAAAACAAAGAGCCGAGCTGTTTGCCCCAAGACCCATCAATACGAGCCTATAATCACATGCGAAAAATAAACAAGCCACACAAGCACTCTCGAGTTTTTGGAACCATGCTGCAATTGAGCACAATCGTCGAGATTCTCACCAATCATTTTTGACCCAATCAACGCCATGAAAGCCCACATACTTCGAGTCGCGTCAATGTGATTTGATGGGATAATGAATTGTAGGATGAGATTATAACTGATTGGTTGGGTTGTTCAACATCAAGAATGGCAAACCCCACGTTGAGCCGCTCACCACGATGAGATGTAATTATGTTGCTCGAGCTTAACACGAGGGCGATTGAAGTATTAGTGGATGGATAAGCAACTTTTGTGCAATTCCCCACTATTATACCCTAAATGTTTTGTATAGTTGCACCAGTGCTCGCACCGGATCCAGCGATCTGAACCGCTTTGGTGTTTGTGCAATACAGATCAGCCAAAACAGGCCTCTGTAGAAATTCACCGATCATTTTGTTCCGGATGGAAACATCTAGAAACAAAGGGGGCGTCCCCCAACAGTGGCAATGACTTCTGGTTTCCGGAGAACATATTGGCCAACATTGGTGATAAAACCTGTTCCCTTTAGAATTCTATGAACCCGGTGGACCAGCCTTTCGTATTTTGGCTGGAAGCGTATCTTAGGAATTGGATAAGCTTCTTGGAGAGCCGTAACATTACACCTCAAAACGCGAGATATTTCTGGGATGCATCCCAGCACCGAGGACGTTTGCTTTTGATACACCTTCGGCTGGAAACCAGCAAATCAAACACTTCGGAACAGGAGCGTGGCAGCTTTCTAAGATCTAGCAAGCTCTACAACTACTCGGTATGTGCTGAGAAACTGCATCTGACTCGACAGAAAGCATATGAACAGAAAGACATGGCCCATGATGTAGTTCATTCGGGAGTGGCGCGAATCAATTACCTGAGCTTTGAAGTTGCTTGAAACGGCAGACAATAAGCATGCCACACATTTCTAAATGGGGCGTGTTTTCAACAATCGCTTTACTACTCTTTCCTGCATGTATTTTCACGGGCATATTGAAGTTGTATGTCAATCAATGACTTGTGTCCGCATATCCATACATCCATAAGGGTGACTCTAGAAAGGATTACTTTTGAGCGACCGAAATAGGATTTGAGCGAGGCAAGTGCCATATCATTGTGCTGATCTTGCATCTTTCGATGTATCTTGCGAGAAGTTAAAATAAAGCTTTGGATTTGTTGCGGAAAGGTTGTTGAAGAAATGAAATCCACCCTCCTGCATGGGTAGAGTCTTCATTGGTAAGGACCTAGCAAAAAAGTACTAGCTGAATTTGACAGCGTGCAGTGCATAATAACCCACCTATTGAGAACTCGAGACTACCTCTAACCAATAATTCCTGAAGAGGTACCTGCAGGTTAGTTCATAGCAGAAAGCTTATACCAACTACCAGTTGTGTGGTTGCTTTTGGGGATTCTATTCACTATTTCAGGATGTAGATTAGTTCTTATATCATCAATCTTACCTTTCATCAAGGAACATTCAGGTATGAGAGCAAGGAGTCGGGCTGGTTAATGACGTGCGATACATTGAATAAACCGAAATCACAAACGACAAGTGAGTAGTATTCGTAAAAAATCCCATCACATGCTCAGGACAGCACGACGTTCCAATTAACATGGGTTTCCCTAATAGGAAAGTAGTATCCCCGCATCTCTCAGCCCCAGTGAAGCAAGCTGATTTGCGCAACAGCAACTTTAGTGCTGACGAGTTAAACGCCGATGTCAACTGTTTAGGTCATTTCGGCGATACCTGTGGCGACCCCTCCGCTAGCAGCCACAAGGCTCGTTGGGATTGGTGCCCGCGAGAGTGGCTTGCAGAGTTTCGGGATAAGAGGTGCTGGATTGAGTAACATGAAAGTGTTGCATCGTGGCCGGACGAACGTGTTCCGAGCATTGACAGCTGGCGCGGGAGTACGCATTTGATACAGGCCTGCTTGTTATCATTGTGAAAAATAACAGTATAAATATGAATCTTCATCTTCGATGTCGATGCTGTATCGGCCCAGTTTCATTCTATATCTTCAGTTACTAAAGCCCTCTGGTGGTTATTCTCAATATAACTTGCTCTTTTGACAACAAAAACACTCTCCATCAAAAACACCAACAAGCACCATGTCTTCTTCGGCACCAGTCTGGTTCATCATCGGTGCTAGCAGTGGCTTTGGCCTCGGCATCGCTCAAGAAGCTCTCAGCCGTGGGCATCTTGTCATTGCAACCGCTCGTAACTCGTCGTCCTTGAAAGACCTTGCAGACTCAGGTGCTCACGCAATGGACCTGGACGTTGCGGCTTCGGAAGATGTCGTCGAAGCTAAAGTCAAACAAGCCCATGATATTCACGGCCGGTTCACCTACATGGTCAACGCCGCCGGCTACGCCCTCGAGGGCACATGTGAAGAGTCCAGGTGAGCATTGTTGAGAAAATTTGTATACTTGCCTTCACCATCAGCGTTGCTAACCACACAAACGCAGCGACAAGGAAGTGTTTGACCAGTTCAACACCAACGTCCTGGGCACCGTCAGGGTCGCCCGAGCCGTGATACCCTACCTGCGCTCGCAGCGCAGCGGCGTCATTGCAAACTTTGGCTCCCTGTCAAGCTGGACGGGCATGGCCGCCATGGGCTTCTACAACACGACCAAGTGGGCCGTCAGCGGCTTCACCGAGACGCTCGCCATAGAGCTGGCGCCTCTGGGCATCTCGGTGATTTCCATCGAGCCAGGCATGTTCCGCACCGAGTTTCTCAACGCCGGCCGGCGCATCAGCACCGCCCGCCGCATGCCCGACGTGTATGCTGAATCCGGGGAAAAGACCCGTGCCATGCTCGACATGGCCAACAACAAGCAGATTGGCGACGTGAAGAAGGGGTCGCAGGTCACGGTTGATGTCCTGACTCGCACGGGAGTGGCGGAGGGACGGGATATACCTATTAGGCTGGTCCTGGGATCGGACAGCTTCAATACAATCAAGGGCAAATGCGAGAGCACTTTAAAGTTGCTTGATGAGTGGAAGGATGTTGCGATATCAACGGATTATCCTGATATGAAATAGTACATGGTTTGAGGCACCTAAAGTCGAACATGCCATGCATGAAGCGTGAGGAATTCAATGAGGAGGTGGGACAAGCTTTGGAGGTGAGTCGCTCAGGTTATCGGCACTTGGTAATTAGAATATTGAACCTGGTTTGCAATATTCAAGTCTATTTATCATTAACTGGGACGTTGAATACTGGGTTTGTCAATGAGTATGAAACGTTATGACACCATCATCCCAAGAGTATTGCATGCTTAACGATGAGTCTATTAAAAGAGAGTCGTGTCCTCGTCTTTGTTCGTCTGGGGTAGAATACTGCTCCCGTTATAAAACAGGCCTCATCATGGATGAGGTTGATAGTATCCAAAATGTACATATGCTTTCCAATCAATACTCTCCGCCGATCCGTCAGCTCGTTAAAAAATCTATTACAATAAACATGTCGTCACGCATAAACCCTCACACCGAAATGCGAGCCTTGGGCGTGGGAAAGAATGCGAGTAAAATGGAAAGCCCAACGCCCATCATGCTTTTCTCCACTCATTTCGGATGAGGATGCAATGCCCCCCTCCCCTCCATGCTCTATACGACTGTGCTCCAACAATTATGTCCCTGTACATTTCCCGTCCGTATGTTTTTCAGATGCTTCAGGCTGCCGCATTCTGCAACAGCTCGTCAAGCAGTAGACCTCGAATGGGTCCGAAATTAGTGCAGCTTGGTAGCGTCACGGGCCATCTTGTTGGCAACCTGCTTCTCCTTGGGAATAGTGAGAGCGTTGATGCCAAGATAGTCGCAGATACTGCCGACGACGAGGAAGGCCCAGCGGAAGTAGACAATGGTGGCGAAGACAAAATAGGCTCGCAGGTAGTTGAGTTCGAACTGGGCACTGACCTGGGAAAAGCCAAGACGGGGAAGGTTGCCGAGAATGGCACCGCCGACCAGGGGCCACAGCATGACGGTCCAATAAGGGAACGGCTGCCGCGTCAAGTGTGCGAGAATCATCTTGGTGGTCATGCGACCAAAGACAAAGGCGAGGGTCAGGCACAGAAGAAGCAGGTGGTTCTCCTTCATCAGAGTGCTGTAAGGGGAGTAGACCCACAGGCCGATGGAAATGGTGTAAACAGCCATGGGCGTCCACTCGAGGAACACAGGGAGCACAGGCTCACCCCTCTTTCGGCGGGCTTGTACAACATTGTAGACGCAGAAAGGGATCTGAGTGAAGACGAGAGAGCCAACAATAAGACCGATCCAGATGTCTCGGAAGGTGGTCTCGCCAAGAAGATGCGCCAGACCAGGCAGATGATCTCCCAGCAGATGGTTCATGGGTGTGGTAAAGACACTAGGTCCGTAAATACCGGCTGTGATCATGACACCACAGGCAATGAGCAGACCCTCAGTAGGGCCGTTGATGAAGCCCAAGTACAGGGTGTGGGTGTGGTAGGTCTCCCATGTCGAGAAAAACATGGGAAGGCAGGGGCAGAGAGCGGTAAAGACACCAGCGGGTGTAGTTCCAAGACCCATGGCAGCTGTCTCGAGCAGACTTGCGAGGGTACAGTTGAGGGAGTCGATGCCATGGTCAAAAAGCTCGCCGAGACCGCTTGAAGTTCCTGTGCGACGAGCTTGCTTGCCATCAACATTGTCCATGGTTTGGTACATGAACAGACCAAACGCGAAGCTAAAGTACAACCATGATGGTCCCTGTGGTGTTGATGCCATGGTTAGTATGCGCTAACAATGACATGTGGTGACGTCAACCTACTGGTCCAACCAAATCAGGCATGAAGATCTCAAGCAGCACGATGTTACCCAGAATGAAGGAAAACCCTATGAGGGTGACCATGTTCGGAGCGACCCATAGCGGCACGAGTTCGACGAAGGCGTTCCACTAGGAGTAGCGAAAGCAGGGTTAGCGAATTGAGCTTCTTGGATGGTGGTATGAACAGGCTCGCTGGTATGCGACGCGATGCAAGGGGGACAGGGTCGAAGGCGACGAGCTAGCTCTGGCGCGAGCAAGGGGAAACGTACGTAGGGACCGAGAATGTACTTGGACACAGGCGACAAGTCAACGCTCGAGTACTTGTAGGTTTTGAGATGCGAAAGGGCCTCGTCAGAGACGCACTCGGCAGCTGCTTGCTCTGGAGAGGTGTCAGTCACATGCCAAAAAAAAAAAAAGAAGCGACATGTGCAAAACATGCGCCGGCGCTGGACAGCAAGACAAAAGCATGTATCCAGGCGCAAAAGAGAGAGAGCTGGGCTGGGGGAAAACTTACTCGTGTTGGGCGCCATGTTCCTACCACTCGGGTTGGAAGAAGTTGGATTGTATAACGGCAGCGTGTCACCTCCGGACATGGTGGTAGGAGGGGCCGGAGGGCGGAGGGCGGAGGGGAGGAAAACGGGACCCTTTAAAGGCCGGGTGTCAGGGGATTCCGAAGCGGGTAACACGCTGCAAGACAGCCGTCACAGGGCGCTGAAACGGGAAGAGACTGCTTGTGGAGGGTGTGCGGCCGTGGGCGTAGCGGTAAGTGGTGGCAGTGGGTGGAAGAGTGGGTGCGATTCCTGCACACGTGCAGCAAGAGCAGCAGGAGCAGGAGCAGGAGCAGGACACAGAGGGATCAGAAAGGGATGGCAGGCTCGGATCCGGCAGGTTCTCGTGCGCAGCAGCAGGCTAGGGTAGGATTGGATTGGGGGGCGCGACGCCGGTCGCGATGTCGTGGGATTTGCAGGTTTGGGGGTGAGGAAAGGGGTCGAAACTGGTTGAGATGAGCGAGGCTGTGAGGCCAGGGGAGCTCCAGGACTGGTGTTTTGGGCCAAAGGCGGTATGTCGCCCCTGCAGCCGCGTGTCGGCTCTCGAGTCCGCCGGGCTGGGGTGCTATTTGGCAGGGCAGCCGGGAGCCGATGCGCACCTAGACCGGGGTGTTGAAGGCCTGTAGCGAGAACTATGTGGGCGTCGTAGTGGGCTGTAATTCCAGAGACGCGGCGAAAATTCCATCACCAGCCGGGCCAGAGTTTGCTGATGGAGTTGCGACCTTGACGGCGGCGGGGTAGATAAAGCGGTCAACGGCAGCTATGATCAACTGACCCTTTTTTTATGTTTCTTGTTTTGCCACGAGGGACCAATGTAGAGTTTCGGAGTCGGCATTTCAATGCCTCAACCTGCCCATAAGCCTCCCTACTTACTTAATGAGCCACCGTCCAATCGCCGTTCAACATCCCGCATGGTCCTTTCGGGGGTCTTCGCACTGTCGGCCACCACACCAAATGAGATTCAAGAGTCTCAGTAATGACCCTCAGATCCAATTATACGATTCTTATTAACTCCCTTCATCCCTGAAAGAGAAACATCAATTAGTGGGCCAGGATATCCACACGTGAGCCCTCTGGTTGGTTAGTATGGGTTTGTTGGGGGCCGAGGGTACTCCCGTAATTAATTGCACTCGACAACCCTTTTTTTTTT
>KV875228.1:3339266-3376087 GCA_001879505.1 Calonectria pseudoreteaudii
CACTTCGCAATATCCACTAATTCGAGCACACGCGCGTCGGAATCTTGGAACCGAGCAGCGCGGCATTGGAGATCCAACTCAACCAGGTACACAACCTAATCGCCAATACTAAATCAACCAACCTGTGCCGGAACCAGCAACACTAGCAGTTCACTGTGTTACTTGACCTTGGTAAATTTGCCACACACCAGACATTCAATCCGCAGGTTGAATAATTGTACCAAGGCAACTGTGATTGTAAAGTAAATCAAAATAAAACCCCTCAAAAAATTGTGTCATCAGATATAATTACCTAGGCATTTTTGGCGAAGCATTCAAAGACTCGTAGCCTTTGCGAGGACCATGCGTAACGAAGTATACAATTGACACTCGTTCGATAGTTGTACTGCACCTTCACGTGCAGTAACTACATCAAGGTTTGGTAAGCTGCAAGTCGAGGAAACACGGTCACACCACTACAGCTGTCACGGCTTATCTCAGAAAAAAAAATAGACATATGACGTCAAGAAGGTAATTGCAGGTCGTCTGCTTTCATGTTTTATTCCCATATGAACCGACCCTTCTTCAGTCGCTCATCATCGAAATCATTCTTCCATTCTAGACCTTGCCACTATTATTAAGGTTGGAATATGCAAGTTCCGTAATATAAACCGATAAATAACCACGTAGCTCGAGAATCAATTGTACCGTACCACCAACACCCAAACCATCCGAGGCTGAAATGAATGACGCAAAATAGTTTCAAAACAGTGTGAACTCAAATCTTCATGCTCAACAAACGTCCCCTTGCCGGCGGGCTAAGGTGATAACGAGGCCTGCAGGACCTATTACAGCATGACAAATCCAGCAAACATGCTGCCCATGACCAGGACCATGCCCCATCGGGAGCCGGCCTCCAGAGCCATGGCAGCTCCACCCTGTGTGCTGCTGCTAGCGTCGGTGCTGCTGGGGTCGCTGAAAATGGTGTCGGCATTAGTGGTGCTCGACGCGGTGGCAGAGACTGTACTGGCACTGGCAGTCGAGGTCTTGTTGGGCTTTGTGGGGTCCTGAGCACCACAGGGGTGGTCCTCTCGGCAGCTGGAAGCACATGAGTTGCTGCCGTCGCATTTCGTGACGCACTGGTTACCCCATTCCTGGCACACGAAGTAGGGGAGGGACAACGAGTATTCGGAGACGTTGGGCTGCTTGCCATCACCGCAAATGCAGCCGTAGGTCAACTTGTCCTAGTAGGGTGTTAGGCGGCCAGTGGAAAGAGAAGAGGGGAAGAAACGTACAGCATCGCAGGTGTTGACCTTGGTGGTTCCATCGCCAACTTCCCGACAGATGGCAGGGCAAATGGTCAACTCTTGCTCGCACCACGAGTCTAGCTTTCTGTTAGCACCCCGCTGGGACAAATTTTAAAACGGTTGCGCCCGGGAGGATTCTCACCTCGAGTGGTCTTGCTGACGCTCTTGGGATCGATCACATAGTCGGCCTGGGCGACGGAAACGAGGGCGGCAGCGACGGCCAAAACGGTGTTTCGAACAGAAGGCATCGTGGAATTAGTGGCTCAGCGAGGTCTGCGGGTAGGTTGTGATGTAATGGTGCAAAACTGTTGGTCCTGGTGTCAGCTAAGATGTCCAGAACGAACTGTGTCTTTATCACTGGGCCAGCAGAGCATTTTCCCAGCAAAAAGTTTGTGGTAATTTGGGTAGGTATTGCAGCCAAAAGCTGGTATGCAGGTAAATGCCCTCAGGAACCAAAACAAAGGCTCCTGGAACCCCGGAACGTATGCAGGGGCTGGATTCTAGTTCACTCACAATTTAGAGAGGCGGGTGTTTGTTGTAGCGAGGGCACAAACAACACAGAATTACGAAGGTAGTGAAAGCCAACGACGAAACGATTGACCAAGGCGACACACGGTAGCGAGAGTTGGAGATATTATAAATTATAGGAAGAGGGGATGCGGGAGGAAGTGAGAAGAGAACGAGGTGATGAGGGCGAGGATCTCGGTAAGTTATGCAGAAATGAGCCAGAGCAAGAGCCACCAATCCCCCGGGGCTGAGACCCGCGGCTGGCGATATCATGACCACCGGTGACTAGCAAGAAGCAATATCAAATGGGCTTAGCTCCAAAGCCCCAGGCACAGACAGCGTAGTATCCGCAACACTGTGGCCGTCCTGACCCATCCTAGCTCGTGGGCCCGTGGGAGCTGCCCCAGTCCCCCCAGGCCAGGCGGCCAGTGACAACGGCCGGACGGGAGCAGAACCATGGGAACATCCGACCAAACCATGGGGGGGCCCCCTACAGAGCTTCCCGTACCACCCGTCCACCACTCGGCGCCTTTGTCGGGACCCAGGAATGAGTTTTGCTCGGTCGGGGGTGGGCAGAGGGGCCCAGATCAAGGGCAACGGTGACGGCCACCATGCCAAGTCTCGCGATGTTCGCGCAGCCGTGATGCAGCGTGCTCGCTCTCTGCAACGAGAAATGAATCTCAGCGCGCCGTTTTCCCAGAGCCAAAGGAAGCTCGCTGAGCTAGCGATTTTTGGCACAGTGCCGATGGGGCCTGAACAGAGATCCAATCCCTCTAGCGACCCGAAGGCGTTTGGCGGACGCCACTGGTGCGGTGCTGGCTTGCATCTCCAATCTCCAGGCGGGTCCAACCTCCTCCCGCATCACCACCATGCCGATGAGTGGACAAGACATGAGGTCCTTGCTTTTTTTTTTCCAGCATGCAAACAAACCCTCTTTCCACGCTTCTCCCACCCTGGCAGATGGCATTGCTCGGGCCTGCGCGATTCACTGACTCTCCCCAGGTTTGTCAGTTAATCCGGCACAATTCAACTGTCTCACCCGCCTGACGCAAGCCTTCTTCTTGGGAGAATGCCACCCCGGGGCATCGGACACCGGGTATCGGGTCACAGAATCAATCGGATGTCAAAATCATGTCCCAAAACGCCTGCCTTCTCCGTTTTTCCCCCTCCCTCACCTGCTTGTCCCATTGGCGCTTCACATACAGCACCAACAACCTCGTATAGCTATCCTCAGTGTTGTCTCGACTTCCGCATGTGGCAGCGGGCACGCCGGTTGAGCTCCAGCTCCTCCCCGTCTCACTCTGCCTAAATTGTGAGACGCTCGCAGTCCGTTGTCGGCTTTATTTGTCATGGTTGGCTGTGTGCCTGCGCATGTGCGAGACAATCACAGCGGGCCAACATTTGATGAATCACAATACGTAAAGACGGGCTGCATTGAGTTTCGACTGCATTGCTTCATGACTGCAGCTAACACGACACACCGAAACGACACGACATGGCGCATACACGTCTATCAGCAGCGGGTGTATCGTGGTGGTGTCCCGCCACACATCTGACCGCCGCCCGAAACGATCGTTTACGAGCCCACCCCAGCCTATGCGGAAGATTCACTCGCAGATGCGGCGTGGTGGCCAATTGCTGCGACTAAACTCCAAGAAAGGCAGCTCGGCATCCAGACCAGCGCGGGGTGCCGCTCGTATTTCATGCATGTGGTTGAACAATGCCGAAAACCGGGTGACGCCTTCATGTCAGAGCAAACCATATTATCATTGTTTGATTGTGCGTTTGCTCGCTATGTGCTGCAACACATCTCGTGGAAGGTTGGGCTGACGGGCTGCAAGATCTCATGTAAGCCGCTGCTGCAATGACAATCACTGAGTGGGATATGCATCTGCAAGTCCGGAGCGACGCCCAGCCTCCGCAAGGATTCACAAACGTATCTGCTGTTCATTGACAACAAATACAGTGTCTGTCCCGCAGGCCGGGACTAGCCCAGCCAAACAATGTTCAAAAGAAAAGAAAAGAAAAAAAGCCAAATAGGAGTCAATGCCCCCCTGCCCCAAGGATCAGCTGCGACGGGGCTGGATGGGCGGCCCAGGATCTGCCGACCAGCTGTCGCCTCTCATCACAAAGCCAAGCCTGCAGGCCTCTCAGACCCTCGGTTTTAGGTGGCGGAGGAAGAGCCAAGGTTCCGACTGAGGTCTCGACTCCAGACGCTCCGCAAGAGACAGGGATGAGAGCTCATGCTTGCTGGTCGGGATGATCAGCCCGAACGCACAGCTCGCATTCGGCCGGGCTGGAACCGAGGCGGAGCGGATGATATGAAGACGCAGAGTTTGCCCCTCTCATATATATGAATTAAATTTAATCTATGTGACAAGGTGTTTGACTTTCTTCTGAACAAGGCAACTGTCTAAACGTGGATCCAAAGTGTGCAAGTCAGTGGGAGGGGGGGGAAACCCACAATATCTGACGGTGGAGATAGCCTGATCCTTGGCATGACCGGAAGCTCGCGCCACCAAATGGTCCCTTCAGATCGTTCAATCTATTCAATATTTCAACAGAAAAAAAAACTTTCCCGACGATCAGTCGATGGTATGCCTCGTATGGTGTATGGCAAACTCGCGCTACTCGTGTGAACCCGAGGCGGGGGGAGACTTTCACCTATTGAGAAGAAAGTGACCCTCCAAAGCGCAACAATCCAACAATAGCACGGCCAGCACGATGCGCTCATCCTGCATCTGGGCATCAGCCATCCCTGCAACGAATAGAGACTGGACGAAGCGTCAGACTCGGGCTTGATGAAACTCTCCGTGAACTTGGGCCGCGTTGGTCCGCGAACACGGGTCAAGGCGGAAGTCTCTCCGGGACGGAGGTGGATAAGTTGTCGGCGGAGGGAACAGTCGGACGCCGCTGCATGGCCCCCGCACCATCATCATCAGTCATTTATACGTTACCATATATGCAGCCAACTCCTGATATGTCGATTCTGGGCAGATAGAGTGATGTGCTGACGTTGGCAGACAAATTGATCGGCAGTACCCGTTACAAGATTGAAAGTATTTCTCCACGTATTTTCTGGCAATCTCTGCGGTAGTGCGAAGTCGTATATCCACAATGCCTCATCCTCAAAGACCAAGGGCTCCCTAGAGATGCAACACGGTGCCAATCAATTCAATATCAATGGTCAGAAGAAGGTCTTGCCCAAGCCATGCCCTGAGGCGGAGGCATCGTGGCGTACCCAATCTGAACGTTAGCCTCCGTGACACCGACCGATCATCCACCAGCCAAAAGGAGTATGATGCTGGTGACCACCAAAGCCCAACCCAAACCCCTGACCTGCTTGGGAACATGCCCCTCTCTCAGAATACACATCCTTTCAACACTCAACTGTTGACAGCCCCCGTCGACTTATACGCGTATTGCTCGGCCGCACGGCCCCTTTCCTCCTGGCTTCGTCCCATCCCATCCACACGTCATATGCTTTTGTGCACCCCGTCAACGGGTTTTCCGCGTCTCTTTCACAAAGATATCGACACAACCTGGTCCTAGGACCACACTACTTCATAAACAGTAACCAGGGGAAAACTCTGCTGCAAACCCCAACCGCCGCGACGTGCTCTGAACCGTGCAACATCGTCCTGAATCCGTTGAGGCGTTTGGCTTTTTTGTTCATTTTCTTCCAAACAAATCAATTAAGGCGGTCCCTCAAACGGTTCATTAAATCTCAGCCGCATTCCGCTCAAGCATCAACCGAAACGCACCACACACCACTGGTCGCCGCCGCCCGCCCGCCCGCCCACCCGTCGCGGCTCCGTCCTCCGCCCTCCGACCTCCGAAACCCGGGCAAAACCGCACGCGCATGAAGCTTCCCTCGTCGCATGGTTGAATGGCGACTTTGGTGAATCGAGCCAGTGGCAGCTGGGTCGGCAGCGCATCGTCCTCCGCCCGACCGTCGTCGGCGTTGACCGACGAGTTCCACACTCCCCGATCGTCGCTCGAACATGAAGCGCCACCAACCGTCAACTCTCATGACACAGACGACACTGTTTCGTCGACCGTGTCCCCCAGCTCCGTGACCTCTCCTCCCTACTGGCTGCACTCGCATGGTCACCAGCGCAACACTTCCAACGTGTCTGTCGAGTCCATCCTACCCCCTGGGGCCATCACCCTCCGCGACAACGAAACGAGCGATGACTACGAGCGCAACAACGCCTGCTGGGCCCAGAGGGTCGACATATTCGACTACACCATAGTCAACGGCAGCGCTACCAACATTGGCGCATTTGTCGTGTGGAACATTCGCGTCGAGACGCTCAACGTAAGTGCCTTTGGCTCAAATGCCCAATCGCAAGACGAGATTGACCAACTAACGGCAATATCGAGCAGGGAAGTTGCATGAACATTCGCAAGCGGTATTCCGAGTTTGATGGCTTTCGACATCGGCTCGTCGCAACCTTTCCAGGCTTCGATGCAGCAGTTCCGGATCTTCCGCCCAAGAGCGTTATATCTAAATTTCGACCGCGATTCCTAGAGAAGCGACGGGCCGGCCTCCAATATTTCCTCAAGTAAGCACACATTCCCCCCCCCCCCCTTTTTTTTTCCTCTCGAAAGTATCGTTCCGATCATCAAATGCTCATACGTGACCTACAGTTGCATTCTCTTAAATCCAGAATTTTCTGGCTCACCCGTACTGAAAGAGTTCCTCTTTGGTTAGCAACAGGATTCACCTTGCACATAACTTCGCTGGATATATAGTCTCGCCTACTTACTCGCCCTCTGCGAGGGCCCAAGATGTACAAACGATTGGTATGCTAGATTTGCCTCGCTAGCAGCGGCAACGATAATGATAATGCCTTGGATGACCTAATGTCGAACAATCATGTGTCTCTTTTCCGTGAACTCGACGTGTACCCGCTCGGCATATTTCCCACCTGCTTGCTCTTCCGCGTTACAGATCTCTTTGGCTGATGCTGTTGTCCTCATCAACGATAGGCTGAGCGTCAAACTGAACAGAGGCCAGGCCAACTCGTACTACCCGAGACGTACGCGTATCCAATCCAGAACCAGCTGTAGTCAATCATGCGGTGCCACTTCTGCAGCAGGAAATGATACTCAACCAAACCATTGAACATCTACGTCATCGGGGGAAAGTGGGAGGGGTTTTACGATAAAAGGACGAACACATCCAGATCGCCATGAACTATTCAACAGCCATGCTGAGCGACAACCGGTTCGCTGAATTTCGGTAATGCGGCAACTTCCAAGCACCTTTTTTGTCTTCAAGTGTCTCGATTCGTCGTAACGCGCAGCCTGAGCGCAGCCCATGACGCAACTGGAACTTCTGGACCCAAGTTTTTTGCTTATTCAAAACAGGTTGCATGCAACCCCACCACCATCACGGCACTCCCAAGTACACCATGATGTCAACGACTCAAACTTCGACAATTTTTTCGTGCGGGTTTCCCAAGACAAAGCAATACATGGACTCGCTGGTTCCTCCGACACAGGAAGACTTTGAGCGCATCGCATCCGTTCAACAAGAACGTGAGGAGGAGCAAAAGCGCAGGTCAAAGGAACAAATGCGCCAGTCGCTCGAGGCGGAGGTCAAACACTACCAGAAAAATATATCGTCGAGTTATAGCGAAGATGAACGGGCGCAAGCTGCACAGCTTATCCAAAAGACCTTTCGCGGTTATCGCTCAAGAAGGGAGATGCAAGGTTTCGGGCTGGATGCGAGCACCCGCTGGGTATCGGCGATTCGCGAAGCACAGTTTCGCGAGGCTCTCCGGCCGCGCACAATGTCATCCATTGATGAAGGCAGCTCGTCTAGCTCAAGCGCGGAAAGCGCACAAGCTCGGAGGCGTTCATCAGCTGCCAGGATGAAGTGGAAGAAGGCAAGCATCGTGGCGCGCCGTGCAAATGAAGTTGATGATGATGAATCAGACACAGATTCATCATCACTTGCATCTTTCGACCAGCCCGCCTCTCTTGGGAGCAAAACCAGCACGAAGACCTGGCCAGAAAAGTCAAAGGCTACGAAGAAGACCGAGGCAAAGATTATGGGCCTACGGTACTTTCTCGAGATGGTGGACCTCAAGCATCGCTATGGAAGCAGCCTGCGCATGTACCATGAGGAGTGGAAGAAGTCGCCAACTAAGGAGAATTTCTTTTACTGGTTGGACTATGGCGAGGGGCGCAACGTCGAACTAGAAGCCTGTCCGCGCGATCGATTAGAACGAGAACAAGTACGATATCTCTCGCGAGAGGAACGACAATACTATCTTGTCAGCATAGACTCGGCGGGACGTTTGTGCTGGGTCAAAAACGGGCAGCGCATCGATACAACAGAAAACTACAAGGACAGCATACACGGCGTGGTTCCTTCTGATGATCCGACACCGCCTTTTAACCCAGAGCTTGAACCCCGGAGAGATTCCAACTCTTCGAGCAGTTCCGACTCTGCGCTCGAGCAAGAGCGTGAGGCTGACCGAGCAGCCAAGTATGCAACACCGGAATTCGATGAGCGCAAGGGTATCCAAAAGGTGACGCACCTGTCAACGGCAACCATCTTCAACAAGCTCCTTCGCAAGTCTGTCAAGAAGAACACATGGATCTTCATCGCCGACACATCGTACAGGCTCTATGTAGGCATCAAAAACTCAGGCGCATTCCAGCACTCGTCGTTTCTCCAGGGCAGCCGCATATCAGCCGCCGGCCTCATAAAGATCAAGAACGGCCGCCTCGCATCTCTCTCGCCCTTGAGCGGCCACTACCGGCCGCCAGTGGCCAACTTCCGCGCATTCGTGCAGAACCTTCGACAGCAGGGCGTGGACCTGAGCCACGTCTCCATCAGCAAGTCGTACGCCGTGCTGGTGGGGCTCGAGGCATACATGAAAACCCGGCAAAGAGGAGAGAGGGTGCTTGGGAAGCTCGTCCACGGGCGTGACAAGATTCTTGCGCCGGACGAAGTGGCGCGGCGAGAGGAAGAGGCGCGGGATAAGAGCGAGAGCGCCGAGAGAGAGAGGAGAGCCCTGCGGCAGGAGGAAGCGAAGAGGCTGGCTCAGAAGGAAGCAGAGGGGACGAGAGCAAAAATAATGCAGAAGCTTAAAATGTCGCACGAGGATACCGAAGGAGCAGATCAAGAGCCTAGCGTTGATACATTGAGCGAGAAAGAAGCTAGATAGGGAAGCTTGAGACAAGACCAGGATGAGTGAGCGTTTGATGTCTTCTTATTTTCCCTTGTGTAGGTTAATCGATACCCAATGTGAATTATTCACTACATATATGCGACGATCATACCTTTCTCGTAAATTCATAAGGTTGATCCCGATGGCCACTTGTGGATGTCATCAAACTCTCGTACAAATGCAGCCTTTCTTACATGCAACTGAACGCCTACCCTGGAGTTGGTGTAGGTGTGAGGTGTGGTCGCTGCTATTGTTGGATAAATGAGCATCCGCGCGTTTGAAAAATTCTACGTATGGGCCGGGAGATGTTACTAAGGCGAGTTGAAATATAGTGGTGTGCATGTAAATCCGCAGTGTTGAAGATAAGGGGAAAATCAGGTTTTATATCACAAATCTGACTTGCCTGATTGCCATGTGTATGAGTGTGTGTTGGTCGTATCACCCTTGTGATACCCCCCATTTTTGCGGGATGTATGGTATCGGGGACGAGTAATAAGTACAGAGCAAATAGATATATATAAAGGATTCAACTAGGTCTTTGCTAAACTCTGTTCCTGTAATAATTTAGCCTGGAAGATAGGATTTGATATCACTTGATCGGCGCTTCTTGAGCATTGATTTCATCTCACGAACCTGGGTTTTCCTTGACGTGATGGAATGCCAGGCACGGCGGGGTCGCCATGGCCCCAAGCGCGGGGCCTTTACAGCGCACACTCCCACTGTATGTCGCTGAGCCTGCCCAGCTCTAGGCGATCCCGCAGCGTCGCTCGCCCCTAGATTCGACCTGAAAAACGCCAAACGCCAGAACGCCACGAGAGCGAAGCACCACCTACTACCAGGCGGTCGCACGAAACCGGGCTGGATATCCATCGAAAAAACATCAACAACGAGCGTTCCCATCGCGACGAGAGCCAGACCGGGCATCGTTTCCTGCCTCCAGCCCCCAAACCGAGAACCATGCCAGGCTTCCTCACGTCTGTCAATGGCCTCCGTCACCCGCTCCACACGGCGCGCTGAGGGTCTTCACCCGCACCACCACGGCCATCACCTGAAGCCTTCGACGACCAGCGCAGGCCTCTTCCACCCGGTTGGCACCCGGAACAAGCGGACGCTCGATGCAGCAGACCACGAGTTCGACGCAATCAAGCCCAAGAGGGCCCGGATCGCGGTCGAGATCCTCGCCAGAGGCTCGCAGAATCTGGCCGACGCAGTCAAAGTGCCACCTGCGGCACCACGCCCGCGACCCGCTGTAGCGACCGCGAACCAGCCTCCAACCACGACTACGACATCGGCACCGCCTCCTGCAGCCTCTCACGCTCAAAAAACCGACCAGAACCTGACGAAACACCAAGCAAAGGTGATAAATGGCATCAAGCATGAGCTGGACCGACTACAGCCGCCGCCCGGCGACACACGAGACCAGGGGCGCAAACTCCGCTCCCAAGAAGCCACGAGATTTAAAAGCGAGCTCTCAGCATACTTCCCAGAGTACGACGAAGTTATTGGGAATGAGCCCAAAGAGCAGCGTACGTGTAGAAAAAAAAAATTCCCATCGCTTTCCCAAGCACCTTCTTTCGAACGGCGCACTTATTGACCCATTCCAGACCTCTTAAGCGCCGACACGCCAATTGTTGTCGTCGACTCCGATTCCAAACGCGCTGCTGGGAATCCGCAACGCGCGGCGCATCGACCCCACCAGCACGTTGACCAGTATGCTGCGCGAGGATTTGGTGATGCTCTGTTCAACGATTTGTTTGATGCACAGCGCATCGATTTTAATTTTCTCGAGGCCCAGTTCAAGAACAAGACTCTTGAGGATCCTCTTCCAGATAAGCTGTTCCAACCCATCCATAGACGGGCGGAGAGGCTTGAGCGCTCGATACGCAACACCGAAAAGGGACGTGCCCAGCATGAAAAAGACCAGATCATCCGGCTGTTAGAAGGACTCCAAGGCCATGATTGGTTGAGAGTCATGGGTGTAAGCGGGATCACCGAGACCAAAAAGAAGGCGTTTGAACCGGCGAGGGACCATTTCATCAAAGGATGCCAAGCTATCCTCGACAAATTCCGCAACTGGATCCTGGAGGAGAAGCGGCGTAAGCTGGAGAAGGAAAAAGCTCTGGCCGAACGGGCCGAGGATGACGACGATGGTTCGTCCAAGGCTGACGAAGAGGCGAGTGATGACGACTTGATCTTGGATGACAACAGCGAATCGGAATTGCCTGCAAAACAGCTTCGAGATGAAGCAGTATCCAAACTCAAGGTGTCAGTCAAGAACCCAAGGAAGCGGCGGTCGACACCTCAACCACCTGTCAAGGCCTTGGGCCCGAAGCCCACTGGGTCCAAGGCGACATCATCCAAAGCGCCAGCGCCCAAAGCACCAGCACCTAAAGCAGTACCCCCCAAGCCCCTAAAGCCCCCCAAGCCACCAGAGCCGCCCAAAGAGTTCAAGTCTTTCTTTTCCAAGAAGTATGAGCGTGATGGGGCATTGAACCGCCACAGGCGGGCCGGAAGGAAAGTGATGGCCTGGGGGCATGTGATACCCGAGATACCCCAACTTGATTTTGCTTTGCCGGAAGCATATCGAGATATTGAGACTATGAAGGCTAGAGAAAGGAGAAAGCGCCGGGATAGGCGCGGTAGCAAGAACTGATACCACATTAGTATGGACATGCTGTCTGTAATAACAGTAAACGGATAAGAGAGGACATGAAATGGGATACTTTTGTTTGGAATGGCGTTATATGGACTTCACCATCTCGGAAGAAGGGTTTGCGGGGATGGGCTGTATACAACTTGTAGTAGTTCCGATATCAATAGCATACATGTGTGATTGTATATGGAAGTGGCATAGAGTGATACAACTCATGCTGCCTTTTGCCTCACATTAGGTGACTGGACTTTGACTGTAGCCGACTGGGGCAGGGTGGTCGACTTTCCCATTGGCATGATTCAGAGTGAGAGGCGGCGGAAAAGAGTCGAGCCCCACATGTGTGAGAGAAAATTGGCTTGGGAAGCCATATTTGTGTTGCTGGCTAGCGTTAGGTGACGAATTGGAGGCGGTGGTGGGTGTCAAGTTGCCATGCTCGGGTCTAAGTGGATGAGGCGCGTGGTGGCCACCTTTGGCAAGGCTGCAAAAGCTGTGCTGCTTGGGGCGAGCCTCGCCTGGTCCGTGCACAGTAGCTCCCAACGCGCACCGCGACCGACCTCTTCTGCCTTCCCGTCTCCGACAAGGTGCCTAGAGGCAAAAAAAAAAAAGAACCACAGGGCTCTTTTCCTGAGATTGCGCTCATCCAAGCTGCTGTGCGCATCTCGTTACATTCTTTCTACCTGCGACTCTGCCCATTTTACTGCGATCGACGTTTCGACTTCCCCGACCGGGCAGCCACGATAGCCGGCGAGTGCGCTCAACGAGGAACGGGTTATGACTACGACCACGTCCCAGACCCGAATCAGCCCTTGGTATTGACCAGCAACTCTCGAATCCCTTTGCGATCGCGCGATTCCAAGCCCGAGCCCTCCTCCATGCGGCAAACATAAGCATTCACTCTGCCGGGGCCAGTCGGCCTTTCTTTTCGTCTCGACCTTGCCCCAACTGCTGCCATGGCTACCGACGCCCCCTCGCAGGCCACCATGGAGCAAACCCATTCGCTCTTAGCTCTGGACGATAGCCTACCGCCCATAGAGGACACGCCCGTACTTGAGTATTTCGTCATAAAGCAGGAAGTGAATCTTGAGGTCGACTTTAGGGAGAAGCGCATCAGTGGCACCACCGACGTCATTTTGGCGACCTTTAATGACAAGATCGAGGAGATTGCCCTGGATGCTGCGAACTGCGAAGTTGATACCGACAAAATCTTTGTTACTGAACTGCGCGAAGTCAACGGCGAGATTGTTGAAGGTCCAAGGCGCAAGACGACGGCTGCTTACTCCGACCCATACGACAAGCTCTCTCATCCAAAGGGATGGGCTTGGAGAGCCGAACATCATGACCTTCGCCGAATAAGAGCACGCTCCGTGTTCCACAGCCGAAAGGAGGATGTTGCCGCCGAAAATAGAGAATTCGAGGGTTGCACACCAGTCTACGGTTCACTCAAGATAAACCTGCGTGGAAAGGCAGAGCAGGAACGCCCAAGGCTCATCATACGGAAATCTACTGGTCTTGACACAGCCGAACGTGCTAACAAGCAGTATAAGCTTTCAATTCCCTTCACCAATACCAACCCTCGCGATGGCATTCATTTTGTCGGAGTTGATCCGTTGGACAACCGATTCACCCACATGTACACTCGCCATTCTATTAACCCCGGCACTGCATCTTGTATTTTTCCGTGTGTGGATGACCATGGTTCTCGCTGTGACTGGAGGATATCTATCAAATACCCTCGAACACTCGGCGATGCTCTTCAGCAGGCTTTGGCCACACAGCACAACGGGAATAACTCGGATAAGATGCAAATAGACGAGCCAGAGCGGACACATGATCTTGCCGAGGAGGATAAGCTGCGGGAAATGTCCGTCGTCTGCTCAGGATTCCTTATGGAGGAGACCGTTGATCCAGATGATGATCACAAAAAGATCATGACATTTGAGCCTGAGAAGAAAGTCTCCGTGCAGAAACTTGGTTTCGCTGTTGGCCCTTTTGAACACATTGATCTTTCATCAGAATTCCGTACGGAGGAAGATGAAGTGAAACTGGGCATGAATGCTCTCAAAGTACATGCATATTGTTTACCACACCGCCCTGACTGGGTAAGAAACACTTCCGCTGCCCTCACAATGGCGGCGGATTTCTTCACCTACACCTTCGCTCGATACCCATTTGGCAACTTCAAGGTCGTGTTTATCGACGACCTCGTTGAGGATACCGTCCCGTTGTACTCGATGGCCTTCATCAGCAATCGGTTGCTTTTCCCAGAGGAGATCATGGACACTGAGATTGAGGTGACTAAAAAATTGGTCTACACGCTAGCTAGCCAATGGATCGGTATAAACATGATTCCCAACACACGCAACGATCTATGGCTGGTCATTGGCATAGCGCACTATATGACAGACCTGTTCATGAAGCGCCTGTGTGGTAACAACGAATATAGGTTTAGAATGAAAACCATGTCCGACAAGCTTGTCGAGGTTGATGTCGATCGACCAAGTCTTTTTGACCTCGGACCCATTCTCCACCTGGGCGAGTTTGAAATGGAATTTATGACGCTCAAAGCTCCAGTCGTCTTCTTCATCTTGGACAAGAGACTGATCAAGACATCCGGCGGGCATGGCTTGACCCGGATTTTGCAGAAGCTCTTGACAAAAGTTCAGATTGAGAGCTCCGACAAATCAACTATTTTGGACACGGAAAAATTTAGGACCATCTGTGAGAAGGGGGGTAGGTCCCGCCTTGAGAAGTTCTGGCAAGAATGGGTACGAGGCTCTGGCTGTCCTCGTTTTGACGTGAAAGCCAAGTTCAATAAAAAGAGGCTCTGTGTTGAGCTGACTTTGAACCAAATCCAATCTCAAACAGTCAAGAAAGCCCAGCTTGAAAAGTCGGACTTTTTGAGAGTAATCAAGGAGCGCCGCTCTGGTGTTGAAATCGGAGGAGTACAGCCGCTATTCACTGGACCTATGACTGTTCGAATTCATGAAGCTGATGGTACTCCGTACGAGCACATTCTTGAGATCCGAGAAGATGCTGCTCGGTCAACAAAGTTTGAGATTCCTTACAATACCAAGTACAAGCGACTAAAACGAACTCGTCGCATGAAGGAAAAACAAAACGTTGGCGCGAGCATGGATGCTGAGAATCTTGATGATACTCTTCTATATTGCTTGGGTGATGTTTTACAAACCCCCGAAGAACAAAAGGACTGGGAACTCATCGATTGGGATCCTGATACAGAGAGGAAGATGGACCAAGAGTCATACGAGTGGATTCGCGTCGACGCAGATTTTGAGTGGGCCTGCGACATGAAGCGGACTCTTGAGCCATATATGTATGTCTCTCAACTTCAGCAGGACAGGGATGTTGTGGCCCAGCAGGACGCCATGTTGTACCTGACTCAGGGCCCCCTTCATCCGATTGCGTCTGGATTCCTTGTTCGGACATTGCTCGACCGACGATACTTTCATGGTATTCGTACTATGGCAGCAGCTGCTTTGCCTCGACAAGCTAATATCAAGGATATTCCTATGCTCGGCCTCCGGCAGCTGATGAAGGCCTTCACCGAAATGTTTTGCCATAGTGATTCTAGCCAGCCGAAGCCCAACGACTTTTCAGACAAAAAGCAATATAATGTTCGGTGTGCTATTATCCAGGCCATTGCCCAGGTCAGAGATGCGAACACTTACAAATGCCCGCTCGAAGCCAGGCAGTTCATTCTCGACCAGCTTCTTTTCAACAATAATGAAGACAACCCCTATTCGGATCACTTCTACATTGCTCTCCTTGTTGAGTCGCTTGCTGCCTCGCTCATTCCTTCTAAGCAAGATGAGTGGTACGCCCGACAAAACAAGGTGCCGAGTGAAGAAGAAAAGCAATTCCTCGAAATGGCATTGGAACAGATTGAAAGGGTTCTTAGGCGGGATGAATGGACGAATTCTTACCAAAATATCTGGACAATTGCCGGCTTGGAAGCAAAGCGACAACTTATGAAGAATGATGTCATCCCCAAGAGCTATTTGGATTTTGGACAGTACCTTCTTGATGGCACTCGAGACCTCATTCGCATCAAAGCATTCGAATCTCTGATTGACCTTGGAGCAATGATGGACACCACTGTGTTTACGTTCTTGGTTTACTCCCTCACTACCGATCCGTCACCCCATGTTCGAAGCAAGCTCATTGATGCTGCGGCTTATGGATTTGCTGCGATTGCGTTTGGAGAAAACTCCAAGGCCGTTAAGAGCGAGCCTCCGCCAGATGAAGGAGATGCGCTCTTACTTGTTCAAGATAGTGCTCAAGAGATCGAGGCACGAAAAGAGAAGTTTGCGAGAAAGGAGAACCTAGATGCGGCCCTGAAGGCTCTTCGCAGAGAGATGGAAGAAACATACGGTTCGGATGAGCGACACTACAGTACCGCGATGCGCAAGGCTCTAAATCATCCTTGTTTGGGCCGAGCTGAGCTGGAGAGCATGCTTGATCTTGCGGCAATGATGTTTGAGGAAGCAAACGACTGGGTGGTCACTGTCAACCTGCCCAAGGCTTGGAAGGCTGAGCGACCGGCCCAGCAGCTCGCTAGCAGGGTAAGATATGAAACCATACTGTGTTGGATCCGTATAGCTAACGCTTTTGCAGTTGACTGTTTTGTTCAAATCTTACTACAAGACGAAGCCGAAGGAGCCTATTGCTCAACCTGTGCCAACACCAGCGCCTGTGGCTCTGCCGATATCAACGCCAGCGCCGGCAAAGCCACCGGCAAAGGTATCGGTGCCAGCAAAGGCAGCGGCACCAGCAAAGGCATCAGTGCCAGCAAAGGCATCAGTGCCAGCAAAAGCAGCGGCGCCAGCAAAAGCACCGACGCCAGCAAAAGCTCCGGCGCCAGCAAAAGCATCGACGCCAGTGCCAGCGGCAGCGCCGGTGGTAGCTGCCGAACAGAAACGGCCGCTGCCCCTTCCAAGAACATCATCGATTAAGATCAATACTCATCGGGCGTCTACCCCTCAACGACCCCTATCCCGCCCTTCATCACAGCCTCCGTCGGATAGGGATACTATTGTGGCATCTCCGGCCCTCTCGCGCCAGCCGAGTGTCTCCTCGTCGACCTCAAAACATTCCAGACCCTCGGATTCTCTAGCTTCCTCAATCAAGCGCTCCCGTCCTGATAAAGAGGAACACCACCCCTCCCCCGCGCCCAAGAGACCCAAGGTGGAAAAGCCGTTCAGCTCAGAGGGCGGGGTAGAGCGAAAGAAGCGTCGTATGGTTACCCTCAGGACAAAGGACACAAAACGTCTGGCCTTGATCTTGGGCTCTCATTCCAAGTCAAGCTCCAATGGAAGGACCTCACTGCCATCTGGGCCAGGTAAAGATTCATCTTCATCTGTCAAGGAATCTATTACTGCCAAGGCTACTCGCAAGCCCCTGCCTTCGGGTGAACATGGTTCAAGGAAGCCGTTGCCTGGCGGTCCATTGGCAACTCCTCATGCGCCGAAATCGAGCTCTAAGATTTCATTGAACACGCACTCATCCTCGACCCCCAAACCCAAGATCGCAAGTCCGGCGCCATCCACTCCGGCTAGCACGGGTTCCGTGAGACCGAAGATTAAAATTATCAGAAAGCCTCCTCAACAAAAGCCATCTGCTCCTTAGACCTTAGCAAGCAAGCATGGCGGGGAGCGTAATACAAGAAAAAGAAAGTTGTCACCAGAAAATCACGAAAGGATAATGAATATGCCCGTCAAACACGGCTGGAGATTACCTGCCTAAATTTGATCGTGATGCCCCCAAGTAGCCTTGCCAAAGGTCAGGCACTCAGCTGCGATTCACTTCGTTTTTATTTAGCCTAGCCTTAACTTGAGAATGTGAGGGGGGAAGAAATGGGGAGAGGCCTATTCCGGCACTGGGCATGGTCTGAATTTTAGGGACGAGAGCGCTATTCATTCGTCGAGGCATATTTCATGTGTGTATTGGTGTAATGGCGTGCATTGTACGAGGCGTTGGGGAATGAAATGAAAAAAGGGCTACCGGCGTGGAAGGTAGCGTTAATGGCTGTATAAGACATGCAGTGCTTATCACTTAACAAGATATCCATATTGCGTTGTCATTTGCGATTGCAAACATGGCTTGTGAGGTGGCGCCAAATGTAACCATCGATGATTAGAACGGGTGAAGGTTTGACAAAAGAAAGCATCACGCCAAGTCCCACCTGTACGACCGTGTTTTTTCCTTTTTCAATCTTGTTTGATTGAAGGCAACACAATACTTTCCCTGACTACCCAAAAGGGACAGCTTCTAGTTCGGCGTCGGTTAATTGATTGTCCTATAAGGCCGTAAGGATTTCTAACGTCGGCTCCACTTTCTCGGGTGAGACAGCGACCCAGTGGCCAGCGCGGTCAGACGCGATTATACAGGACTAATTTAGGAGGGAGATAGTTTCCTAAGAAACCATGATAAGATCATGGTCCTGGATTCGTAGCAATTGGAAGGTTTAACGACACAAGAGTCGTTGAGGCAGCTGTTCGTTGCTTCGTTGCTTGAGCCGACCTCGGCCATGTGGCTGGGGAAATTTAGTGCCGCCGGTTGCCGGTCCAAAAACAGAAAGAGGGTTACTATTGAGCGCGACTGCTACACCCCGAGATAAGCCCGTCTTATCAACACGTGATACGGTATGTCCGCGCTCCCAGCCCAGTGCGATCTTCGTCCAGATCTCTTGTCACCCGAGCCGGAGGAGCTCTTTCGCAAGTTTGCACGAAAGACTGGAATCACGCCCCCCCGTCCCGTCGCCGTCGGCTCTGACCTCGTTCCCATCGTCACGACGTTTGCATCTGGCCTAGAAGCGCCCGTCTCCATGTAGAGACTTACCGGCGCTGGCCTCATCCATCCGGTGTAAGTTTTTTTTTTTTCTTGCGTCGCGACCGGCTTCACTTTCTCCTGAGCTGCAACCCGTCTCATCTCCCACCAACCACCGGCCTCGTCCCGAACGCCCTTCTCGGAGAGCATCATCAATATTCATACGTTTCCGCGCGTCGTCCTTGGATTATGAATTTCTCTTGGAGCCTCTTCATATGTTCGAGCTAACCACCTCCACCCCCCGCTAGATTAGCATGAATAGCCAGAATCTTCATGGTGGCAGCGGCGCTGCGGGATACGATCGAGATCGCGAAATGGACGAGCGACACCGAGCTATGCAACAACACGAGGAAATGGCTCGAAGAGACCAAGAACGAGAGCGAGAGCGCGAGCGCGAGCGAGACCGGGAACCCGGCGACCGGTATCAATCCACTCCCCACCACAGCAGCGCGGGCTCCATCCCCATCCACCAACCCGTAGCCTCGCGCATTCCCGGTGCGATTCATAGCCCTGGTGGTCTGCTTGCGAACCACAACGGCAATGGTCCCCCGATCCCCCTTGGCGCGCCTACCACTGGCCCACTGGCCAACTTTCCCGGCCCGCAGAACGAGCACAGCCGCCAGATACAACACGGTGGACAGCATGCTGCCAACTCACAGCATCAAATGTTTGCGCCGATGCCCCATACTACCGCAGCTCCATCATCCCAAGCTGTCGCGAGCAGCGCGGCAGCGGTCGTTTTTGGCGGACCACTGCAGCCTCAAGATGGTCAACGAGGGGCCCAGCAGGGTGCGCCGTTCCCAGCAGCAGCTTCTGCTGGTCATCAGATGCCTGGTGGCATTAGCCAAGGCCAGCAGCCAATTTTGAATGTAAGTTGATCATGTTTTTGTTGCACCTAGCACGCGACCCAGCGGCTTTAATGACACTGGCACTGGCTATCATCTGTGGCGGATCGTGGCATTATGTCGCCGGCGAGCTGACACTGATTCACGCGCCTGTTTGCCTTGTGGCTGGTTTGAGCTTGACTCTCACCTCACTTTCTGTTCAATCAAGTCCCGCCCAAGTTCCGAAGTCAATGGAATAGAGAAGACGTTGACTCTTTCCTTTCCGCATCCTCTGCGCGAGAGCAACTGATTCTCTGTCAGCATTCCTCGACTAGCTATGGATCCAAATCTGCTGCTTGATGTGCCACTGAGCTCTAGAGATCTTGTTGGTGTTTTTGGCCACGGCGGCGAGGGTGTGATTTTTACTTGCGGTGGAAGCGTTACAATGTGGTGCCACTACCACACCTACATCGTACCTTTAGCCCTCATATATCTTGACAAGTAACAATTATAATGACTGGAAGCTAACTGTTCGTGCGCAGGATGCCCTCACCTACCTTGACCAGGTCAAAGTTCAGTTTCATGATCAGCCCGATGTTTATAACCGCTTCCTGGATATCATGAAAGACTTCAAGAGCCAAGCGTATGTTCCAGAGCTGCTGCTTCTTTTTGAATACCTGTTGACCAATATAGGATCGATACACCAGGTGTTATTAATCGCGTCTCGGAGCTTTTCGCTGGCCACCCGAACCTCATCCAAGGATTCAACACGTTCCTGCCTCCCGGATACCGAATCGAGTGCGGTGCCGGGAACGATCCAAATACAATCCGGGTTACGACTCCAATGGGCACCACGGTTCAATCCATCACTGGTCGTGGTAATCAGGGCGAAGGCCACGGACCTGGTAACCAGCCCATTTTCCCGGAGCGAGGTGGGCAGTGGCAGCAGCGCCCTCAACACAACGTCGAGAGCCCGGAAGCTGCGTATAGCACTCCAGTACAAAATGGTGCAAGCCTTTTTGTGCAGGCCGCTGCCCAGAACTCTGGGTTCGACGCTGCTCCTGGCTCCCAGCAGCGAGGCCGTGGTTCTGGACATGGGAACGGAGCTCCTGCCGAGGGGCCCAATCCTCGCCATGCGTTGACTCCTACACCCCAAAGCCAAGCTGCAGTCAACGGTAATGCCGCCAATCAAGCAAATATAGAGCGCCGCGGCCCTGTCGAATTTAACCATGCCATCAGTTATGTCAACAAGATCAAGGTATGCTTCGATTATGATGCGAATGGACATCTCAAGAGCTAACAGCTTCACAGAATCGATTTCAAGACAAGCCTGAAATTTATAAGCAATTCCTCGAGATACTCCAGACCTATCAAAGAGAGCAGAAGCCCATCCAGGATGTCTATGCTCAGGTGACGACCCTGTTCAACTCGGCCCCTGATTTGCTGGAAGATTTTAAGCAATTTCTCCCTGAATCCGCTGGTCAAGCAAAAGCGACACCAGGCCGGATGGAAGAAGGCACGCCCACGGGCCCCAGTCATACTCCTCAACCGGGAATGAGAGATGGGCAGAAGATGCCACCTCTCGGAAGCTTTGCGCCGCCCGCCAGCGCTAGCAAGGATACCAAGAAGCGACCGCGTGCTGACAAGCAGTCTACGCCTACCGGGCCGCCCTTGATTGAAACACCATCCGTCGCTCGAATCCCTCCTCCTAGTGTGAACGGTAACAAGAGGCCCAAGCTTAACCATGCTGCTCGACCTGCGGGGGATACTTCTGCGTTGGAACCAACTCTCACTCCTGTCATGCCGGAACCTTACCCACCGCGGTCTTCGTCCACCTCTAACCAGGATGAGATTGCATTCTTTGAGCGTGTTAAGAAGCTTCTTGGAAACCGATCCGCTATGAACGAGTTCTTGAAGCTCTGCAACCTCTTCAGCCAGAACATCATTGATAGAAACACTTTGTTCCACAAGGGTGCACAATTCATCAGCGCCAGCCCTGAATTGATGACCTTCTGGAAGAGCTTTGTTGGTGTTGAGACGCAGGATGTAATTATTGACAATCGCCCGGCACCCCCAACCGAGAAGGTATCTCTCAGCAATTGCAGGGGGTATGGTCCCAGTTATCGACTGCTCCCCAAGAGAGAGCGACTTAAGCCTTGCAGTGGTCGCGATGAGCTCTGCAACTCCGTCCTGAATGATGAGTGGGCGTCGCACCCTACCTGGGCCTCTGAAGACTCTGGTTTCGTTGCTCACCGCAAGAATCAATTCGAAGAGGGCTTGCACCGCATTGAAGAAGAGCGCCATGATTATGACTTCAACATTGAGATCAACCTCAAGTGTATTCAACTGCTAGAGCCCATCGCCCAACAGATGCTCGCAATGTCTGCGGCTGAGCGGGAGGCGTTTCAGATGCCCACGGCGCTTGCCGGGCAGAGCACCTCGATCTTCAAGCGCGTTTGCAAGAAGATCTACGGCGATCGGGGTATTGATGTTGTCAATGACATGTACAGCCATCCTTTTGACGTTGTTCCTGTCCTTTTAGCCCGAATGAAACAGAAGGACGAGGAGTGGCGATTCTCTCAGCGCGAGTGGGAAAAGGTTTGGCACTCGCAAACTGATAACATGCACCTCAAGAGCTTGGATCACATGGGCATTCTGGTGAAGCAGAATGACAAGCGCAACCTCACCGCCAAACATCTAGTTGATGTTATCAAGACCAAGCATGAAGAACAACGCCGTGAACGAGCACTGAAGGGCAAGGCACCAAGACATCAGTTTGTCTGGGACTTCGCTGACAAAGACACTGTCATTGACCTGCTCCGTCTGATGATGCTCTACGGTCTGCACAGCGGTCAACACAGCACCCAAGAGAAAGAGCGCATTCTTGAGTTCTACGAGTCCTTCATCCCCGCCTTCTTTGATATCCCGGATGAGAACATCCAGGACAGGCTTCCT
Organism: Calonectria pseudoreteaudii; assembly: GCA_001879505.1. Taxonomy (NCBI): domain Eukaryota; kingdom Fungi; phylum Ascomycota; class Sordariomycetes; order Hypocreales; family Nectriaceae; genus Calonectria; species Calonectria pseudoreteaudii. Next base: position 3,361,528 of record KV875228.1, read on the forward strand.
AAACTTCAACCTGATTCAGGTGAAGAGGAGATTGAGGACCACACACCTGCTGAACTTACCAACGGCCGCAGCCGCCGCAACGGCAGGAAGGGAGATCTTCTTAGGGGGGTTCTGGACCCTGGCCGCAACGGTAGCAAGTCTCGAGGCCAGAAAGAGGAGAGCGCACCGTCTGGAAGCAAAGAAACAACGCCTGATGTCACTTCAGCAAATGAAGAGGAGATGCCGGATGCTTCCGAGGATCCTGCAGGCCATGATCTATCTAACGAACGATGGATGCCTAGTATCCCCAAGCCTGTCGTAGTTGGGCAAAGTGATGCTCTGTTGAACGCCGATGGCGAACTAAAAGCTGATGGATTCTTTGCTCGCCCTTGGTACAACTTCTTCTGCAACCAGACGCTATTTGTCTTCTTCAGCATCTTCCAGACCTTGTACCGACGATTGCAAGACCTGAAGGATAGTAAGGACATTGTTGCGAAGGAAGTCGAGCGTATTAACAAGGCTAAGCCTGCTCGCGACATTGGCTTCACAGAAAACCATATGAAGTTCTTTGATCTCAATGACGACCCCGAGACCTTCTGGCCCAGAACAATCGAGTTGCTTGAGGAGTACATCACAGGAGACGTGGATGAAAATCGATTCCAGGACGTTATGCGACACTACTACCTCAAGACTGGTTGGAAGGTGTACACTATTCAGGATCTCCTGAAGACGCTTTGTCGACTAGCATTGACGTGTAGCAGTTCCGATGCCAAGGAAAAAACTCCCGACCTGATCCAGCAGTACCTTGTTAGCCGGGAGAAGGAAGAAACAAGTTACCAGACGGAGATCAGCGCGCGAAAGTTTGCTGAGAAGTGCGTCAAGGACGGCGATATTTTTGTTGTTTGTTGGGTGAGTTGGCGCGTCCTTGTGATCTATTAGCTTGAAGACACTAACTTAATTTGTAGTTCCCCTCTAAATCAGAAGCCACTGTCCGATGGCTGCAGCGGGAGGAGACGACTTTCTACATGGATGAGATGCAGCTCCGGGAGCGCTGGCAATATTACATTTCATCCTTCATTCGCGTTGAGCCGACAGAGGGAGTGCCGCGATCCAAGCTTCAAAAGTCGGTTCTCACGCGCAACATGCCGTCTGGTGATGCCGACTCGGACGACGATAGCATTCCCAAGCCCGTCTCGTACAAGGAGAACCTGGCCATCAGCATCTGTCTCAAGAGTTCCAAGATGGTCTGGGCCGCCGGTACTTCGGAGTATTTTGTCTACGACCAGGCAAAGACGCGCGAGCAGCGCGAGCGTCGTGACAAGTTCCTCCGCGCTCTCACCAACCACAGGGACAGCAAGCTCCTTGAGAAATGGGTGCACAACCCTGCTTGGACAAAGGATCTCAGCCCCGAGGAGGTTCAGGAACAGAACAAGAACTTCCGCCGTTGGATGGATGAGGGCATTGTGCCGCCTAGCGCCAACGAAGATGTCGAAATGGATTAGACGACTGAGTCTCCAAAAGGCCACCCATATCTCTTTGTAAAGTGAGTGGTAGCCATTTGTTGACCGGCAAAACATGCACAGGGATCGGAGTGTAGCGGGATGATGACATTGTTTGCTTAAAGAGGGTATTCTGCACAAAAGGGAACCAAGCAATTGACCCACCCGGTTCGTAGCTCATGTAGCGCGACGGGATACAGGGATCAGGTTATGGCTATGGCCGGGGGAAATCTCACCAGCGTTTGCTTTTTGTTGTCTGTCCTTGCCATCTGTTCTTTTACCATCCTCCGTTTTTTTATTTTTTCGCGCGCTTTTGTCGTTTTATTTACTCTGATCTATTGCCTGTTGTGAGGAGACAGGTAATCAAATATTGGGAAGAGACTCAGCTTTCTCTGCTCTCCTATTACCAAGGGGTTATGATGCATGAGGGGGGAGGGTCAAGGTGAAGATGAGAAGGGGGATAATACCTTCTCTTTGTACTCTAGAATAAATAGTCACTGCACGTCTATCAGTATCTTATAAAGTGATCACTCGTAACTTTGTATTGGGCCATGACTCTTCCTTTATTGCATGTCAATCATGTTTGTGCCGAATCGGAAAATATGTCATGAACGCAGAAATATATGTTTTGATTAGATAAATCTATCTGGTATTGAGTGACGATCAACTTCGCCGCGTATTTAAAGCGGGAACAGAGATGCACTTTTCTATATAGTCATGCCATATCGCACGAAAGTGGTTTTATACCACTTGCAAAAAACTTTCATTTAAATCATAACCGCTTGGCAAACACGCTTTTTACTGCAAGTTCTCAATAACGAGGGCGGAGGCGCCACCACCACCGTTGCAGATACCGACAGCACCAATCTTGGCCTTCTTCTCCTTCAGAACGGAGGTAAGAGTGGTGACAATACGGGCACCAGAGCAGCCAAGAGGGTGACCAATGGCGACGGAACCGCCCCAGACGTTCACCTTCTCAGCATCGAGGCCGAGCTGCTTAAGGTTGGCAAGAGCAACGACGGAGAATGCCTCGTTGATCTCGTAGAACTCAACCTGGTCGGGGGTGAGGCCAGCGTGCTTGATAGCCTTGGGAATGGCCAGAGCGGGAGCAACGGTGAAGCGCTCGGGCTCGCGCTCAGCATCACCCCAGCCAAGAATCTTAGCAAGGGGCTTGAGGCCGAGCTCCTTCACCTTGGCCTCGGAGGCAAGGACAACGGCGGCGGCACCATCGTTGATAGGGGCGGCGTTGGGAGCGGTGACAGTGCCGTCAGGCTTGAAGGCAGGGCGCATGGCCTTAAGCTTGTCAACGTTAAGGTTCTTGACCTCATCGTCGCGCTCAACCTTGATCGCAGGCTTGCCTCGGCCACCAGGGATTTCAACAGGGACAATCTCAGTGAAGAGACCAGCCTCAGTGGCAGCCTGAGCCTTCTTGTAGGAGTTGATGGCGTACTCGTCCTGAGCCTCACGGGTGAGCTCGTTGTCATTGGCACAGAGCTCAGCAGCGATACCCATGTGCTCCTTGTTGAATGAGTCGGTCAGACCGTCCTTGAGGACGCCGTCAACGAGGGTCTGGTCGCCGTACTTGGCACCGTTTCGGAGGTTGGGAAGGTAGTGAGGGACGTTGGACATGGACTCAGTACCACCAGCGACAACGATGTCGGAGGTGCCAAGCATGATGTTCTGGGCACCGAGAATGATGGCCTTGAGAGAAGAAGCGCAGACCTTGTTCACGGTGGTGGCGATGGTCTTCTGGGGGAGGCCAGCGCCGAGAGCGCTCTGGCGGGCAGGGCCTTGGCCAAGACTGGGTGGTGGTTAGCATGCGAGGCGTTCGTTGGTATGAGTACGGGTACAGATCTAGATCTGAACTTTGGGGCACATGGGAAAGGTTTTAAACAAGAGATCGTAGCTGCGGGGCGAGGACTGGGACATGAAAATGGACACAATCGCAGGGTTGTTGGAACCTACCCAGCGGAGAGAACATTGCCAAAGAAAACCTCATCGACGTCCTCAGGCTTGATGCCAGCTCGCTCGACGGCACCTAGGCATTGTTAGTACTGCTAGTGTCGGCTGGAACAACGCAAAGAGTGGCAATTACCCTTGATGGCAACAGAGCCCAGCTGGGTGGCACTCTGGCTCGACAAAGAGCTGCTATCGTCAGCATCATGATGGGCATGGGGGGGTTGCTGGCCATGGCGGGGCAGCAAAGAGCTTTACCGCCCTCATGCTCATGGCTCTGGTGTTATACGTACCCAAGAAAAGAGCCAATGGGCGTGCGAGCCACAGAGACAATGTAGACGGGGGGAAGGTTGGCCATTTTAGCGGTGAACAGGAGACGTGCTTGTGAGAGACGGGAAAGATGTTTGGAGAAGAAAAGAAGAGAGAGATGGAAGAGGGAATGCGGAAATTTTATTGAGGGAAGCTGGGTGTAGAGTTCGGAGTATTACGGTGTATTAATGTTTTCGAGCTAAGTGAGGTACTCTGTGCCCCGAACCTGCCTCCCACTTTCCTCCCGCCCTCCTTCCTGGCTTGATTTCGCCTGCCTTAGCTCTGGCTGCCACTCCCGCTGCCACCTTTTGTTAGGTTAGCAAGTACCGAGTGCGACGTATTCGGACGTATTCGTACTTCAAGCCTTAGGTAGCCATGCATGTACATGCGCTAATATCCTTGGGTGGATTGGTACCTCAAGTCCTAGCTGAGGCACCATTTATCGATTGGGGGCCTGTGGACGCATCCCGCCGGTGTGTTACGTAGTCTCCCCGAATGCCCCCCATTCTCCTTTGCTTTTGCGTGGCCCTTTTGGGAAAATCCCCAAGCCTCCGACAGAATCGCTCCAAAAATGGAGAACTTTTCGTATGAGAGCCACACTGAACCATGGGGGTGTCGCGACTCAGATGGAGGGGCACGGCTGCGACCAGGCGCCGTTGTCGGCTACCACAACCCTGAATGCCGCATTCGCCCCACCTGTGCCTGGATGCAAGATGCTTCCAATGAAATAGCCTTGAGCCATGCGCGCTGGTAGCCTTGCATATCGGCACGTGACTCAGCCTTGCACGACCCATCGAAAAAGTCGGCGACTCCATGCAGCACCGATTCGACGCGCGCGCGAGGCAGCGAGGTCAAGATTTGGGTGAAGCACCACGAAGTGTAGCTGTATCCTCCACACCCGCGGCCCGCGCAACCCTTTTTGACACATTGCGCTATTCTTTGCGGGCAAGATGGATGACCTTTATGACGAGTGAGTTTTCTTTCCAGACTGCAAGAGCTACGCGCACTAACCAAAGCTCTTCCCAGGTTCGGTAACTTCATTGGCGACGAGGCCGAGCATGAAGAGGCGTCCGAGGCGGGTGTCGAGGCCAGTGACTACATCTACGATGATGAGCCTGAAGAGGCTGCGGGTGCCACTGGTCAAGAGTTGATGGAAGTTGATGGTACGTGTTTGGATGCGAATCTCGCGTGCACTTGGTGTGTGAAAGCTGATCTTGGTTTGGTATTGAATAGATGGGCCATCGAATGCAATCATTCTCCATGAGGATAAGCAGTACTATCCGACCGCCGAACAAGTCTACGGCGCCGATGTCGAGACTCGCGTCGAAGAAGAGGATGCGCAGCCCCTCACGCAACCCATCATCGCACCCATTGAACAGAAGAAGTTCAACATCGAGGAGGCTGACCTCCCCCCGGTTTTCTTCGATCGAGAGTTCATGACGGACCTGATGAACTTCCCTGAGCAGATTCGAAATGTCGCATTGGCTGGACAAATTCATCATGGAAAGACAGCTTTCATGGACATGCTGGTCCTCGAGACACATGACATCACCGAGCGCTTAGACAAGAGAGTTGGCAAGAAGCGGGACGAGCAGTTGAGATATACCGATGTCCATGTTTTGGAGAGAGAGCGTGGTGTATCTATCAAGTCGGCGCCAATGAGCCTGGTATTGCCTGGTACCAAGGGCAAGTCGCACCTTATTAACTTGATTGATACTCCTGGCCATGTCAACTTTGTCGATGAGGTTGCTGCAGCTTTCAGGCTGGTTGATGGTGTCTGTTTAGTCGTTGATGTTGTTGAGGGTGTCCAGGTCAACGCAGAGCAGATTATCAAGCACGCTGTGCTTGAGGATATCCCCCTCACTCTCATAATCAACAAAATGGACCGATTAATTCTCGAACTCAAGCTGCCTCCCAAGGACGCCTACTTCAAGCTCAAGCATGTTGTCGAAGAAGTCAACTCAATCATCACAAGTACCGCCCCAGCAACTGCCGCTTCAAAGCGAATAAGCCCTGAAAAGGGCAATGTGCTATTCGCCTGCACCGACATGGGCTGGTGCTTCACTCTAGCATCATTTGCCAAAATGTATACCGACACTTTCGGCGACATCAACACGGAAGAGTTCGCAAAGAGATTATGGGGCGACGTGTACTATAACCCCAAGAAGCGCACATTCTCACGAAAGCCCGTGGAAGAGCGTGCTGCAAGATCATTTGTCCACTTTGTCTTGGAGCCCATTTACAAGATTTTCACACACTCCATCAGTGACAGCCCAGAGGATTTGAAACCCGTCTTGGCTTCGCTAGGGATCGAGCTCAAGCCTTCTCAATACAAGGCCGACGCAAAGGTGATCCTTAAACTTGTGTGCGAACAGTTCTTTGGCTCTTCTACTGGATTTGTTGACATGGTTATTCAACACATTCCCACTCCAGTGGAAACTGCAGAGCGACTTCTAGAAAGGTACTACACTGGCCCCACAGATACCAAGGTTGCTGCTGCTATGAAGGCATGCGACCAGGACGGCCCTCTGGTTGTCCATATCACTAAGTTGTTCAACACTTCAGATGCGAAGAGCTTCCATTCATTCGGTCGCGTATTGAGCGGGACAGTTCGCCCAGGCATGCAAGTACGTGTTCTCGGCGAAGGTTACTCCCTCGATGACGAAGAAGACATGGTCATGTCTTCAATTTCTGAAGTCTTCATTGGCGAGTCAAGATACAACATTGCCACTGATGGAGTGCCTGCTGGAAACCTGGTGCTATTGAGTGGCGTGGACAACTCGATCGTCAAATCAGCTACTATCCTCCCCCCAAAACTTGAGGATGACGAAGATGCCTATATCTTCCGCCCCGTCACACACTTCACTGAGTCAGTCCTTAAAGTTGCCGTCGAACCTATCAATCCCTCGGAACTCCCCAAGATGCTTGACGGCCTGCGCCGAATCCAAAAGTCATACCCCTTGATCAACACCAAGGTCGAGGAGTCTGGAGAGCATATCATCCTTGGAACTGGTGAGCTGTACATGGACTGTGTGCTGCATGACCTGCGTCGTCTGTATGCCGACATGGACATCAAAGTCTCAGATCCCGTCACACGCTTCTGCGAGACGGTAGTTGAGACATCTGCGACTAAATGTTACGCCATCACTCCCAACAAAAAGAACAAGATCACCATGGTGGCTGAGCAATTGGAGAAGGGCATCTCCACCGACATTGAGACAGGTGCCGTACGGATCCGTGACCCCATTCGCAAGACGGCCAAATTCTTTGAAGAGAAACACGGCTGGGACAAGCTGGCAGCGCGCAGCATTTGGGCATTTGGCCCAGATGAGACCGGACCCAACATCCTCCAGGATGACACCCTTCCCACCGAGGTAAGTCCACTAACTTTTCTATTCCCTGGCGTTCCCCGTATTGGACCCCATGGGCACCATCGTGGTTGGATGATTCCGCGGATCGCCACAATTTTTTTTTCGGAAGATTTGAATTCTGACAGTCGTCTCAGGTCGACAAGAAGCTTCTAAACACTGTGAAGGAGTCGATCCGGCAGGGTTTCAGCTGGGCCACACGAGAAGGTCCCCTGTGCGAAGAGCGTGAGTTTCAGCCCCTTCCTATTTTTTATTTCAATCTTTCTATCAATTGTTGTCGTCACCGCAACCTTGGCATCGTACTTTACCGACCCAAAAGTATCCGACATCGCGGCAGCTCGAGTGAGCCTGTGCCACCCTCTGACCCCGGCTTCATGTCTCGACAGCGGTGGGCCGGCTTTGACTTAACAGGGAGTTGCCAGCCACTGAAGCAGGGTGTGGGGTTCGAACCCCTGATTGCACCATCACTGCCGCCTTAATGCAACCCGCAATCCTGCTTTGACGAGTGCCAAGGGCGGATAGTTTTAGGGCGGTATTTCCCTGATGTCAATGGTGCCACTCGTGCCCGGCTGCTCATGTGGATGCGAAACCGAGTCTGAGCAAGTGCCAGCGGCAAGCCCATGCGACTTCTCCCGGCTAGCTGGAGAGGGGCCAGCCGATTTGTTTGACGATCATTCCCTTCATCGTGGCACATGCGGTCGAGGCCTGGTTGATGTAACCTCTTCCAAGGGTTTCTTTCATGAATACGAGAGTAGAATTGATGGCCACCTGCTAACTAAGACACATAGCCATCCGCAACACCAAGTTCAAGGTCACAGATGTTCTGCTGGCTAACGAGGCAATCTTCCGAGGGGGCGGCCAAATTATCCCCACTTCCCGCAGGGCATGTTATTCATCCTTCCTGATGGCATCCCCGCGACTCATGGAGCCTGTCTATTCGGTATCGGTCACAGGACCCGAAGAATCATACATGGAGGTCTACAACGTTCTGTCGCGCAGGCGAGGTCATGTCCTGTCGGATGGTCCCGTGGCTGGTACGCCCTTGTACCGTGTCAACGGCCTGCTGCCCGTCATCGACAGCTTTGGCTTCGAGACGGATCTGCGCATCAAGACGCAGGGCACTTCCATGGTCAGTCTCGTCTTTGACAGTTGGAGTATCGTGCCCGGCGACCCGCTGGATCGGGAACAGTTGATCCGTCCGCTGCAACCCGCATCGGCGCAGGCCACAGCGCGCGACTTCGTGCTCAAAACCAGGCGTCGCAAAGGCCTGAGCGAGGACGTCAGCGTCAAGACGTTCCTCGAGCCAGAATTCTACCAGAGCCTCATGGAGAGTGGCATGCTAGGAGAGATTTGAAACAGGGGAGTCACGTCAAAGAGCTTGGCGGGGAAGATGGGATGTCTCTGTTGCAGAGAAGGGCTGAAGAGGAGGGGAGGGGAAATGCTTGTGTGCGGAGACAATGGACAGATTTCCTCGATCCTCGCATGGGTAATGACGATAATGGCCAGTGCGAGTGCCACGTGTACAAGGATGGGTGCTGTAACATGCAAAAGATTAAAAACGGTCTAAGTAGAGAGTGTAATGGTGTCGATATAGTCTATTGTTATTTTTTCGGCTGGGGGAGGACAACTCGCAGGGGCGTGCAGAGAGACGATAGAAGGCCTCGGTGTAGCTGGTGCCAGGCCTGAGCAAGCCAGGGGCGTCGAAACAACAGAACCCCGACTTTCACATACTGTGTTCCACTTCGGACGTGAACATCCAATCCGCCAGCGGTAAAGGATCAAAGGCCTGACAAAGTCTTTATGACACCGAGAGGCTAGTGCTAGTGTTTTATTTGCCTGAGAACGATTATCGCCCTCTGGCGGATGCCTCATTAGGTTAGGATGAACTGTCGATATCGATTGGGAACGAAAGTGAGGGTTCCACAGCTACGGGAAGTGCCCACTCCTTGGAGGAGCTTGTGAGGAGGGGGGGTTGGGGGGTTGGGGCCAGAGGGCGAGGGCAGGCCATCCCAAACGTATTAAGGGACGCTAAGAATTCCTTCTTCTGTTTGACGGGTACTCTTGGAACGAACCGAGGAAGGTTTGTTCCGACTGCGGACATTTTTCTTTCTCCAGCTTTGAACAGGATCAGGAAGCGGAAGTTTAACGCGAGATTAGGCCCAGGGATCTGCCTGCGTGTCATCAAGCCTGAGTGGTGGCCGTTAGACGGGGCGCACACGATGATGGGGGGTTGCACAAAAACAAGCCTCAAAATCGGAACAAAAATCGTCCGAGCCCCCCTCTTTTTTTTTATGCCAGAGATCCGGAGGGATGGTTAGGGCAGCAGCGGGAGTGGGAGCGTTAGGCAAAAGGAAAAAAAAAACAAAACGGCTCGGGGAGTGGTGAGGTGTGTTCCGTACAGGGACAGAGCAGGGAGCATTAGTTCGACTCCTGTAGTTTGGGGGCAGGGGGAAGGGTTGTAGGGCTTGCCAGGGGTCCTTGGTAGCGGTTGCGATGGGCCTGAGGAAAAAAAAAAACAGCCGAAGGGGCAGTTTTTACGGCCGAAAGAGAAATCCGGGCTGGCGTAAACGAGCATGATTTAGCATGCGTAATGTGCTATACGTAGCGTGCGCGGTCGGCGAACCTGGTGGCCGCGAAACAGCGCCCTGCTGTCAAACTAAAGATGGGAGGGAGACAACTAGTATTCGTGGAGTTTTTATATAACCAACCCGGACTAATTTTGGTACACGTCATGGACCAGGCAGCCGTCAGCATGGTGGATGCTGTTCCAGGTTGCTTTGGGGCGACATGTCAATTGGGACGCGTTGCACAGCCTTTGACAAGGTGATTGGAATTAATTGAGCTTGTCGTGGGATAACTAGTTGGAGGAGCAATGCCTCAAAGTATCGATGTTGGCAACTTGGCTCATGTGGTCTTGGGCGTATGCAGGAGCGATCCTCATTGGAAGCCATCGGGGCAACGGATTCCGGGTCCCGCGTCTTGAACCTGGAACTTTAATAAGCTCGGGCCAGGGGCCAATCCACGTTAGCTGCCATGGCAGCAAAACTGGCTGATTGTCGTCGAGCGGGCATCCAAGATGGCTAGCTAGCAGCTAGGCTAGCCGAAGCCTGCATCCTGCCCACTGGAATAAGCATGACGTGACATGTCTTCTGGGTCCGCGTTATCGAACCGAGCCTTTTAGTTCTGTTTTGTGCCAGCCCCTCACCCCAGCAGATATTGACCCAAGTGGACGGGAAACACACAAGCCCCACGGCCGAGAGCTCGTCTTTTCCAGGGATGTGTTCAGTGCCAACCCGCACTGGTTGCTGGTGAACTGGGCCGTCCTTCGCTGTATGCGAAGGCGGTAACTTCCGTTCAATCTAGGCTGGAATAGGACGCTTGACTGTTTGGAATTGCGACGACGAGGAGTGGGGGACCAGCTTCCGACAAGGGGTGGACGGAAACGGAAACCACATCGCAGGGGAGGCCTTCGGTCAAGGAATCAGTCCAGAGGGAAACGCGGGTGTGGTATATACATGGGGTTGATGGATTTACACCGATATTGAATCAACATAGCTTGGAGGAATCGATGGGCCAGCATAGCCATGAATATCATTGCACAACGCTGTGAATTGGTGAAGTGCAGCCCCCCCCCCGCCTGCCCGCCCAACATGTGACAACTCGAGCAACCACCGTGCTGGGGTATCTGCTCATCGGCAATATGTCGCGGCAAAAGCCTGGTCTTGGTATCCTGTTGGTCGCGCTTGGTCATGAACACCTTTCCCCAGACCCGGGTGCTGTGGCTTGCCCATGGCCAAAGTTTATTCAGTTGGAGTTGTGGCTCAATTCTCGAGTTGATTCTCGATCGCGCCAATCATAGCTTTATCCATTTCGGTCTTCCTTTTTGCCAGAATAAGTTCTCAGAAGCTATTCAATTCAGTCCAGCAACCCCAGTCATTGGCGATGGGACAGAACACCGCCGTGTTAAACCCAGGCCCAATCCCATGTGATTATGGCATGGTTATCCGATTGACGGTTACATGGCACCTATATTTGGACTGATAAAAACAGAATTGACCACATACTCCGAGGCCGGGGTCAAAACGGGGAAACGGCGAGACTCACGAGTGACTACTCATGCGCACGTCTCCAGCATCTTGTCCAGGACTCCTTTCAGGGTGTCATTTTCCAGTGCAGCCGCTACTCTTTCCTTGTCACCGAGCTGCTTGTTCACTTGATCATCCTGGTTGTGGCTGTTTTCCTTGCAAATAACATCGACCCTATAGTTTGGTGGAAGGACCTGTTCCAGGCGTACCCGAACACCCAAGCCAATGACTGTGGCAAGAGAGCAATGTGTGATAGTTGGCGTGATTTCCACACCGACTTGGACAATTGTGTTGGGGCTGGGAACGCCTAGGGCAGGTGATGGTGTGATATGAATATCAGAAAGATTAATGACGGAGAGCTGCCCAAGTGATACGGGATGCTCAGGATCAGAGATAGTTGAGATCAAATCTGGCAAGAGTTTAGCATGAGAAGATATCCCAGGAAATGCCCCAGTTCTAGGTGATCGCCGATGAAAAGAGGACAGGGTAATGCGTGGGATGTCAGAAGAGGGGTATGGAAGGGGTCCACGGAGGGCATCAAGGGTGGCTTTCAATGTCATGAGGCCTACGGATGGAAACCATGCATGGATCCGTGAAAGGAAATAGGCCAAAATGGACATGGGCGTGGAAGTAATCTTGGTCTAGGATAGCTAGAAGAAAATTGATGTGTGGAAAATAGAAGCGAGATGGTAAAGGAATGTGTTGCTCACCATAAATTTCCTGTTCATCAATGGCTTCAGCTGCAAATTCATCATTGCTATCGAGACCACTAGGCCATGCAACGGCACCTGCGCCACAGAAGGGCTGAGATAGATACGAAGGTTTGGCAAAGATAACCTCGTCGTACTTGGATTCTGGGCCTTTTCGGGGAGAGGCCTTTTTCTGGCGCGTTGGTAGCTGAGATGCGTTCAGAATGGTAGGGTTGGCATTGTCCAAAGTAGCCATGGTGACTTGAGAATTGAGGGGTCACCGATCGTCGGCGCTGGGCTAAAGAGAAAGTGACGCAGGGGAAGGTTGCACTATGCTATGAGACGGCCAACACGGCGAAGAGTATTGGATTGGATGTACGGCGGAGATGACGAATGCGTCCGCGGTTCTAGCGAGGTGTCGTTACGAACTGGCCCGGGAACTTGAATGCTCAACTTTGTCATGTAGCACAAGCATGCCGGCGGGCATGGAAGTGGAGGGGAAAGATTTCGCAGAGTCGCCACATTTGATAAGCGTGGTGGCTTTGCATACGCAAAACTGTCTGGGGCCATGAGGCGCAGCACCCACGACTCAAGCAAAGGGGGCGAAATTGGCCACACGCCGTCGTCATTGCCACAACTTTGCATGCCAAGTAGTTACACGAATACCACTAATATCCTTGATGATTGACCGAAAAGATGGGATGAGCCCGGACCTTTTTTTTTTTTCTTTCCCTCATGGGAAGCTTATCGTCGCTTTGATTGGGGAATGCGATGTTGTATGCATTCCCGGCATCTATCCCGATACGCAGTGCCGCAGGAGGCCCAGTCGCGTGCTGGCGTAAATTTGAAAGATGGACAATGCACTAGCCTGGGCCACTACCATGGAATATGATTGAATCATTGAAGACGCACGTTTTTATGCGATGTGGAATAGCGTTCGTAAGCGTTTGCAAGACCTGGCCAGTCGGAGGACAGGCCGCGAAGTCTTGACCGTCGTCAATGTTAGAAGTTGGTGTTCTGATGCAGGAGTAGAAGAACATTCCCTGGATGACACGTCGCTTAGGTTATCTAATAAACTTGTATAGCACCGGATGATCTTCGTGTTTGCAGTAATAACGCCATTCTCAGGATTTGCAGTTGCTGGGGCAATTGACCGCGTAAAGGTGGTGGTTAAATGGTGTGGTCTTTCACCAACCAAGACGAATTCTGGAAGATTGGTGGAAACAGCTGAGAGCCACGGACACCCACCCCTGCCTGCACCGAAGCCCTCCAGAAAGCGACCAGAAGTCAATATGTGGTCGAGATGCATTGCGGATCTCACAGCAAGATCGTGGCGGACGCGGACTGTTTGAGCCCGGAGAAGACTGCCAGAATAGGATAGAAGCTGCCAACACTGGGCGCCTGGACCTCAGCTGAAGCCAGCACATGGAATACCGCAGTCCATTATAGTATATTATGAGCACGTTCCAAGTGCCGACGTGCAGTCCAGGGTCCGACCGGGCGATCTGCGGCCCAATGTGAGGTTCCCTGGCATCCAACTTCGCCGTCTTTATTGCTCGTTGGCTGTCAGAGTGCGTCGGATCTTTGCTTTCCCCATTAGTAAGACGGCGAAGAGATGGGTAAGCTCCGCACCAGTAGAGGATGCCGGCCGACGGCTCTAGCGGAACATGGATGCTATAGCTTAGAGAGGCGCTGAATGGACAGAATTACTCCGTGCTATTTAGCCACCCATTCAAGGTGATCAAAAGGATAGGCATGTCATGATTGTACTAGTGCAGGGGCATCGAATATATTTTCGCCACATAGTTGGTTGCGTCCCTGGCCACCATGACCTATCGGTGCCACGAGGTACGGAATGGACCTAATCTTTAGAGGAAAAAATAGGTTACCTTCGTTTCAATGAGCCTTGTTACTCGAATGTCCTAATTCAGAACCCCTGTCCAGGTTCAGAGCCTTTTTTGGATACCAGCCGCCAAGTCTGTGTCGACAACCTGGTGATTAAGCGGGATCGCTATTAGCAATTGTTCAAGCGAACTGCCTTTGATGAAGGGAACTGGGTATGATAGCCCTGGCCGAGGGACTGAAACCACCACTGCCTTTGGTTGAGCCTAGAATGCATCGAGTGCGGAAAGTGGATCATCAGGGCGTGGGGAATCAACCCCCCTCCCCTCCTCCCCACCATGCAATTCGTTCCGGGCCTCGGCAACTCCCACGCTTCAGTGTCGTCTTGAACATCATCGGCAGACGACATGTGACATCGGACGCGACCTAGGACCATACCACCTGCCGGTAAAAGTGACACCCCTGTAATAGTATTGGTCCTGCAGAGAGCACGAAACGAGATGGAGGTGGCGCACCTCCTCGAGTCAATTAAAGTAAGAAAATATGTAGCCAAGGACGGCTATTTGTCGGTCTCATTGAGCCCGTCAATTTAGTGCCGCGTCAAATGTTGGTACTGAGGGGGCAACACTGTGTCGTGCCTGGTCCTGAAAGGTCTGGGCTAGGGAGCAGCCAGGGGGCATTGTCCACCCACTGGCAATTCAACGCTAGTCATTAACCCGGACCCCTGCCCGTTGACGTCGATGGGCAATACCCTGAAGACCATGGCACGAAATAACGTTTCGATCAGTGTCGAGCACTTCAAGGAAAAAAAAAAAAAAAAAAAAAAAAAAGCG
>KV875228.1:3376097-3411058 GCA_001879505.1 Calonectria pseudoreteaudii
AAATATATAAAAACAAAAAAAAACAAAAAAAAAAAAAAAAAAAAAAAAAAAAAAAAAAAAAAAAAAAAAAAAAAAAAAAAAAAAAAGGCAAGCCGACCTGATTGGTCATACCGGTCATGATTCGCTGAATATAAAAACGCAATGTCCCGAGCAATCCGCTTTGGCGGATATCTTGTCCTGATTAAGTGTGTAGACCCTGTACCAATAACGACGCCCAGAGTTTTGTCAGCTGTCAATTATGCGACGAGGGCACAAGAGGAGCGAAAAGTGTTCTCCGCATTTACAGGCAGGCAGGAAAACCCGGCTCCGGGCTTTGCTCGGGACTAAAATGGTCTCGATACTGCTATTTCCGATGAGGAGAGTGCCGCGTGAAGGTCCCCATGGCATGTGTTGCATCTACTGGGGCTCCCCAAAAGTTCCGGACCCCAGCCTTACTGTCATGGGCGGGGAGAGATCAGGCTGGCTGACCGGTTTAGTCTGAATGGATTGGGACTGGCTGATCGGATAGGTTCCATTTGATTGTTGCAATCAAATGCAGTCCACAATTTTTATGCGGCTGGCTTCATCTGCAGGAGGGTGACATTGAAGCTCCCTCATGCTTGCAACGGCATTCTTGATCAGCTTGAGCGGCCCCTGCCGGAAGCCAGCCAGCTGCAGGAGAGCAAGGCCCAAGCGGTGCGTGAGGATGGTGAAGCGGCGGATGATGGTGATATCCGCGCGTTAGACTGGGCTACTGCAGGTCAGGATGAGAACCGTTAGCACCGTCGTGGTCATGGAATCATGGTGGACCCCAACCGACCACTGGCTCAACCGCTGCAATCAACTGACCGCTGTGGCGCATTTTGGGCCATGGTGTCGGTAACCGCACTGGGACGGCCCATCCAACCATCCCACCAGCACACATCTAGAGGCGGGGACAGAAGGTGGGACCATGGCACGGTCGCAGGACCCTCAGCAGCTAGCGAATGGCAGCGAACCACCGATTCAAGCAAGAGCCATGTTCCGGGGATGAACCCGATGTCGATGGGAGCTGGGGGAGGGATGCATTGCCAGATCTCTGCACCTTTGCGTATATCTGCTGTCGCCCAGGTCTCTGAATTTCCCTTGGACGAGTTGGCTGGGAAAGGATTGGCGATATTTGAGACATTTGATTTGCATCGGCGGTAGCCGAAACAGCAGCAACTGTGAGCAAGACCAAGACATGATATGATGCATGGCAGTGCCGATGAGTATACTTGATATGGTGGCGATGCTAGATTCAAGGCTTGAAAGCAAGATGCCCTCCAGCTAGGGTTTGCGCTCTTGTCACTCTCCCGCCTTGGTGCAGGAGTATACGGGATAGTCAGCCGTGGTTTCCTGCCAAAGACGAACAATTCAAGGATGGGATGGACGGCAGGAGCGGTGGGTCACTTCCACAGTGCAACCATTAACGCCCGACGTATAGGCACCTCCCCTGGCTTCCGCCACAGGGCACAACGAAGGACAGCCACTATAGTCCCAGGTGCTCTGTACCAGGTGCACGCCCCCTCCCCCCCGTACACAGCCTAACCCCTGGGCGGGTGCACTTCAGTGACTGGCTATCGGGATATCCGTGATAACTTCTATCGGCATTCAAGGTTTTTGCATAAAGATGCAGATTCATAAGATGGATAGACAAGTATTTTCTTACACGAATTTTCTGTCCTTTCCCTCTCTTTTTTCTTCTTCTTTCTCGCTACGATACTGGCAAAACTGTGAGAAGCTATTGTGGTGTGGCTATATGGTGGAACAAGTCACAGGTGATAAACCGACAAGGGTTTGAGTTGTAGAAACCCATTCCTCGCGTCGTTCGGTACTATACGTATCCACTGCCGAGGTACCGCGGGTATGGTTGGGGGAGGGAGGGCGGCACCGGAGGTGTCATGTCGATCTCCCCTCCGATTCTTATCGGATGGAAAGCATAACGACGTCGGCTTAGGAAGGTGAATATTTTGAGTTACAGACGACACACAATTACGAGCTGTGTGTATTGGAGGTATGTTGCAGCTAAGCGACGGGATATGGATCTGCTTGTGGCTTTTGTCAACCGCTGCCAAACTAGTGGGACGCCGACTCCAACCTGTCATCCGCTCTGGAGGCCCTTAATATGCACCTCTTGTAACCAACAGGGCATGTCGGGGGGAGGCACAGTAGGGCGGAAGGCTCCCGGGCTCCAGGACGTCCTTGCTCGCATCTCCTCCGTGTGCGGCGTTGCTCCTGTGAACCTCGGCCGCTATTTCACATCTGCATCACGGCATCGTGTAACGCATCATATCCTGTTTGGGGATTGAAGCTGGTGGGCACTTGAGCCCAGACTAGGCCTTAGCTCGCGAACCTTCGTCTCTGCAACGTCGGGGTAGCCTTTCCCCCAGGCCAGAGCAGGGAGGGCGAACGTCAAAAAAGATTGATCCGGGGAATAAAGTGAGGAGCCAGCATCATGCATGGCGGAATTGGATGGTTCCCTCCACCTGATGACGGCCTGATGCTACGCGAGCCTTTCTTGTCCTACTCTCCAGTATTTTGATACGGTCCCTCAAATTCTCAGGACTTTGGTACGTAATGGCGACCAAGACCCCCCCACAATGGGTTGGGGCCTCATACTTGCGGCGCCGCGCTCATTACGAGATGTTGACAGAATTTTAGACCTCAACCTCTGAATACCACTTGACGGTATCGCCCGGTAAGGGTGAGTCTCAAGGTATTGCTCGTGGGCTGTGCGGTCCGCGGTGTAAACTAAACGTACCCGTGCGGGATGCAAGGTAGTAGAGCTGCAGGCGGGAAGTCTCCTGTTCCTGGGGAGAGTGAGGAAGAGAAAG
This sequence comes from Calonectria pseudoreteaudii, assembly GCA_001879505.1. Classification (NCBI taxonomy): domain Eukaryota; kingdom Fungi; phylum Ascomycota; class Sordariomycetes; order Hypocreales; family Nectriaceae; genus Calonectria; species Calonectria pseudoreteaudii. The sequence continues at coordinate 3,378,932 of KV875228.1, forward strand.
CGAGATAACGCACTTCCCGGTCGTTTAACATTTGGCGATGGTCTCTGGCACCCAGGCCCACCCATTTCCTCATGCCTTAATTCGGAAGCAGACAAAATAAGGCTTGGGGCTGTTCGGATCAGCCATCTGAACCAAATCTAGTCCCGTCCAAGTTTGCGGTTACTAGCATTGGACGAAAAGTTGAGCTCGATGAAAGCAGCCCTTCCCCTGCGCTACCGTCTAACCCTGCGCGCTGGGTACACCCTCAGGCACTGGCCTTTGTGCGACGGCGGGACGCGGAGAATGGCACACAACAAGAGCCCGTGTAATTTCCCCAAACTGGCCGAGACGTGCCATGCGTGTCGTGCAAGTGGTAGGGTGTCAAGGTGGAGTGGTGGCCAGACCCCCGATTCCTCTAAAGCGCAAGCTGCATTCAGTGGAGTAGCACACCCGCGTCAGAGTCTTGCAGCAAGGCGAGATGATGGATGGGTGCATCTCGGTACCTTTCGTGCCCATCAAAAAAAAAAAAATTGAATTTCGGAAGTCCGGTTTCAAATGGGGACCCGGGTTGGGTTAATTCTGCAGGTAGCCCAGAAGGGGATCTAGTTCTGCCCTCGCCCGATATCAGAAGCGTGGCTAGGCTAATCGAAAGACAAAATACCAACCTGCCTATGCTGGCAATTTTGGGAGCTTTTGCTCATCGCGCATCGCCATCCGCCGTACAGTGCGCATCCGCCACAGGGCCGTCGACACTGTCGGCAGGAAAGAATTCACCGAACCTGGTCCATCTGTGATTCTGTGCTTTCCTACTGGCCATTTACGTCCGGGGATCAGCAATTCTGTGCCGGCATCACCCATCTCACAAGATGAGACAGGGCAGCATTCAAGAGCCACACTTGTGCCTGCCAGATAAACAATGTCATCCACATGAGTATGAGTCCAGCCCAAGTACAAATCCATGAGCCGAAATGCTGGACTCGGGGAGAAAGGTTCCGCGTCCAGCGAACCAGCTACCCGTACCCACAGTTGAATCCACGGCCCCTCCGTCACTAAAAAAGACACTTTGTGGTAGCCGATTCAGTCTCGGAGGGATAAATCGTCATTGCCTCACTGGCAATACATTCACCCCCGGGATAGCCTGGGATAGCCGTTTCATCCAAAGTTCACAGACACTTGCCCTCTCTCTTTCGGGGCCTCCCAGATCCCCGGTCGCCGTTGATGTGCGCTACGCACCGCACACCTGCTTACACTATCAATCACCTGAGCGCACCCGGATTCTTACAAAGAGCGAGGAGGAGGATGAGGACAGGGAGAAGAGAGGAAGCGGGTAGCTGTGTAGTGCCGGTATGGGCCACACATCCATCCACACCCAACATGCCTATCCAAGTCCACAAGTTGCCTCTTTGCTTTGCCTGCATCAGTCTTCTACGTATCACAACTGCTTCCCACCCGCCCCGTACGGATTTTGTGTTGCATCTCCCCTCAACATCCATCACTCCACATGGTAGTCACTTATTCAAATCCCGACAGACGGCTGCCACTATCAAACTCGTGCCATCATCTCATCTGAACTATCGGAACTCAACCAAGGCCAGACTAGGCCAGCCCAGCTCGGCGCGCCACCAAGCCCACCTGCTTCGGAAAAGCCAATTCTGTGCTGGGCACCAAGCTGCTACTGGTCTTTCGAGCTTGCGCTGCCATGGTCGGTCGCCTCCTCGCGGCACCCACCTTTGTAACGGCCAGGTCCTTGGTCCTGCTCCCCAAACAGTGCCAGAATACGCGGTGGAGTGAGACACCCACTGAGGAGACTGCTGCACACCCACTGGGCCGCTGTCTAATCCACCCAACCGCCCCATCTCCCACGTTCTGCGCATTCTGGCGTCGCCATCCGTGCCGCCGTTTTTCCTCACTTGCATCACGCTCCCCTGTCTTCGCCCCTGGCCAGTCGGCCCTGTCCTCGGCCCTGTCGTGATCCCCAAGAATCCCAAGCCTAAGACCCCCTCCACCCACTACCAAACCAAAGGGGCCAGGGCCAGGCCCGGGTTCGAGCAAGGTCCAGGGCTGGGGTCTGGGTCTTGGTCTGTCTGCGCTCAAAGCACAAGGCCACACACGCCAAGGCTCAAGGTCCATGGGCCAGGGACACGCAAACTCCACTTCCCTCCCAAACCCACACACCCACGTCCACTTCCACGTCCTGCTTCTCAAAACCCCAGCCCCAAGTCCAACTCTTGATGTCTGAACCAGACGCCAGAGCAGAGCAGATCAGGACAGACCAGCCCATGCCACTCTGCGCCGCGCTACAAAGGCCCTGCAGCTGCAGCTTTAATGCCATCGAAGCCGTCCCAGTCCTCATCGAATACATAACTTAGCATATCCCGGCACTTCCTTGCCTTGCCCACCCATAATAAGCCTGGCCCGCCTCCAACGCGCACCGTACCGCACCGCACACGCCTAACCTCGTCCCGTCTTCCGCCATCCGACCTCCGTCTGCCGTGTCGTATTCCTCCCATCGCTTCTCGCCACGCTTTCGCCACGTCTGATTGACAAGCCGTTTTCCCCCAACCACCGTCGCGCCCGACGCCGACTTTGCTCACATTGCTTTTCGCACATTTTTTCCGCGACTTCGGGTTATCAAAGTTCCATCTTGGCTTCGATCCTCTGAGACCTTCTCCCCCCCCAGCCTCGCTGCATCGTGCGCCGACTTCATGTTGGCTGCCAGCACCCCCGACTTCCGTCCGTCTTGGAGGCTGTGACCTCACTACCGCCCTCGCCCACCATGTCGGAAAACGACGCCTCTGTCCGTCCCATTTTGCCGCAGAATTCACAAATGAACAACTTTTCCTTTGCGCCGCAGCAGTATACTCAGCGCGAGACACAAAAGAGTGCGCCATCCACCGCCGCTTGAGCCCCGCCTTCCATCTACGGCGTCACTGACCCCTCACTCCAGACTATGTCTTCGTTGACGAGCACAACCGCCACAAGCGGTTGAAGGGTACGATGCGAATGCCCTCCCCGCGCCAGCTACGCCAGCTTGTTTGACTAACATGTCGTTTTTCTTTTCTTCCATCTAGTTATGAGAGCTTGTGAAGGATGCCGAAGAAGGAAGATCAAATGCGACGCTGCGACGACCAACACCTGGCCATGCTCAGCATGCATCCGCCTCAAGCTGCACTGCGTGCGCCCCAATGGCTACGACGGTGCCAATGACTCGACGACGACGTATGAGCAACCCCAGATGACTGCTTCAGATCCATTTCAGCCAATATCCATGCCTCCACAGCAGGTTATGCAGACAGCTCCTAAATCAGCTGCTTCGGTCATGTACCCTGCTCAAGCAGCATATCCCGACGCAAACCCGGCCGCCATCTACCAAACTGTCCAGTACGATGCGACTCAACCACAGGCGCACGTTGGCTACGGTTCTGTTCAGCCTCAAATGTCCATGATCGATTACACGCCGCAAAATGTGTTCCCTACTCCGCCTATGCAGCAGCAGCAGCCTCAACACCAGGAATCGTCACCCGAAGCTTATTCCTCGCCCGGCGATTACCAGCACCAAGATCTTGCTGACCTGCTCGGAACTCTGAAAGTCAATGAAGCAGGAACAGGTAAGATTCACCACGGCCTGGCTCATTGTGATGTTGGTTGCATCTCTAACCAAACCGTAAACAGCTCCATACTTGAGAAATAAGGCATCATTTCGACGAGAAGAAACACCTGCTTTTGAAGAGTCAGATGATTATAAGAGCGCTCTGCCACCACTTATGCCTACTCCGGGGCTGAAGATCCGTATTCCTCCAGAACTGATGCCAGATGACGAAACAGCGTTGCAATATTTTGAACTCTACTTTGCCAACGTTCACCCGTATGTGCCAGTTCTCTGCAAAACCATGTTCTATCAACAGTGGAATACGGATAGGGAGTCTATATCTCCGTTGATTCTCGAGGCATTGTTTGCGATCGGTGGCCGCTTAGCCGATGATCCAACTGAAGGGCAGCAATGGTTAGCTTTGGCAACCAGTAAGCTTACCTAAACCCCCGTGGCGACAAATTGCGCTTGCTCACACTTTGATAGGACATGCGGACTCATTCATGGATGTGCCGAGATTAAGCACGTTGCAAGCTCTCCTGATGATTCTCAAAGCCCGCGAAGCAGCCCCAAAGCGGGGATACTACTACCGCTCATGGATGACCGTCGTCCAGTGCGTTCAGATCGGAAAGGATCTTGGCTTGGATGAACACTACGAGGACCATCAGGATGGAAAACCGTGTGATTTTACCCCACAGGAATGTATGCTTAGAACCCGGCTCTGGCAAGTCGTCTTCTGCTGCGAGACCATGGTTGGAACTCCCCAAGGTGCGTTTTCCCTTTGGCTATTTTGAGAGTCGCCCACGGAGCGTAACTGACACTCTGAAGGCCGACATGACCTGGCAGTTAACCTGGAATCTGTCGATTTTGGGGTGCAAAACCGATACCCCGGGTGCGATGACAGCGAGTATCACGTGTCTCGCAATTTCAGCTACTTCGCTCGAATCGTGCGGAACATTCACAAGATGAGCAAAGCCTATGCTCGTCTTCGTAGGCGAAAGGAATGGGGAATTGACCCCGAGTTTCAACAGCTGAATGATTCATTTAACGCGTGGCGCGCAGAGTTGCCCCCTGATTTGACGGTATCCTTTCCACCCGATGGTTCGCCGCCGTGGATCCAGTCTCATTTCCACGGCAATATGATTGCGTACTACTACCTCACACTGATCCTCTCTCACCGACCCCAGCTTACATTCCTGGACCCCAACTCACTGGACGGAGAATGGAAACATCACATGATGATTTGCTACAACTCAGCGAAGGCTGTTTGTCAACTCCACGAAGCTGTCATCCGCATGTTCGGACTCAATGGCCTGCAGTGCATGCAGCGCGGCTATAGTTTTGTCGTCTATGCCGGTCTTTCCTGCATTCTTATTCACCTGGTAGGGTCTTTTCTTGCTGTTTCACTGGGAAAATGTGTGGTTCTGACTTGGTTGACACAGGTGGCTATCGTTTCGCCAGACCCGGACTTGAACTGTGATGCTCGCGAGTTCTTTTCTAGACACATGAGAATCATGGAGCAAGTAATCGATACGTGGTCTATGCCCGAAATGGAGAAGCAGATTAATGCTCTTCGTGAGGCCTTCTCTGCCGATATGCGAAAGCCGTTTGTGATGAAACCATCCTTCCCCTATGGCAGCCCTCATCCATCCAGCCACTCCAGTCCCCCGCAGGGATACCGCGCACCAGTTCACCGGACAGGATCCATAGAGCATGGCCTTGATACACAGAGTGCCCAACAAGTCAGTTATACAACTCACCCCATTACACCTCCCATTTCAGCCGGCCCATTGGACAGCAAGAGTGACTCTCCAGCGGTACAGTCGCTCGTCATGATGTCGCAAGGAACCCAGGGCCCAGGCATGGCGCAGAGCCTGCCCCTCTCGGACCAACCTGGGTGGAATCCTTCAAGAATTTTTGAGTAAGCTGCCTGCTCCCGCGCCCAATCCTTTTATGGCTTTCGTACTAACTTAGCTAGACAATGGAACACGACATTCGGTACGCCTGCCCATTCACAACCTAGCTCTACTCCTCCTCAGCCCACGTCTCTAAACATCCCGTCATCGGCAGGTGCCAGTGAGGTTTCATCCCTCCAGGATATCCAGGCCGTGCACGCTTCCTTGCCCGCTGGGTCCCAGCAGCTGTCACCATCGCAGTATTCAGCTGCGCCCGTAGCGAGCTTTGTCACTCCTGCTATGTGGCAAGAATCTGTCGCCAGTGTCTATGAGGGCGGCCTTAAGCGGGGATGGGACTACGACGGCGGATCAGCTGCAAAGCGTTAGTGAAGCCTGAGTATCCCTGTCATCGGGGTAAACCCAGTTGGCGTTGCGAAGCACGCCAAGGGTCCGCTAGAATCTCTTTTCTTCCTTGGCTGGACCGAGCATTTCTGCGCACTGTATGTGAAGAAGTGCCGATAAGCCGTATTTGGTGTATATTTCTAGTTCATATTGGCCTGATACCGAGTGGTGTTGGATTGACGAGTTGCACGGTACATAGCTCGGGAACTGTTTCGAGGCTTGTATTGTACAGTAATGACCTAGCCCCCGTTATGTGGGGGGGGCAAATCAATGAAGATATGCAGTGCTGGTGAAGCGACGGCTTAGATGGGGCGGATCGAAAAGGAAAACACGTTACGATGGATGATTGAGAGGGGCGTTCTTTGGGTTGAATCTTAGTGTTGGGACTTGGGGTATTTGACGTTGGAGAGGGCGGATGAATGTATTACTACTATTCAGGTCTACGGACAAGGGCGAACGCGGCCATTCCTCCTGGTCAATGGAACCAACAAGGGCTTTTTATTGGGAGGCGTTGAATGTAACTTGGCGCATGGCATATGTGGCGCATTATTTTACGACGAAACTTGCAATGATGAATCTTCCTTTGTTCCCCTATCTGGGTCATCTGGAACTGCATAAATCTTGTGCGGCCGCCCTAGAAGATGCAGCAGTTTCCGATGCAACTCGAGAATAGCGGACAAGAAATGATTTTCCGGCTCAAGCTTGGGTATATATATCATGAATTTTAGTGACGGCATGTGTGGCCTTTTGACAGGTCCAGCCTGGCAACTACTCACTCACAGCGACTTTTGGGCTCTCTTTTCCACCTTCTCCTTGATGGCATCCCAAATCCAGGTGTCAACCTTGTCCTTCTTCTTTTCATAGCGAGCCCTGGGGGCGGGACCCTTGTCCTGGACGTAGAACTCCCCGACGGCACGGAACATGTACCACTTGCGCTTCTCGTTCTCGGCCACGGTGTCGCGGGCGTAGTTGACGAGGCCGAAGCGGCGGTGGGTCGGGGCCAGGTCGCCGGCCTGGAGGGAGCTGTAGCGAGGTTTTGAGATGAAGCTCATGGTGGTGAAGGTGAGCTGGGTGTTTGGCGGGAGCGTCTTGACGAAGCGCTCCAGGATGGGGCGGGAGGCGCGGGCGTAGGCCGGCAGGTGGATGTGGATGTGGGTGACGAAAGGGGAGGTGACGGCGGCAACAAACAGCACGGGGATGACGCCGCATAGAACGACTTGATGGGGGGAAAAGGGAAGGGAAATTCATGTTAGCAACATGTTCAATCCGGTCTAAGTTGACTGCTTGGTATTTCACCACCGAGGTCGCAGATGCTCGCTCATGGCTTTTGGGGGGGAGGGGGAGGATGAAAAGAAAGAAAGAAAAAAAAAACATACTGCCGGCTGTCTCCCACGCTGGCTTGTCGGCCTTGATATAGCCGGGAGCAACAACGAAGCCGAAAAAGGCGCCCATGAAGATTGTTGTGATTTTCACCATGGCCAAGAAGGTGGTGCGGCCTGTGCCGGCGTGATAGATGATTAAACGCTCAGGAAGAAGTGCTGTACAATTTTGGTTAGTCACCATGACATTCATTCTCTGCTGCAGTTGGCTGATGCCGGACGAGACTTTGTGTGAACTGGTGGGTTTGCCCTCTTACCCGTTGGTTTTCCGTCCTTGGCATCTATTCTAGCCTGCCTCCTGAGCTCCTCCTCGAGCTTCGAGGGCTTCTTGGGCGCGGCGGGCACGGCATAGCTGCGCTGCTGCTGGAGAGGTTTCTGCAGGGAGCGACGAAGTGCGCGGTGGAGCGGGGCTCGCGAGGGAGCGCTTAGGGGAAATGAGACCAATTGAAACGGTCTCAGCCGTGGGATTGCGTTTCTGAGCTGAAACATTATATCAGAGGGCGAGCGAGCGGACAGCGCTGAGGTAATGGCGAGCCTTTGGTGCTGAAAACTCATGGCCAGAAACGGGTAAAACGTTGCAGGACATGCCATGTGGGCCAGGTGCGGATGGCGATAATTGGCACGTCAAATTGGTGTAATTCACACCCGCTTGCTAATTGCTGGGAAAGCTCGGTTTTACAGAGGGTTGGTTGGTTATGAATACTGAGACAGGAGAAGAATGTGAATTCCGTTAATTTATTTATTGAATTAATTTTTTGTGCCTTGTTTCTATCCATTTTATTCATGTCTGCATTCTGGTTCCGAATTACTTGGTTCCCCCTCCCCATTCAGACGACGTTTTTGGTGAGCCACTCGGTCCACTGCTCAGCGGTCCAGCCAGAGCTAGTATCCTGGACGACGCCGTCAAAGACAACGGTGGGAGTAACGTGGACACCGATGAGACGGTTCATCTTGGTGACGAGCTTGACGTCGTTGGTCACCTGGTTCCCCGCATTCAGCGACCCGTTCTCACCCGGCTTGTCGGAGATGACGAGCAGGCCGTAGACCTGGTCCTCATCGACGCCAGCCTGGGCGGCGACCTTTGCGAGACGACGGTAGGTGTCGTTGCGCGTCTCGTTGACGACGTTGACGTCGAAGAAGCCCTGCTGGGCCTCGAAGAGGACGCCGCTGAACTCCCAGAAGCGCTCGGGGGCGATGCGCAGCACGGCCAGGGCGGCCTCGTGCATGAGCGTCGACGACGGGTGCCAGGGCTGGATCTGCTGGCGGAAGATGAGCGAGAGGCTCTGCGCCCAGGCCGGGTTGGCCTTGACGGCGGGGATGATGATGTTGTTGAGCGAGCGGAAGATTCTGGCCGAGAAGGGGCAGCAGTAGTCGAGGTAGATTTCCATGGTGTGGGTGGTGTGGGCGACGGCCGACTGAGCTGCGGGGGGTGCCGCGAACTCGAACTTGTGCCCGGCAAACTTGGGAGGGAGGGCCATTGCGGATTTGCTTGCGATCTGATTGATTGACCGACTGGTTGGTTGATTGATTGATTGATCGAGCGAGCTAAAGTGTCTTGGCAAGAGGCGGACGAGTGCGAAGCGCAGGAAGAAAGTTATGCAGCCAACAAGTCTGCAGACACGTCTGTTTTTGGTGTTGAGGGGTTGGTCGGCAGCGGGGGGGGTTCCAGACCATAAGGTTGGAATATGCAGATGACGACGACGGCGCGAAAGATTACAAATGCCCGGGGTGCAGTTTTTTTCTTTCCCTTTTTGCTTATACGAAAATGGGAGGTGCGAGATATTCGGTCTAGCGGATAGAATGATGGACCGAGGGATCCCAATCCTTTACATCGCTTTCAACCATGTTCGCCGAAAGGTTGATGGATCTACAGTAACGTTTTCCTCACTATGTGAGTTTGACATCCATGCATATACCAAAACTATGTCGCTCTCCCGCGTGGCACCTGTCACAAAACTCGCCGAGCAGGGTGGTTTAGACTTTGCACTTGTCTCGGATAGTCTCACAATTCACGGGCTTCTTAACATTAAGAGTTGGGAGCGGTGACTCGAGCATGCTTGTGCGAGAGGAATGTCCAGAGGAGTGACGATGTCCATCTCCAAGTCGGCGAAATCGGCGAGGGGAACAAAACGGTCACAAAGCACAGGGCAACATAGCCGCGCCTGTCACAGGATAAGGAATTCGATGAGTAAATAAACTTCAAGCCAGCGTGAGATATGACAGTTCTCGTCACTTAGCCTATAGCAGGTATAAATAAGACAAGTCGGGAGAAGATGCGCCCTATCGCCTCCTCACCTCACCTCACCTCACCTTCTACCGACACTCGCGCGCTGACCTACCCGCTTAGCTTATTTAACATGGTAAATCATGAAAGTGGGCCTCCTGGCCTTGGACGTGGAAGAGCGGGTGGCGGGGCCATGGCTGGCAGTGGATGACGAGCTAAAATTGGATCGAGATGACAGCTTTAACGTTAAAAACCTACCTTGGAGATGACGATGACCCAGATTGCCACGCAGATTGCCGACGCTTGGGACTCACCGAAAGTCGAGGATGAAGCATAACCGCGAATAAGGTGAGACAGGTTGAGGCCCAAAGAAGTTTCATCGAATCCAAAACATCATCTGTGCCCGGGAGTACGTAGATTGGCTGGCGTAACGCTGTGTGTTTGGTTGGCCACTTGCATCTGCATGTGAAGAAAGCCATCAAGGTCCAGCGGGCCAGGTCGAATTTTCCCCGTTCCCCAGGCACAAAACCACCGGCGACATCAGCCACCTCACCGAGGCGGTTCCGGTATTGAGGCCTGGGCCAAGCCCCCCCCCCCCCCCCAGCCGCTGGTAGTGTAGTGGCCAGCGCGGGACCTGAGACAAACGGAACCTCAGCGAGGATGCGAATTCTTCCTCGGAACCCGTCCGATGCCCAGATCTCTCGCCGTGTAATCTTCGTCGATGCCCCATTCTCCCCGCCATTTTTTCCTCCGTCGTTGCATTAAGCTAGCACTAGGCCTGCACAATAGCCGGTCTTCTATTTCCGCCGGTTTTCTAGGCCGTCAAGGTGCGCCAGCCATCCGCTGTCAATGACTGACATTTGGCCAGGGATGGGGGGAAAAAAAATTATTGGCACCGCATTCTTTGTGCGCCAGGCGGGAGGGCGTCCGTGTCATGTCGATTGGGAATGATGCAAAACGCGGACAGCTGGCCACTTTGGCCGGCAAAGGCGATGAAGGCGTTTCATAAGATTCTCTTACGGCTGGCTGGCTGGGCCTTGACTAACAATGCCATTGTCAACGGCGTCGTTAATGGTGGGTTCCTTCGGGATCTGACCCAAGGTACGAGAACACGAACCGGCCGTGTACCCTTTGGACGCGCGTTGGTGTGCGTTGCAGCCAAGGCTGCACAGCTGAGTACCTTGCTGGCATGTACTTCTCAGTCACGCGGGCGAAACCGGGGTTTGTGTGGCACCAAACTTACATTCTCACCTTTTTAGGTGGGTCGCTGCCCGCCTCCTGCCCCTTGCCCTTTTTGCCAGTAACCAGAGGACGCCAGTCATCAGCCAAGACGTCAAGTCATCGTTTATAACTTTGACTCTGACCCATCCTGGCCAGACAATTGCTTTCCCTGAGGATCTGTTGGAAATCTCGATACTGTATTCTTTGTTTCCATCTCCTCTCATTCCTCGCCTTCTAGAACATTGACCTTAAATCCTACCGTCGATAAGGTTTGAGATTGGTCTAAAACTGACCAGTACGCGACTGGTCCAACACTACACGATTGCGGTCTGCGGGCTTGCGCCGGTGTCCTCTTCACCACAATGATTTGTCTTTCCAAAGCAGACGAGGGTGCTTTTAGGCACCTGACCTGGAACCAGAGTCCCTCGCCTTTGGCCGCCTCCAACACCACTCGCCAGGATCTCAACGGCATCGCCAACACGCGCGAGCATGTTGAAGCTGGCCAGGATGATGGAAGCGGTGACAGTAGCGGCGGATGGTTGAAAAACGGCGACGAAAAAAGTCATCCGGGGATTCAACCTCCCGGGCCCAACTGCGGCTCAACGGCTGATGCGGGACGACCGTCCCGCAGTGTGGGTAAGATTCCTTCCTTTCCTAATCAACACCGGCAACCCTTGCTGGTTATGCACACTCCCAAAGCATAGCGCTCATATCTTATGTAGGACTGTCCTCGTATCTGAAGATGATCAATGGTGGTGATGACCATGATCGTCCTTCCCGAGGCACCCTTTCGCCGTGCCTCTCACGTGTCTGGAGTTGGACCACCTGGGTCCTCTCTGTTCTTATCGTCTCTTCGATTCTCTCGTCTTGGAATAGCCCCTCTGCTGCTGCAGCTGTCAAGGTTTATGAAAGCCAGCCATTGACTCCGGTTCAAGCTTCCCCTCTTCGAAAGAGGTCGACTTGTGCCTCTGGTGGCGTGAACAAGGATGAGTACAACTTGCCGCTTCATGTCGGCGCCTTGTTCATCATCTTTTTCGTTTCCTCGCTTGCCTGCATGTTCCCTATCATGGCCACCAAGGTTCCAGGTCTAAGGATCCCAAGCCGCTTCTTCTTTGCAGTTCGTCACTTTGGCACAGGCGTTCTTATCGCTACTGCCTTCGTCCACCTTCTCCCAACCGCCTTTACTTCTCTTGGAAACCAATGTTTGGATAAGTTTTGGACCTCTGATTATCCCGCCATGCCTGGAGCAATTTCTCTGGCGGCCATTTTCTTCGTAATTATCATAGAAATGGCGTTTCACCCATCCCGGCGCATCCAACCCCAGGAAGCTTCCACGGGTGCAACCCATAACCATGGTGGTTGTATGGGGAACCTAGGCATGCTTCCAGTCCGTGATATGGGCCCTCTGCATGGCAGGGCTTCTAGTATTGGTCAAGGTCTCACTACCCTGAACAGCCGTACTGTTGCTGAAGAACCTGAGGCTAGTGGCGAGGAGACTACGCAGGTGCAGAGAAAACGGAGCTTTGAGGAAACAAGCATCGAAAGCATGCAGATTCCTGCGCTGACTCCGGAGCAACAGAAGCGCAAGGAGCTTCTTCAGTGCGTTCTTCTTGAGCTTGGAATCTTGTTCCACAGTATCTTTATTGGAATGTCGCTGAGTGTCTCCATTGGAAATGAGTTCATCATTCTTCTCATTGCCATTGTGTTTCACCGTAAGTCAGATTGGCAACAGCTCATCACAACAACACTGCTAATAATACTGTACCATAGAAACCTTCGAAGGACTCGCTCTAGGATCCCGGATTTCGGCTGTGAAATGGCCACAAGGCAAATTTCAGCCTTGGCTTATGGCGCTCGCATACGGCTGCACGTGAGTTTTCGTACCTCTTTTGATTTGTGACCTGCGCAGTTGCTGACTCGGACATAGGACCCCTCTGGGTCAAGCAATTGGCCTTGCCACTCATACCCTCTACAGCCCTGACTCTGAGGTGGGCCTCATCGTTGTTGGCGTGATGAATGCTATTTCTGCCGGCCTCCTGACTTTTGCTTCTTTGGTTGAGCTGCTGTCAGAGGACTTCCTGAGCGATGAGAGCTGGAGAGTTCTCCGTGGCAAGAAGCGCGTCTATGCCTGCCTCTTGGTATTCTTCGGTGCTTTCTTCATGAGTCTGGTTGGCGCATGGGCTTAACCGAGAGCTTCATTTGCGGACCCCAAGGATTTATCCAACTCCTGACGACACATTGCCAATATCTGGGTGAGAAATCTCACCACACAGATGGAATCAACAAGTCAATCCTGATGACTTGAACACACATTCAATTCGTATTGAACAAGTTTTCCGATTTTTTTTTCACATTATTTCATGGTTCGAGCAAATTATTCCTTCTTTTCAGCTGAATCGAAACTCATGATATGTGTCGTCATAAAAGTTCACACTGCTTCTTTTTGCGCGCACATTGGTTGGGGTTCTCAAAATTCACAGCCAAAGAAGATGTTTCCGGTCATTTTCGTCATTATACGCAGATATTTGTCGATTAACTTGACAGTTTGATAGTTATATTTTAACAAACCACTTACATTCCTTTAAACATGAATATATTCTGCATTGGTGCATTCATTCGTCTAGATCCTGTGTTGGTTTTCTTTTTTATCCATGTTGCCATTTGACTTGTATCTACTTTACGAAACCGTGTTCTTGGAAACTATACCCCTCGCAAACTCGCCGAACGTGATGTGCTGCTCGGCATCAACCTCCTCCCCCAAGTTGGGCTGCGTGAAAACGGCCAAGGTGTTGCGGGCAATCTTTCCATTGCTCACGCTCGCGCGGACACCCCGCACAAAGTGAGGGACAGCCTTGAAGCGCCCTGCGGTGATGCGCTCCAGGGTCTCTCCGGTCTGAAAGGCGATGCAGTCCCGGGGGATCTTGACCTGAAAGGTTTCGCCTGTTCGAGACTTGATGTACAGCCCAGCAGACGGGTCCGGGGGGGCAGCGAGCTCAACGAGGGGTGGGAGGGCAGCCCCAGGGGCCATGTTGGCAGGCACGATGGCGTCAGTCTCTTGCTCGTCGATGAACATGGCCGACGTCAAGCCTGTGAGGCATCCATGGTCAAGGTGAGTTGCGCACCAGTCGTCCTCGTCGGCATCAACACCGGCGGCTGGATCTGCCGACTGCGGATAGTAGTGTAGGAGGCGTGCCTTGGTCGTGCTGGAAGTGCTCACCACGTGCTCGAGGTAACCCTTTGGGTAGCCCGGGATGTCCTCTTCAGCGAAGCGATCGCAGGCCCGGGCGACGAGGACAGCCGCGTCGATGATCAGGCGGCACAGGTCAGTAACCGCGGGCTTCATGCCGGAGAGGACTGTCTCAGCAGGCCAAATGTTGGGCGAGAGGTACTCGGGGAACGTCTCAGTGCTGAACTCGGGCGTAGGAACGGCACACTCGAGCGAGGCGTCCACGTAGAATGCGCAGTTTGCGTAGTAAGAGCCCTTGAAGGTATCGACCTGGCCGTTTTTGAGCGTTTCCTTGCCGAGCGACCAGCCCGTTAGATACTTGGCGTGCGCATTCTCCAACTTGTCTATATTTTTTGTTGTTTATTTTTTAAGCAGCAGAACTAGCAAGGTGGAGGGCTGTCCAGGAGGGGGAGGGGGGGGGAACACATACCCAGCTCATCCTTGGGCAGGTTGCCCAGGTACGATGCGTAGGACAGAGCCTGGTGCCTCAGCTGAGGAAAGTTCTGGGGGACATCCTTGACGATGAGGATTCCTAGGGAGTCTGGGCCAAAAGCCTGCTGGAGGGTTTCAAATGGGATGTTGCCTGGGGTATTTTTTTTGTAAGTCATGACAATGCCCTGTGATCATGACAAAGGGGGGGAAGGGGGAGTTCTAAAGGTACGTACCGCTCTTGAGATCATTTAGTGATACAGTAACGGCCTGAGCTTGGGCGGCCATGACTGCCGACAGAGCGAAAGTATGCGGGAATTCAATGGAGAATATTCTTCACTGGAGCGGTGCGAATGGAGTCATGCGCAATAAACGGGTCGTCATCATTCTATCTATCCCTTTTTTTTTTTTTTTCTCTCTCGCTCTTTATCAATACAGGCGCATGACAGTGGAAGAGGCCACAGGCGTGGGATCTTTGGAGCCACTGCGGGGGAGGAGGGGGCTTACATAACCAATGACCTTCCAGATGCGCGAGTGGAGCTCGCCGCGTCCCGGGGGCCTTGCACCCACAGGAGACTTGAGCTAAGTTGGACGTCACCGTGTAGCAAGTTGCAGAGGTAAGCAAGCTGCAAAGCCGCCCCAGGCCAAGCCCCCCAATTGCCCGCAACCATGGTCAAGCCGCTCTCGTTCAAGGGCGACAAGAAGTCCAAGAAGCGCAAGCGCACAGATGCCGAGAAGGCGGCCCGCGATGGCCCCTCGGATGCGCTCGAGGCGCGAAACGACGACCAAGGTGCCGAGAACGACGACAGCTGGGTGTCGGCCGATGCTGTGACGGACGTGTCCGGGCCCATTATGATTGTGCTGCCCACCGACGAACCGTCGGCTCTGGCTTGCGATCCTAGCGGAAAGGTCTTTGCCCTGCCCATCGAGAACATTGTCGACAAAAATCCTATCACGGCCGAGCCTCATGATGTGCGCCAGGTGTGGGTTGCGAACCGAGTGGCTGGAACAGACCACTTCCGCTTCAAGGGTCACCACGGAAAGTAAGTACATGTTGATTCCAGAAACATAATGCATGAAACAGAGACAACTGACCAGTTGTGCAATAGATATCTCTCCTGCGACAAGATTGGCGCCCTGTCTGCCACGTCCGAAGCCGTGTCGCCACTCGAGTCCTTCAACCTCATTGTCACGGCTGACACGCCAGGGACCTTCCAGATCCAATCTCTTCACGAAACTTTCATGACGATCAAACCCAACAAGTCAAAGGCTGGGGGCGCAGCCGGCGCCGAGGTCCGGGGAGACGGCGAGGAGATCACCTTCAACACGACATTCCGGCTGCGCATGCAGGCCCGGTTCAAGCCACGGCTGCGGGCTTCCAAGGAGGAAAAGGCCCAGGCTAAGATCAGCCGGAGGGAGCTGGAAGAGGCGGTCGGCCGGAGGCTGGACGAGGACGAGGTGAGGACGCTGAAGAAGGCTCGGAGGGAGGGAGATTACCACGAGAGGCTGCTGGAGATGAAGGTCAAGGGAAAGCATGACAAGTATGGTTAAGCAAAAAAGAAGGAAGCGACATGGGCGAGCATGGAAACGGGTTGGGTTTGCGCAAGCTGATACACAGGATGGAACATGTCGAGGAACAGGAACGGAGAACAAAACAATATACACACGACCACGTCTTTTTCTCGACTGGGTGAGTGCTGCTTCGATTCACTCAAGCAGAGGCCAAACACGCTGACAAGGTGCCACAACTGGCAGCACTTTGTTTGACAGCTGTCCACTGACGAACCACTACCGTACCTCCCCCTTGTGACACCCACAGGTCAGCTAGGGAAGCCTTTTAACCCCGAGTAACTCGCCCTTGGTCAACAGCGGGCGAGATGGCCCTGAGGGTGCCGGGTCCCGGTTGGCGCAGTCGGTAACGACTGGCAAGATGCGACAAGTCCAAAACAGCCACCATCTCGTCTCGCAGTCCCGGAGATCTCACTAAGGAAGGAGGGACGTGTGTTCAAAGCCCCGCTTTCGAGCGACAGGGACACATTTTTTTTCTTCCTTTCCGAGGGGGCCTTGTATATGTGTAAATCATGACATGAAGCTAACCCCCAGCAACTCGACTCTTTCTTTTTTTTTTGCGAAGCTTTTATGGTCTTTTTGGCCTATACTACGGTAGACTTTTGCTCCTTTTCGTGTGGTTATTGGCGCCTACCGTAATGCGGCGTAAGGCTCGCCATGTTTGTTGTTGGCAGCTGGTAACGTATGGTGTTGAGGCAAACAGCCAACTCCCTTTCGCGGCCCCACACCACATAGTATACTAAAACTAGACTATACGTCGTCGTTTTAACAAGTGAGACATGCATGATAGCAACGAAAAGATCAAAAGATTCAATCTTTGTAAACGATTTTCTATTGGTGACTTTTCATTTACTTGTTTATTTTCATTTATTTTTCACTTCGTTTCATTCATACGGATAGCTCGAATATCTCTTTCAGTTAAGTTAGTTGCCTGGTCTCCACGCCTTGACGTTGCCATCCTCTCCCGCTGTGAAAACGACGTTCTCCTCGTCAAAGAAGCAGAAGGAGCGCACAATTTCCTCCCCGTGTGCACCGGGGAGCCCCACACTGTTGTCCCGGTCCAGAGACCAGCCCTGGCCGTTGGGGTTCCTGGCGAGGAAGACGAGCTCGAACATCTGGCGACTTGAAGTTGCTGTTAGTAACAATAGTGACTATACTTTTTTCTCTTTCTTCTTTTTTTTAGGGGAGGAGAAGGAGAAAAAGGAGAAGAAGGAGAAGAAGAAAAAGCTCACTCTTGAGATCCGGCTCCGAGAATGGCGCCGCTGCCGTCCATCTTGGGCGTCACGTCAGCAACGTACTGGCAGCCCAGGACGGTCCGCATGTCGCCAAAGTCCTGGGTGGCGTCGCCGTTTGTGCGCTCCTCGGCGACGTCGTAGAGGGCGCAGCGCTCGTCGTGCGAGAGGGCGGCAATCTCGGTGGGCGTCAGCCAGGCGGCGCGGTGGATGGAGGCGTCGTGGTTGCACGTCTGCACCGTCAGCTCGTCCTCGTCGTCGATGCGCGTGTCGTAGACGTTGACAAGGCCGTCGGTCGAGCCCGACATGAGCAGGGCCGCGTTGGACGGGTTGAAGGCCAGGTCCGTCACGTCGTCGCTGTGCACCTCCTGGTAGTGCGCCTTTTGCGTCGGCGTCGACCGAACGTCCCTTGTTGATGGTGTTAGTTGGGTTTTGTGTCTTATTTTTTCTCATTCTTTTTTTTTTCATATGTATTGTATATGAGAGACATAGCAGAACGGAGAGATAGAGAGAGGGAAGAAAGGGACCTCTTACCAGAGGAAGATGGAGGCAGTGTGGTTCTGCAGCTCAGCACCCACGGCGATCGTCTTTGTGTCGGCGCTGCACGCCATGGAGAGGATAGGCGCTTGGCTTGCTTCACACTCTTCGTTAGTACTCACTCCTCTTTTTTGCCCAAGTTTTCATATCTCATTCCAAAGTTCTTATTCCTCTTCTTTTTCTTGTCTTTGTTCTTGTTCTTGGTCTTGGTCTTCTCTCTCTCATACCTTGAAACTGCGCAACTCTCGAGCCCTGCCTCAAATCCCACACTCCCACGGTCCCGTTCTCGCCCGCCGTGCACACGAGCGCCGCGTTGCCGTCAAACACACGCAGTGTCGTCAAGTTGCCGTGGTCCGTCGCCAACCTGCGCACCGGGCCCTGCGACAGCCGTGAAGGGTCCAGCAGCGTGAGCGACTGGTCCGATGCGATGGTCGCCAGACCGGCCGACGTGCGGTGCGCATCAAGCACGTAGACGTCCCGCCCGGCGTTGTAGCCGTCGGCGCAGGCGAGAGAGTACATCCTTATTCTTCTTCTTTTTTCCTTTTCGCTTTTCTTCCTTCTATTATTTTCTTGAGGGAGTTTTCCTCTTTGCTTAAATCAAAATGCCTAGCTTTTGCATCGTTAGCAGGCGCTGCGACAGAGCGTCTAAGAAAGAAAAAAAAAAGTTTGACGTCGCAAATTGTTCACCAACTACGTCACCGGTTTCGTCATCGTCAAGCAAAAGCATGAAAAAGGAAAGCAAAGGGAATGCTCACAATAATAATAAATCAATTTTCAGTCCTCCCCTCAACTCTTTTTTTTTTCTCAGTAGAAGGGTGCAATTGAATTCAGAGTCTCCTCTCGAGCCTGCTTGCAACCCCACCTACATACACCTGGATTTCTCATAAGTGCCCCTCGCTCGTTTAACTGAATATCTCCAGCTTCACCCCACTATCAATTCACATGTGCCCAAAACAACAGCGACCTGATGCATCGCATCAGTTGATTGTGTCGATGAACTCATGTCAAGCGCCTCTGGTATTGCTGGGAATATTCTTAATTCGATTTGTTAGCTTTATAAAGGATTGCACCTGTTCAAACTCACAACCACTAAAATACATCACGCCTATGCACTGGGCAATGCTGAGCAAATGCTTCACTAATCATACAATTCTTTTCACTCTTACAAATTATCTCATCTCTAATCGAGGTGTGCAATGCCAATGCCTGCATCTAGTCCTCACCAAGATACCAAAATCGGGGGGATTTGTAAACAAGGGTTGCCGCCAAACTCCAAAATATTCCAAACGCCTGTTTTATACACTTTTGAGTGCCCTTGTTCTGTGCCCTCGTTTTTCCTCATCGTCTTTTTTTTTACTGTATTGTCCATCGCTGTGACATTAGTGACCTTCTTGTCGTTGAAGCTTTCGCTCGTTGACACTGCGGAACGCCCGCTTTCCAACCTCATAGCTGCTAATCATGATGGCACAAGCAGGCGCAACCTTGAGGGTTCGAGGAATCCATCCTCTCCAAAGGCCAGACACGCCTTCAGTCTTGAAAATGTGCCAAAGAAGGCGCACCATGTTGCCCTCCTCAGGGGCCTGCGATGCTGCTGCGCTAGAGGCCTGGTTTTGGAATGTTTGTGTGCGAGTCTTGCCAACGTCGAACGGTGTCGTTATGATGGACGCAAACGAGCCAGACAGCGCTCCGGCCGTGAAACTGTCGATAAACGTCTCGGTGTGATTCTCGTGGCTCTGGGACCTTCGTCGAACCTCGGACAGATCGTCTTCCACGGTAAACATGTGTCCTTGACTTCGTTCTCTCATATCGGTAAGCTTGGATCGCACGGCCTCGTATCCCCACCAGTAGAGACCTGAGAAGGGGACGTCTCGCCACAAAGTCAATGTCAACCCCCTCCACAGAGCTGTGTAACCGTTGGCGCCCACCATCTCTCTGACATCCTTGAAAGCCTCGAGCAGGTGGTTTCCAGACCCAGCTCCGTGCGTCGCCTGCATGCGTGTGCGGATGAGCTCAATAGGGCCAACGGCTGTCGCAGCAAGAATTCGAGCGGCTGAGCCTGCAGTCAGAGGGGCAGAGGCATCAGAAAAACGGTTAAAGGGACTGTTGTGGTTATATCGTAGCCAGTCGTAGCCGGTAAAGTAAATAATATTAGAGGGGACGGCCATCACGAGCGTAGGCGACAACCCCCTCCAGAGAGTCGCCACGCCCTCGTTCCGAGCAATTTTGCGCAGGCCATCCATGGTTGAGCTGAAGGTCCGGCGTTGCACCTCTTCAACGGCACACTCGGCCGGTGGCGGCGCAATGCCCTCGATTCGGGGAGCGGCGAGGCAGAAGTCGGCGTTGCCACCGGCGAAAAACACTTCTCGGCAACATGATGTAATGCCGAGCTCGGCAGTCTGGGCGGGTGTGAGGGATGTGGTCGTGATGGCGAGCTTGGAAAAGTCGACGGCGGGTCGGGGGACGGCTTGGGACTGGAGGCGCACTCGGACGACATCAAGGGGAGTGACTAAACGTATCCTGTTAGCAAGATTCGGCAGGTGAGGCTTGGGAATGGTCACGACGCACCAAGTAGTGATGTCAACAGGCTCCCAGACATGGCCGAGACCATCTTCTGGGGAGCTGTGATTTCGATGATATCATCCGTGCTGGGCGCCGGAGCCCTGGCACCGGCACCGCTTGCGCTGCTGTTGCCTGCAGTCGTGTGAACCATGTTGGCGAGGGTGTACTCGTCGTCGGCGTTGGGGATGTTGTGATGGTGGTTATTCTCGAGACCACCAGATCGATGCAGGTCGTCTGAACGCATGGTATCCGATATTGTGATAAATGACAAGGTGGTAAGGGACGGGCCGCAGGCAGGCTCAGAGCATACTTTTGCGGGACAAATCGATGAAGATAAGACCCTGTCGGAGCGATAAAAGGAGCCGGGGAATCGACGTCAATGACGATGACAAAATCGTTAGCGGTGGCGCAGAACCCTCGAGTCGCAGGCACCGATTTGAGATGAGATGAGCCGATGGCGCTGGGCCTAGCCGTGGTTTTCGCTGCGGGAGAGGTGTCTCGTCGTCGGTCGCGTTCGGTGCGGCGCATGCGCAAAGAGCGAGCAGTATCCCCGAAGCCGGTCGGGGGGTCGGACTGTCGGTCGGCTAGTATCGTCTTTTTTTTTTTTTTTTTTAAGGTGGGCTGGGTTGAGGAAAATCCACAATATTGCGATCCGCTGTCGCGCCAACTCAATCTGCGATCGGCTTGATCGAGCTGTTGACTGTGCGTGATGGTGTATTTTTTGGTGTGCAGGTGGAAAGTCCAGCTGGATGAATTGGCGGGTGCCAATGGTTGGATGTATGCAGCAGCGAGCGTGGTTGCAATGCGTGCACTCGTTGCTGTCGGTTCTCCAATTCCAATTCAGCGAGTCTGCCCGGCCTCCGCTTCCCGGCGTCGGAGCATCGGGAGGCAAATTTCACGTAATCTTGTACCTGAGCGAACGAGGAAGAAGCTCCCAGCAGAGCCGTGCTTTGCCGGCATGATGTCACTCCGCGCCCTGATTGGCCAGCCGCCACACCACTAGCCATAAGGGTGCTTACACTCACAGCTTGCCTGAATTCCTCCCGAACTCTGTTCGATTGATCTGATAATGTTAAACCCAATGTATCATGCACACACACAGTCGAGCGTGCACATCCAATTTCGCAGCTCAAAACCGCGAAACGCAGCTCGTTTCGGTGGGACAATGGTCATGTGATATGCCCACAGCTAGTTTAGGCTTAGCGCAGTTTGACCCCGCTTTATGACTACGAATGTGGAAATGAAGTGGGGTAACAACAAGCTGAACAATACAACATTGAATCTCGGTTTTAACAGATAATATACAGGAAGGTAAGCTGCCCGGCAGTAGGCCTTGGGCTGCTTACACAAAAGAGCTTAGTAAGGAACCTAGGGCAGTAGGCACTAGGGCAGTAGGGATAACAAAGGGTACACTGGGCGAAAGGGCATTGGGCGAAAGGGTATTAAGTAAAAAGGATAAAGGGTAAAAGGGTAAATAAAAGGTATTTTGATATTTATATTAAGATAATTATTTTGTATAGTATTATTTCTAAGATTTTTTATTTATAGATTTTAGTTCTAAGTTTTCTATTATATTTTATTTTTTTTTGTTAGATAATGTATATATATTGTATATTTAATTGTGGACTTAAATATTTAAAGAAAATTTAAGTTATTTATATATATTAAATTAGTAGAGTTTATAGCTAAATTAACTGTAATTATATTAGACTTTTATACTAATAATAATTAGTTAGTAAAAGATAAAATCTTAATAAAAGTAATTATATTTTCTAGGTTATTAGAGAGTTTATTAACTAAAGATAAATTAAAGTTATTATTTTTAAGTAATTCTTTTAGATATAACTTTTTTAAAAGTAATTTCTAATTACTTATATTTAGTCTCTTTGATAAGAGTAGTATTAGTACTAAGTTTAGTTTAACTATATCTTTTTATAGAGTAGAAGTAAGTATAGTTAAGTAAGATAGTTAATTAATTTATTTGATCCCTAATAAAGTAAATATAATAAAGTCTTTATTAAATAATATCTAACTACTTAGTAGTACTAGATTTAATAATATTATAACTAAAGTACTAGTTATAATAGTAGATTATAATAATCTAATATTTTATATATTTATATTTTTTCTAAGAAATAAATAAGAGTTAAGTATAATAATAAAAATATAATCTCTTTTGTAATCTAGTAGATTTATTATAAAGTTATAGTTCAAAATACTAGTTATTTTACTGGTATATAATACTAATATACTTAGTCAAAACTTAGACTCTCTATTTATTAAATTTTAATTTAAGAAATACTAAGGTTTTTCTAATATAGGGTAAATAAGAAATACTTAGAATATATAGTAGCCTCTTTTTAGTATTAAGATAGAATCTAGTATAAAAAGAAAAGTTAATAGTTAGATAAATATACAATAGTTCTTTACTTATATTTGTTTTAGCTGGGGAATAAATTCTAACTATAATAAAGTTACACTAGAACTAATTATAGAACTAGTAAATATCATAATAAGACTAACTATAGAGAAATCTACTTTATTAAATAGTAATTAAAGATTAATTCTAAAACTAAGATTAATATCAGGAAAAACAAATAAAACTAAGAATATATATAATTAATAATTATTCTTATAAATAATAAGAGCTAGGATATTATATTCCTTGAACTTCTTAAACTTATTAGAATCTTCTTACTTAACTATAATTTTCTACTTCAAAGTAGATAGGTAAATATAGCCAGTCATAGAAAACTATTAGGCTTTCCACTCCTCAGAGACAATTTCTTAATTAAAAACTAATATATTCAATCTAAAATTAATATATAATAGATCTTTATTAATATAGTTAAAGTATTATAAGATCTCATAAGGTATTATAATAAACTAATCAAATATAGGAAGATAAACTCAAATAATTACCTTAGTATTAATACTTTTAATATATTAATTATCCTTATTAAATATTTTAAGATAATTAAGCTAAATAAAGCTAGAAAATGATATATTACTAGTAGTACTCTTTCTTAGAGTAGGAATATATTATTATTTTAATAATATAGTATATTTAATTTAAGTAATTTATATACTTTAAGAGAGAGAAGGTAATTAGTATAAGTGTAAGGTTATACTAGATAATTTAGAGTGTCTCTTCTAAGAGAGTTATATTAAGTATTCCCCTTTTTTCTTTCTAAATCTTTAGCAATAAATTATTTATATATAAAACCCTTTATTATAAAGATATTCTATCTTCTAAACTAAAAGATATTCTATCTTCTAAACTAAAAGATATTTTATTTTCTAAATTAAAAGATATTCTATCTTCTAAACTAAAAGACATTCTATCTTCTAAGCTAAAAGACATTCTATCTTCTAAACTAAAAGATATTCTATCTTCTAAACTAAAAAATATTCTATCTTCTAAACTAAAAGATATTCCATTTTAAGAACTACTTATATATCAAACTCTTAATTAGTATATAACTTTATATTAAGAATTAAATATATAAAAAAGTATTTAGGATAGAGATATTCTCTTTAAACAAAGTAAAGTCTAAATAGTACTAAGATCTAATAAATTAATCTATTCTATTAATCTTAGCTCTATACTTTATTCTAGATCTAGCTATCCCTTTTAGTATATAAAGTATTTAGTAGTATATTATACTCTATATTACCTATTAATATAAAATAGTATATTTAGAGAAGAGGTAATATCTAATGATTTTAAGTATAAAAAGAGTAATATTAATAAATCTAATAATATTATTAACTAATACAATATTACTACTAATATCTAATATATATCTTAGGATATTTAATTTCAATAATAATAGATATATATTTACTTTATTTAATCTAGTTAATTAGATACCTTGTTTAATATACTACTAAAAGTTTTATATACTAATAGAGATATACTAAAATAGTATATTAGCTAATCTTAGTAGTATAGGGATACTAGAGAGTATTGATTAGATTCTTCTTCTTAATAACATTTTTCTATATAGTAGTTATAGGAAGAATTTAGTATTATTCTAAAGTAAGACATTTCTTATAATAATCATTTCCTTAGTAGAATCTCATTATTATTTAATTTATAATTTATTATAATATTAGTATAGTACTAAAAAGAAGATATACTTATAATAGGATTTATTTTTTTAGTAGAGTTATATTATTATCTAACTTAAAATCTATTATAAGATATTAAGTAAGTTACTAAACTATTATTAGATAATATAACAAAGATATAGAAAACAAATAAACTATAGAGAATATAAGTTACTTAGTATTTTAGTACTTAAATTATATAGCTAAACTATAAATAAAGAGAATCCAACATTTCCTTATATCTTTAAAACCTTTATAAATATTATAACTATATACCTATATTAAATTGTTTATATATATTTACTAGATTATAAATTCAAATTACAGAAGAGTACTTTTATTACTTTTCTCAAAGATAAGAATAAGTATAAAGACTTAGATATAACTTAGTTAATATTTCTAATAATTAAAGTATATCAAATAAAAAGATTAATTATAGTACTATTACAACAGGCTCTATTCCATATCTAGAGTCTACCTAACTATTTTAAGAAATACTTACTTTAGATCTTTTTTTAAGAATAAATAAGTATATTAAAAAGAATCTAATAGAAATAAAAGTAAACTCGACCTTTTCCTCTGGGTTAGGAGATTTAGTTCCTTGAATACTTATACTAAGATTAATATACTTTTTACTTCTTTTATTTAGAATAATATATATATATAATACTACTACTATTTCTAAGGAATTATTAAATATTTATTTAATAGATTTATAGTTATAAGATTATTAGGTACTAGGAATAACTCTATTATTTACTCCTAAGATATTATAATAGCTTATAACTAATATTCTATAAAAATATAAATAACTTAGAGAAAAGAAAAGTACTTTAGTTAAAAGAGTAAAATAAGCTTAATTATAAGTATTATTACTATTACTACTAATACCTGAAATATTATAATAACCTATAACTAATATTCTATAAAAGTATAGGTAACCTAGAGGAAAAAGAAACATCTTATCTAAATAAAGAAGAAAAGAATATCCTAGGACCTAGGTATTACTCTAGCTAGGCTCTATATAATAAACTTTAATTTAATTATTATTTAATTTAGTTTAACCTTAATTCTTATAAGTCTTTATAATCTTTCTAGCAGTACAAATAAGGGCACTTGTATTACTATAACTAAAACCTTATACCTAACTATAATCAATACCACCTGTGTTCTTCTAATCCTAGTTTTAAATATAAAAGAGTATAATAGTAAACCCTAATAATAGAATAACTATAACTTATTAATATAAGACCATTTAGTTTATACTAATAAATGATTAAGAGTATATTATAAAAATAATAAATAACTATAGTTTAGAAAATTAAGTAAGTATATTTTAACTATAAGATTAGGTATAAATTATAAGACTAAAAGAACATAGATAATCTAGTTTAGAAATAGAGAGGCTAGTATATATAAAAGTGATAAAATATTAGTAACTAATAGCTATTTAATTTATACTAATAAATACCTAAAACACAAATACTAAAATAATACTAAATCAAAGAATATCTATAATTCTAAACAAAAGAAAAAAATATAATCTTAAAAAGTAAAAAAGAACTATAAATATATAAATATCTATAAATTACTACCAAATCCCACGTTTAATTTAGCCTTAAAACTCTTTATATAAACTAACTAATCTATTTTATATTAATAAAAGAGATATTAGAGATCTATTAGGGGTAGAAGAGTAACCAGTAAAGTAAGCCAGGTACTAGATAATAGAAAAAAAGCTAGTTAAGCAATAGATAGAAGAGTTACACTATATACTGTTAGCTTTGTAGGATGTATTTACTGAGAAGAAATACCTATTAGATAGTTAGATATAGTGTAAGGTAGTATCTTGAGAAATAAAAATATTAGTAATATAATTATTTTATAAAGCTTTTTATAATCTAAATACTTTACTAATTTATACTTATATAGTATATTACTGTAAATATAGTAAGAAGGAATTAAGTGAGTTAAATTAGAATATATAGGAAATATGCTTTTTAGATATTTATAATATCTTTCTTCTATTATATATAAGTTATTTTCTTCTAGGTAATAGTATATTAATTTATAAAGAGTGTAAATAATACCTATGAAACTGTAAACTCTACTTTATAACTTAATTATATAATTATCTTAGGTATAAATACTAGTATCTACTAGAGCTTTGTAACTTAACTCCTATTAAGGAGAAGCTTATTACTTTTAATATATATTATAACTTTATTACTAAATTTAATATTAAGTTAAATAATAGTAGGAAATTAAGAGTCTATTACCTAAAGTATATAAAAAGATAACTAATAGTCTTTCTAAATAATATTAGTAAATTAGTTATAATAATATTACCTTACCTTTTAATAAAAATAATAAAAGATATCTATATCTTTTAATAAAGAGAGAATAAGCTAAATACTAAAGATATATCTAGACTCTTATTAGTCTAATAAAATTATATTAAAAGAACTCTTATATAGTTAAAAAAGAATAATCTATATTATAAATATATTACTATTAATAGACTTAAAATAAATAACTAGAGATCTTTATTATAAGATTTATTAACTTAGATTTACAATAATATAAAGTAAGATAATTCTATACCTAAGGAAATAATTAGGACTTTATAAATTATTCTTAGTACTAAGTATAGTTTAGATAAGGAGTTAGAAGTAAATATTAAGAAGTTTATAATAATACTTACTTAACCTTAATATTAAGATAATACTAAGGAAGATACTAGATATACTAAGAATACTAAAAATAGTAATATAGATAAAGAAGATACTCTTAGGGATAATAATATAATTAGTAAAGATATAGGTATAATTATATATAAGATTAATACTACTAGTATAATCAATATTAATAGAGTACTAGAGATTACTAAAGTAAAGAAATTATAGTTCTTTTTTATAGTAATTAGTAATAATATTTTTTAAGATAATACTTAAGTATAAGAAAGAACTATAAATCTTTGTAAATAAGATAACTTATAAGGTACTATATTTATTTAATATAATCAATATCTTAAGCTATTTATTAAAGTAAGAAAGAGTAATATATTTTCTGATATATATAATATAGGCTTTTTTATAAAAATATTCCCTACCTTATTTCTATATAAAGTTAATATACTATATATTACTAAAGAAAGTAATTTAAACTTATATACTAAGAGTAGAAGCTATAATATAAGGAATATTCGATCTAGTATAACTACTAACAGATTATTATAGTCCTATAATATCTCTTTAAGTTTATAAATAAAACTAATTATACAATATTATAGA
Source organism: Calonectria pseudoreteaudii (assembly GCA_001879505.1). Classification (NCBI taxonomy): domain Eukaryota; kingdom Fungi; phylum Ascomycota; class Sordariomycetes; order Hypocreales; family Nectriaceae; genus Calonectria; species Calonectria pseudoreteaudii. The sequence continues at coordinate 3,406,579 of KV875228.1, forward strand.
GAAAGATTTATAAACTATCCTATTCTCTTATTTTTAACTTTTAATTTAGAAGTTAAATCTAGGAATTACTAAGTAAATATAATAAATACAATAAAAGCTAACTTCTTAAAGATAGAAGCAATTATATACTCCCTTACTATAGAGAGGTTATATATAGTTAAAGAGGAGCTTAAGAAAAGAAATTATATTACTAACAAAGATATTAATAAATTACTTAAATACCTCTCTTTATATAATTATTAGTAATTAATATCAAAAGAAATATAAATAAGTCTTAGATAAAAGATTAAGTCTTTTATTATTAAACTAGGATTACTAACAATTTAGTTCACCCTAAACCCTAATAATATTATAAATCTAATAAAATTATAATTAGTAATATATTATATATATACTAGTTTTAAGGAAGTTAAGAAGTTCTTAAAAATACTTAACTCTTCTTATAAGAAAGTTCAATTAATTATCTTTAATCTTATTAATTTAGTTATTTTCTTTTATAGGGAGATTAATCTATTTTTTAAATACTATATTAAAGTTAAATATAATTTTATCTTTAGATATATAAGCTATTATTTTAGTACAGTAAAGATAAATAAATATGGTATATTATATCTCTATAGTTTATTATAGCTATAAGGCAATATATACCTTAGTTTAATTTATAAAGATATAATATATCTTTATTAAAAGTCTTACTATAGTGATATTATTGACTTTATTAATAGTATATTTTCCAAGGTATAATATTACCTTATCACCTAATTATCCTTACTCTAGAAGAATATAAACTTATACAAATATTTAATAATAATATCTAAACTATATATTATACAATATAATAAAAGCAAACCAACCTAATATATATTCTGATATTAGATTACTAATAGAAAATATACCTAAATTTTCTTTTATATTCAAAGATAAAGCTAACTATTATATAGGGTCTATCTAAAGATATTAATATTCCCCTATATATATTAAGTACTCTTTTAATAATAAAAAGAAAATAAAGAAGAAATAATATATATATTAGTTTAATATACTATAGAAATTAAAAGATAAGACTAACTTTGACAATAATAGTGTTTTATATATCTAATAAAATCATCCACTAGTTAATAGATAGAATACTATAATTAAAATTAAATTATACTATAATCATAATATATTATTTATTATAACCTAGAAAAAGGTATTGTATTTGATCTATTATATTATTAATTATATTACTAAAGCTAAGGATCCTACCTAGAAGCATATAGCTACTACTGAAAGCTTAATATAAACTAACAATACTAACTAAACTATAAAAACATTATCTATATTAGAGAATTCAAATACTAAGCTAATAGAGCCAATAAAAAATAAAATATATAAATTACTACTTAAGATCACTAATCAGGTTTACACAGATTAGCTACTATTATAGATAAAAGTTATATCACTTTAACTAGGATACCTAATAGAGTATAGTAATATTATAGCCTAAGTATTCCTAAATATATCTCTAATATACTAGCAAGTATATCAGTATTAAAATTACCTATAATAAGAGAAAAGCTTTAATAGTATATATACTTATACTGTTAGTAAGAGGGTATATATATATAAAGCAGAGCAGTAAATCCTAATTATAAAAAAGTATCTATATTAAAGTAAAGTACTATATAACTTATATCTTTATAACTATATATTACTTATATAAATCAAATATAAGAGCTATAGTTAAGATAAAATAAGATAAAATTAAATTTCTCTTAATAATAATTATCTATTTACTAAAGACTATATATAGGTACTTAGACAGCTAGGCAAAGAAATAGTTATTTATCTTGATAACTACCTAAATATAGATATTAAAGAGAAAGATAATAAAAGCTTCTAAAGGTATACTATATAATATCTTAGCTTATTTAAGCTCTAAGAATAATTCTTATTAGAGTTATCTAGTAATATAAACAATATATAGCTTTATAGTAAAAAGAGACTCTCTAAGTAAATTTAGTTCTATATAGATAATATCTAATTACTTTAATAATTAGTAAAAGATATAGCTTATAATATTAAACAATAAAGTACCTCTATAAATAATAATCTCTGTTTTACTGAGTAAGTAAAATCTAATAATAAAGGACTATATAATAAAACTATGAGCTTTAGCTATAGATCAGATAATATAAGTAATATAGCTTAGTTATTAGATATTATTAGGAGTATAATAGAGTTTAAATAAGTAATAGAAGCTTTACTAATATTATTAATACTATTATAAGAGATAAGTCAATTCTATCAAATATTACTTATAACTAAGGATAGCTTACAATATACAGTTATCTTTAAACTAATTACTAGGTATATAGAAATTGTAATAGTCTAGTCCCAAACCCTGCTGTCAAAGACAAAGGTGGAGCTTAGGGAAGCCTGTGGCTCAAAGTGAATAATAGGGTCTTATAACCTAGGCAATAGAAGCTGTGAGGGGCTGCTTCTATAGGCTAGGTAATAAGATTATATTATTTTAACTGTTAGGTAAATATTATAGATCAGACTAAGTATATTAGGTTCAAGCAATATAAGAGATAATAAATAGAGAATATTATATCTAATAATAGATTAATTAGTTAAGTAAATAATTAAAAGTAATTAAATTATATTAAAAGTTAAGTTATACTCCTAGTAATTATAACTCCTAAAGAGTTTAAATATATAGATTCTATTAGGGTAATACTAAGAGCAAAAGTAAGGGCTTTTTAGACCTAGTGATTATAGTAATCATAGTAATTACTTTAGTATTAAACAGTAATTATAATTATAACTACTTTAGTCAATAGGTTATATAATATAGATATCTGCAGTTAACCCTATACTAGTATTAGTAAGCTAACTTCTAGGTAGGTTAGCTTTAGATTAAATTATAATACAATATTCCTTTCTCAAAAGACTTATCTTTAAAACTAGTATTCCTTTATATAGGTTAGTGTATTTTACTTCTTCTCTTCTTTTTTTTATACTAATATTATACCTAGTAAATCTACTCTTTATTATAAAAAGCTTGTAGCTATAGTTACTAAAGAGAACTATCTTAATATACTGTATACTAAGTGTTTTACTAAGAGTTTAATATATATTATCTAATTAAACTATTCTACTAAGTACAATAAGTGTATTTCTTCTAGATATAATTATAACAAAACTTATATCTCTAATATTACTTATATACAAAAAATTCTTCCTTTAGATAATAAACTATTTTAGGTATTAATACTTTTTATAGTAGACTAAGATATTAAAACTTAGGATAAATTAGAGTAAATAAAGTAAGAAGCTAAGAAAGTTATATTAGAAGTGTAGACTAAGCTAAATAAGGTAATTACTTACTTAACTTAGTTATAAAAATAGAAATAATTATTAAAAGAAAAGAAATTAACTCTCTTTAATTATACTTTAGTCGAATTAAAGGAGATAGAATAAGAAGAAGCTATAATTATTACTAGTAGTAAGCTTTCCTCTCTTTACAAAAGAAATCTTCTAGTTTCCTTAAACAGTATATAAGATTCTTTAGTAATTCCTATATTTCTTTATTATATCTTATCTATTTAATATAATAATAGATTTTCCTATTTATCAGACCTTTTTCTAAGATCTTCTCTATAATATATTCCTCTTATAGTTCAACTACTAGCTTAATATAAGAGCTAGTACTAACTAAAATCATATTTATTATTAGTTTAAGAAAAGAAATATAAAAGATTAAATAAATCTTAATATCTACTAAAAGGTTAAGTTTATAGTTATTTATTAAGATTTTCTTTTTAATAGAGTAAAAGCTAAGATACTTAAGGTTAAGTTTTTTATTTTATTATTTTATAGTAATATTTTTAGTAGCTAAGAAGACTATATCCCTCTCCTCAAAAGATAATCCTTCTATCTATTTAAAGTCATAGTATTTTTTCATTTATATATAAATAAACTTAAGTTCTATCTTTATTTTAGTATATAGTTACTTTATTTAATTAGATTATAGTATTACTTTAATACTAAGTAATCTATCCCTCTTAGTATAGAATATATCAAAAGTAAAACTGAAGTTAGTAAATATAAGAATAGTTTTAATATTTACTTAATATAATATATTAAGAGCTAGCTAAGTAATAGGAAGCTTCTCAACCTAGTCAGTTTACTTATAATTAATATAATACTATAAATAGTATTCAATCTCCTGATTCTATCTCTCTATCTATCTATTAACCTAAGATCAGAAAATAGTAATTAACTTATAACATAGCCCTATTAAAGCTATTAATCCTTATTAGAATTTAAATATAAATAGCTATCTACAGTCAAAGATAATCTCTTCTAGAAGTTTATAAGTTATAATAATATATCTAAAGAAGAGGTATATAAACTATTCTTTATTTATTACTTTTTTATAAGAAATATAATAAGTAAATTTAGTAAAATGATTAATAATAATAAAAATAGT
>KV875228.1:3411292-3430845 GCA_001879505.1 Calonectria pseudoreteaudii
TATTAGCTCGGGTATTCTTAGTTCTTTTAATATATATAATATAGTAATTAAATTTAGATAAGTATTTAGTATATTATAATTATTATCTACTTAACTTCTAGATAATAGTAAAGTAAGTAATATTCTTATAATTAGTAAATACTATAACCTTATATTAGCTTCTAAAAAGATATTATTAGAATTCTTTAAAAGTATTAATAATAACTAAGAATTCTTTATTATAAATAGGGTAATTAAGTTTAGTATTATATAATTTATATAAGTAAAATATAATAGAATATAATTTCTTATTATTATCTCTTTATCTAATCTAAGCTCTTAAAGTAAAGTCTAAAGAGTTTATTTTTAATTTGATAGGCTGGTTAGAGTCGAATATTATAAGTATAGGCTTAGTAGTAATTATATCTTTCAATTAATTAAAAATTTCTTATATTTTTAATCTCTAAATAAATAGTATCCCTTTCTTTGTAAAAGTAATAAAAAGTATAGCTATCTATCTAAAGTTCTTAATAAACTTATAGTAATAATTAGTAAATCTAAGAAAAGATTATACTTTCTTAAGATTAGTAGGTGGTTTCTAGTCTTTGATTGTAATAATCTTCTTTAGGTTTATTTAGATCTTATTATATAAGATAATATATCCTAGAAATTCTATTTTAGTAATATAGAAAATACTCTTTTCCGGTTTAACTAGTAGGTTAGTATCTTAAAGTACTTTTAAAACCTAATAAATATATTATTTATATTCTTTTTTATTCTTAAAGAAGATAAGTATATTGTTTAGGTAATAGATAATAGAAATATCTAAGTATTCACACAATATATTATTAATTATTTACTAGAATAATGTAAGTATATTAGTAAGTCTAAAAGGTATTACTAAATACTTAAATAACTCGAATTTTATTCTAAAAGTAATCTTCTATTTATCTCTCTTCTTAATTTATATTAAGTTATAGACTCTCTTTAAATCGAGTATAGTAAATACTTTTATTTTATATAGCTTATCTTTTATCTTATTGATAAGAGGCAAAAGTATATAGTCTTTAATAGTAATATTATTAAGCTATTAATAGTTTATATAAAAATAAAGTTTTCTATTTTTCTTTAGAATAAATATTACTAGGTATCTAGTTTTAAAATTAGAGATTTATATATATCCTTTTTATAATATATCTTTAATATACTCTTTCAGTATATTAAGTTTTACTTAATTAAGATTATAAATTAGGAAGAAATAAATACTTACTCTATCTTTTAGTATGATTTTATAGTTCTAATAACTAGGCTCAGAAAGTCTTATTATAAGCTTTTTAGTAAATAATTATTTATAAATATAGTACTATTTAGGTATACTCTTTAGACAATTGTTAGTAAGATCTTCTTTTATTTTCTTAAGATTTTGATTAAGTTATTAGAACTATGTACAGAGATAGATAATTATTTTTTATTATTGTCTCTTTTGACTAGCTTTGTACTTATGCTATATTCTTTTAGGTAGTGAAGTATCTATTGTATTATTATACAAACTCTTTATATAGTTAGTACTAGAAGTATAAGATCTTAAATTATTATTTATATTATTAGTTATATTGTACTTAGAGAGTATTTATACTTAATTAGTATATTAGTTAATATATAGATAATAATAATATAATTATAGGTACTCTAAGACTAAGTTGTATATTTTTATATTAATAATATTAAAAGAAATACCTTAATTCTTTCTATTAATAAAGACCTTAAGATAATTAATCTTATAGCTAATAACTTTACTATTATAATTAAATATAGTACTTTCCAGATTAAAAACAATATAAGGATCTACCTTATCCTTTTATAAGATCTTAAGTAAGTTTATAAGCTTTAGATATATATAATTTATCTCTACTCTAGAATTAATTAAGGTAATATATTATATCTTATTAATATATATTTTAATTATAAGCTACTATAGCTTTTTGCTATTAATAGTATATAGAGATTTAGTAGAGAGTTCTTTTAGTAATTTTAGTATTTAATAGTCTTGAATATAAGTTAGTATTAGAGAGTTATAATTCTCTAAGGTTATTTTAGGTACTATTCCTTTTAGATAATACTTCTCTTATTACTTTAATATAGAAAGTAAAGCTTGTTTTTTCAGTTATTCTCAGTAGTCTTATATTATACTTTTATCTTAGCTTAGAAGTAAACTTAGTAGTTCTCTATATTATATAAATATAAGTTTTTGAGATAGTAATAGTAGTACTTAAGTAACTATCTTAGTTAGTATTTAATAATAGTAATAGTTCGGTCTTCTTATCTTACTACCTAATAGTATTTATAAGTATTATAGTATAAGATATTATAAATAGGGTTATTATTTTATAATAAGAAATAATTATTAATAACTTTTTCTAACTTATAAAAAGAATAATAATAATAGAAATAGTATAATTATAAGATATTTTAATAATTTTAGTAATTAAGTTAAGTATTATAATTATTATTTAATATTTTAATATTTTCTAATTAATATTTATAAGTTATTATATCTTTTACTTAAAGTATAGTAATCTTTATTTTATAAAAAATATTAGTCTTTACTTCTAATTATTATCAGTAAATTAATTCACAAGTAAATAAGGAGAGGTCTTCTATTTTAATTATTTTCTTTAGAAGAGCTAATTTAGCTCGAATATACCTCTCCTTATTATATTCTAATAGTCTTTATTTCTCCTTACTGAAGGGTTTTTTAGTACTACTATGAGAGTAAAAACAGGTGATAATAGTAAGAATTCTTTTTTCTATAGCTCTCTTTATTCCTTTTGGTATAGGGGCTTAAGTGATAGTCTTTTTGCTAGATATAGAGGACTTTTTATTGTTAATAGATAAATTGTTTAATAGTAGGGTGTTCTATAGCTCCTATACTTAAGTAATATTTAACTACTTTTTATTATAAGGTATAGGCTTGAATTTCTAGTTAGAGTCTAGTTTAGAGTACTTATAGAAGGTATATTTTAGTTTATTATAGTTCTAATAAGTTATCTTAGAGAAATCTTTTCTTTATATATTTCTTAATTCTATAGAACTTAAATTAATCTTATAAGAGGTAGATATAGATTATCTCTATTTTGAACTAATATTAAAGTAATTATATTTATTTTTATTATTAGTATTAGAGTTTAATTTTTTGTACTATAAGAATTATCTATTATTAATCTTAATAGTTATACTAATATAATTAATAAGAGTAGCTAATTAAGTCTCTTTATAGAGTTCTTCTTAGACTATCTTTTTTAGTTTATTAAAGAAAAGTAATATAAAAGTATTTTATTTTTATAATAATTTAATAGTATATTAGGTAAAAAGAGTATTATAATCGGATATAGAGCTTATTTGCTTTAAAGTCTTGATTTATTATTTAACTTTAGATTTCTTATTAATAATACTAAAAGCTTTTCTTAACTCTTCTTCTAAGTATATATAATTAGTATAGATTTCTATAATATAAAAGTTATAATTAAGCTTAGACTTATTATTCTAATTATCTATTATTAATTAAAACTAAATTTTAGTATTTCTAGAAAATCTTCTTACTATATACTTAACTTTTATTTTTTTAAAGTAAAATAAGATTAAGAAATTAAGAAAGTAATCTCTTATTTTAGTAAGAAAGATAGGGAGTTTATAAAAGTCTTTATTGAACTTGTCAGAGAGTATAGACTTTAAGATTTCTCCTGGGTTTTTAATATAAAGAACAAAGGTATTAGGGTCTTATCAGTACTAGAGGGGAGTTTGATTCTATATAGGCTGTTTATCTCTTAGTTAGTTATGTTCTAGTAGTGTTAGCTTTATTTAGTTAGTGAGCTATAGGTTAGCTAATAGAATAATTAGTATATTAAAGAGTTATTAAAGTATCTCTTTTATATCTATAAAGTATTAGTTATTTATATTAATATAATATTAGTTTTCTTTTATATAGTATTAAGATTTAATAGTAAGTTAATATATAGTAATTTAAAGATATTTATTTTTCTATTATAATATTTTAAGTTATTTATTATCCTTTTTATCAGAAGATTTAACTTCTTTTATACTCTTATTATCTATAGAGACTTTAAAAGTAGAGGTCTTTTTACTTTTAAGCTAGGAAAGTCTTGATATAGTAGGTTAGGATATTATTATAGTGATATTACTTAAGGTTAATATAGGTGATCTTTTGAATAAGAGTTTTTAATATATAATAGTCTAGTTCTAAGTCTTACTATTAAAAATAAAAGTAGAGCTTAGGGAAGTTTATAACTTAAGGTAAATAATAAGGTCTTATAATCTAGGTAATAGAAGCTATAAGAAGCTACTTCTATAAGCTAGGTAATAAGATTATATTATTCTAATTATTAGGTAGATATTATAGGTTAAATTAAGTATATTAGGTTTAAGTAATATAAGAGATAATAAATAGAGAATATTATATCTAGTAATAAATTAATTAGTTAAGTAAATAATTAAAGGTAATTAAGTTATATTAAAAGCTAAGTTATATTCTTAGTAATTATAACTCTTAAAAAGTTTAAATATATAGATTCTATTAAAATAATACTAAAAGTAAAAGTAAAGACTTTTTAGATTTAGTAATTATAGGGATCACAGTAATTACTTTAGTATTAAGTAGTGATTATAATTATAGCTGTTTTAATCAGTAGGTTATATGATATGGATGTCTGTAGCTAACCCTGTGCTGGTACTAGCAGGCTGGCTTCCGGGTAGGTTAGTCTTAGACCGGATTGTAATAGAAATCACTAGAAAGTAATATTCTAAATATAAACTACTATTTCAGAAGTAACTATAAAATATTTTATTAGTACAAAACATTAAATTAGTAAAGATTAAAAGTATTATCTAAAATATATAAAGTTATAAAGAGGATTTAAGTTTAGTGATAGATTATTATAATAAGGATAATAAGGTAGCTGAAAATATTATGAACAGTTAGAGAGATAATAATATATATTTTAAAGAAGCTAAAAATAGGTAATACTATTGTCTACTGAGAATATATATTTAGTATAAGCTTTTAATATCTTTTCTTGAATCTAGGCAAGAGCTAGTAAAGGTATTCACTCTCAATAAGAGATAGACTATTACTTTCTTAATAATCTATTATTATCTTAATATTATCTAATAAAACTAAGATAAGATTTCTTAGCTTTACTAATATATTAATAAAGAGAGTGGAACTAGAAAGTCATAGATTATTAAAACTTTAGTTAAGTTATTTAAAAAGAAAGATATCCTAAACCATATTATTATTATAATAATATTTAGAATTACTATAATCTAGATTAATAATATTACTGTCTACTTTACTTATAATCTCCTAATTAATAACTCTAGAGATAACTCTATAGTAATAATATATTAGATTAATAGTAATATAAGAGCACTTTAGTAAGAAAGATAGCTTTTAATTATCAATAAGGTTAATATACTCACAGTATATATACTCTTTACTCTTAATAAATAACTCTATTTACTTTAAGACTCTTCTAAGCAATTTAGGGGTATTTTAATTATTTTCTTTTATAAAAACTTTTATCAATTTACACTAGTACAAGAAAGATTTATTTTCTTTTTATATACTAATATAAAATAGAACTCCAATTAAAATAAGTCTACTAGGAAATCTTTTAAAAAGATAGGGAAAAAAAGTAATAAGAACTAGTATATAAATAAGAAAAACTATAAGCTTTAGAAGAAATTTACTATAATTATCCTACTCAATAAACAAGTTTATACTACTGAAGATACCAAATTATAGTAATTACTAAACCAAATATAATTTAGTATATAAGATCAATTAAACTTAGACTTTCTTAACTCTTATTATTACTATAAGAGTATATAGATTCTATAAGAAACCGATATCACAGTTATTATACTATTAAACTAAAACCAATAGAACTTAAATATAAAAACTTCAAAAGTATTTAGCTAAAACTGATAATTAACTATATATATATTCCTATCAAAATACAAGTAAAAAGATTAGCTATAAATAACCGAAAAAGAGGTACTTAAAGCCTTTTCTTATAATAATAATAGTAATATCAAAGTACCTAGGATATTTATGTTTGTCTCTAGTATACCTATTATAATAACTATGAACAAGTACCTAGGCCTTAAATTAGTTAATAGAGCTAATTATACTATAGTAGGCGTTATTCCTAATAGTATATTTCCGGGCTATTATATATTTAACTAGATAATACTCCACTTTAGGCTACCTATAGAGATAATCTTAATATTAAAAACTACAGAAAGCTTTAGAATTAATAGTCTACCACTAGGTATACTAATATTAAGACTAAAGACCGAGACCTTACTACTATTAAAGCTTAGTCTTTAATAAAAATACTAAATATCCAGAAGAAGTTTACCCTACACACCTAGCTTTATATATACTAACTATAAAATTCAAAAAAGAACACTAGAACAAGTTATATTAGAACTACAAGAAATAAGAACTATTTATTATAATAGTAAGCTTGTTCCTAGTAAGTATAACTTATATAATCTTTATATATAGTTATTATAAGCCTATTTACTAGATAGTATAATACTACTTTTACCTACTTAAGATATAGATATCATAAGGAATCAGATTAAAGAAATAATAAGGAATATAAAAGTGAGACTAGAGGAACTGAGCAATAAGACAATTAAGTAAGTATCTATATAGCTAAATAAAATAGGAATATTTAATTAAATAACTAGCCTTTCTCTTATCTCTTATCTCTTATCTTTTAATCTAAGAGATATCCTAATTCAATATATTTAATATATTTATTTAATATTAATATAAGAAAATTTAATAACTAAACTCTCTATTTTAGATCTAAATCCTTAAGAAGAGTTAAAAGTTATAGATTCTTATATATCAAAAATATAATATTATAACCAATTAAATACTATAAAGATAATAAAAAATAAAATATCCAAAAGCTAATAAAAAGATCTTCTTTACTCTAGAAAAAATTAAAAAAAATATAAAAAAAAGTCTAAAAAGGCAGTAAAAGACAAATCACAGAGGGTCTATTGTAGATTATAACCCCATCACTTTTAGCCCATAAGCACTTGCCCCATACATCCACCAATCAGAGGTCAAGGTGACAGGAGCAGGTGGTATAAGACTTGGTTCCTCACCAAGCATAACCATTTAATTATCGCAAATTACATAAGCTCGCCGATACATGAGCTCGCCGATTGATAGCCTCCCGATCGAGACATGCGGACCCTCATGAGTCCGGGATAATAACAAGCCTGGCTTCCAGGTAATAAAACCACAGTTGAAGAATTCCCCTCATTGGTACACACCTCCACCCGTCCTGCCACTCGGTCTCTGCCTGATGACTATGTTCATCCCGAGGGTCTGTCCTGAATTCAACTTTGACGCACTCCACCAGTTGTCTTACTACATCCGTGCATGCACGGTAGCACAGTGATGACGGTTCTGTGCAATCTCGGAACGGATCTACGCCCACACGACAGTCTCCCAAAGCACGTTGTGTGTCGTCCTGGTATGTCAGAATGATACCTCGACAAAACCCATTGTCCTTGTTGTAATACACCCGAGCGTGAGCCACATGTTCAAGGCGGGCAGATGAGAGACAGGCCTCTACGAACGGAGATCGGTCTCGCGGGGAAAACGTCTTCATCTCAACATCTTCGTCTGTCTTTGGGAATGCACTGGCAGTGTATATGGTTGGCGTCAAGGGCACATCATAAACTATTGTTGGACGGGGTGCGGTTGCAGACACAAAATCCTGCGTCTCGCCTTCATGATGTGGTCCAACAGCCAAATCTCCCGAGCGCTCCAGGCGAATCTGGACGGTTAGCAACTGGTCACTGATACTGAACACCCATGGTACTTTACCAAATAACAAGGCATGGTTCGTATAAACCTCGGCATTAACTGTTGTCTCACCAAACCTCCAAGCGCCATTGGTCGCACGCTCAGTCGCACACCAAATGCAACAATGCCATCATTGGGGTTCAGTGGGACGTAGACCCAGGAGACATTATCAGAATACATAGGTGGGATCTTTTCGAATGTCCCTGTTGCGCACGGTGCCTGCAGTGTGTGAGCATGGATACTACGTGTGGCACCATATGATATGAAAAAGGTTAAGCCAAAGCATTTGCGTGTATCAATGGAAGCAAGGCGCGTGTGTCGTGGCACATCCAAGCTCGATGAGAAACATGCAGTTGGATCGGGTGGTGAGGAAATATCCCAGAGATAGAAGTCAGTTTCCTTTGGAATTCTGAGGCGGCCGAGTCCGAGCTGGTGCGTATTAGACTGGTGAGATCAAAATGCCTCGGGGTCAAACCTTGAAGTCCACAGACGCATCATCGAAGCTACTTATTGGCTCAACGATGTATACTGCTTGTCCATGGGGAAGGTCAGTTCTTCCCTGGCTAGACTCTGAGATGCGTTCAATTCGTTTGAGACCTGCTGCATCAATGGTAAGACGAATCATGGGCTCTCGGATGCGTTCCTGGACGATGGGTCGCAAACCACGATCCCAAGCGTAAATATGCCGGAGTGGTACAGTAATGGTTGTTTCTTGAGGGTGCGCCATTACACTGCGACATAGTTTCAACACGGCATTGTACCTTGCCAGCAAGTCGGGCTGGGTGTGGTCCCAGACCAGGCTGGTAAGCTCCAGCGGAAGCTGGTCCAACCCTGGCACAAACCGGCTGGCCAGGGCCATGTCGCCGGCCTCATCGCGGGCCGGGACCAGGTACAGCGGCAAGGCATTGCGCCAAGGGTATCTCCACGTGGAGGCTATCCACAGCTTCAGCGACTTTTGAGACCTGTCTTGTGTCGGGTATTCCTTCATGTGCAGATTGAGACAATCCGTGTGGATGGTAGCCGACTCTTCAGCCTCTTCGCAGCGCCGGCAGTACACAAAGGGACACAGCAGGACCTCGCTATCACGATGGTGGTGAGAGCACACATTGCTGGGAAACGTGTAGGGGACCTGTTTCTGGCCGGGGGTGGATCCGTTGATGCTCCCCAGCACTGATAATGGTGGTGGTGTCTGCGGTTAGCTGGGGGTGGCCCCGGGGGGGGGGGGGGGGGGGGGGGGGGGGGGGGGGGGGGGGGGGGGGGGGGGGGGGATGGCGGTGGGGAAATGTATACGTACAGACAACCAGTTGGTCCCCTCCAGCGAAGGGATAACCGCAGGCGCCGCAGTGGCTGTGGACACGAACATGCGGAAGGAGAGGCAGAAGATCTGGTCCTAGAGGCACCAGACTGCCCCTGGGTGAAGCCATGTTGGATGCGCGCTCAATCGCGTCGGGACAGACCTGTATTGCATTGCATGAAATGAGTTGCCTTGAGCCCAGGCGAGGCGGCTCGGCTCAAGCGAGGTCATTCAAACCGTAATGGACGGTCCATATCCGGCGACGTGACGTGCACTAGCCAGCAGTCGCGTCGCAGTGCTTATCAAAGATGCATCTTTTTGCTTGCTTTTGATGTTTACGGTGCAACATTCCGCCGTATCGAGTCTTCCCGTCTGACTCTTCCCCGGAAGTGGGAAGATGGGGGACGTGCCCCACTGTAACAGTCCCCGCCATCCACTGCGAACCTTGCATCACCACTCGGAATTCACATATCGTGCCTTAGCCCGTCCGTCCATGTGCAAACTCCATCTGACTCTGTCGGTAAATCTCACGTTGGCGCCCCTAAGCCCCTATTCCTTTACCGCCTCGCATCTCGTCTGGAACAAGATCAGAGACAGACAATCAAACAGAGAGAAGAACACACATATATGCCTGCCTGCCTGCCTCCCTTTTTGACGTAATCATGAATTCGCTGTAGAGATTACTCTTCTTCTTCATATCTTTCGGACATATCGGATATAGATAATTATTCATCTCATCACAATATCACAATGGCCTCATCGCCGTCATCATCATCAGCCGCTAACCCAGACGGCCTCGACTCGGAGCTGGAGTCGTTCCGCCAGCAATGGATCTCGGATCTTCAGCACCAGAATGAGCCCCCGCGCGCCCAGCACCAGGGTGCGCGCCGCCCATCATCATCCTCCGTGGCTGGTCCCTCGCACCGCCGCGGGCCATCCTTCTCAAACTCAAGTAAAGCTTCAAAAGCAAAGGCGGCAGTCGACGACGACGAGGATTACTACCTCCAAGCTCAGACATTCGATGAGCCGGCCTCGTCATCACAGGCTGTGCGGCATGAGCTCAATGGCGTGCAGACTCAGAAAAAGCTCGTCTCCGCCCTCGACCATTATGAAGAGGCCATGGCCAAGGAGGCGCTTGGCAACATGGGCGATAGCTTGAAGTTGTATCGAAAGGCCTACCGGGTATGTTTTCCCGCTCACCAGCATTTCATCACTCCATTCCTAACGCTTTCCTACAGCTCGACAATGGCGTAGACCGCAGATATCGTGAGAAGCATTTCCCCAAGGCCAAAGCTGCCATTCCTTCAGCCTCATCCTCACACCCATCCACTGCCGACGCCACCACAGCACCACCATCATCATCAGCGGCAGCAGTAGTAGTAGCACCGCCAGAATCCAGCAGCACCAATGCTGCCGCCACAGAAGAGGTCAAGCCTCTCACAATTGGCGAACTAATCGCCAGCTTTTCCTCTCTCAAAATCGAGGCTGTTCCCCCTGAGGTTGAGGGCATGCCCGAGCCGCCATGCCCCTTAGCTGACCTCCCGGAGGAGATCCTCATCCACATCCTCCGCGATGTGGCAATCGCCGACGTTGCTGACTTTGCCCGCCTCTCGCGCGTCTGCAAGCGTCTAGCTTACCTAGTCGCCAGCGAGCAGCGCATCTGGCGCCGCGTTGCCCTCGGTCGCGAAGTTGGCTTCGCCAACATGATCTACCGCTTCCAGAAGAGCATCGAGTGGACCGACTTGGATGAGGAAGAGCAGGATCAGGTGCAAATCATCGACGGCTTCGTCCTCAGCCCCTCCGAGGTTGCCCGGCGCCGCCGTGAGGCCGCCTTTGCCTACACCGAGTCGCTGACACCATCCGTATACCCGACCTGGAAAAGCCACTTCCGCTCGCGGCCGCGCATCCGCTTCAACGGCTGCTACATCTGCACCGTCAACTACGTGCGCACCGGTCAGGCCTCAACCAACCAGACCACCTGGGGCAGCCCCATCCACATTGTCACCTACTACCGCTACCTTCGCTTCTTCCTCGATGGCACCGTCATCAGCCTGCTCACAACCTCGGAGCCAACCGATGTCGTTCACCACCTGACCCGCGAGGCCTTCTACCTGCACCGTGACAGCGTCCAGCACCACCTGCCCTCCGCTGTCATGGCCCTGGCCCAGCGTGGCCGCTGGCGCCTGTCGTCGGTCGACGATGTTGAGGGCCTCGACTCCATCACTCCGCGGGACGGCAACCAGGACCCCGAGAGCAACCTCGTCGTTGAGACCGAGGGCGTTGCCTCCAAGGGCATTGGCTCCAAGTACATGTACCGCATGGATCTTTCCCTCCGAAGCGCTGGCAAGGGCTCCCGCAACAACAAGTTTATCTGGAGGAGCTACCACAGCTACAACAAGCTAACGGATGATTGGGCCGAGTTTGCGCTCAAGCACGAGAAGCCATTCTTCTTTAGCCGCGTCAAGAGCTATGGATTCGGGGAGTAGTCGAATTGTTTTTTCCTTTCTTTTCGAAGATGACAAATAGACGCTTGCCGTATAGAAGTTGGGTAGGCAGAATGGATAGTCTTTGGTAATGCCACCCACCAGGCTTCCTCTATGCTTTGGATAGAATAACCGGCACAAAGTTTAGACGAATAGATGCCTTCATCCACCCATTGAGCAGAAACCGAGCCGTGAGACATTAGTGGTTGAGTTATTCAACGTCTTTTACCGCCTTCACCAAAGCGTATGGACCAGCTTGTGTAACTGCATATCTTCGTAACATTTATTTGGTTGCTATCTTGATCTTATATGTCCTTTATATATACAATTCCCCGCCTCACCATATCCTTAGACTTGACCAGGAAACAGTATATTTTTTCCACATTGAAATTCCGACAAACATGGTACTGCCAAATGGGGAAATCAGGTTCAGCCACCAAGATCCCAACAGCCCAGAAACGCCCATTGTGTTGGCTAGCCAAAGGATTATGCTTGATAAATGAAATCAAATTCGTGAGATGCATGCTGAGATGCTGGCGATGATGAAGAATAACACCAATAGTAAATATGTGATGTTCCTTGTAAGGATTGTGAGCCCCAACCTTAAAGGCTGTGGGCTTATTATATGTAGAATGTAGATGTAGAATGCCAGGGTATCGATCATTCATAATGATGCATGGTATAGATATAGATACCGCTGCGAATGCTCCAAATGAAATTCCATGGTCGCCGGGTATCAATGGCAATAAAGACTCGGTTGCAAGAAAAGACTGCGGGTAGCGAGATCATGAATCGAGGCCAAGCATGTGCGCCAGCTTATCTGATCCTCTTTCCGTCCAGGAACTTGGGACTAGTATCATCAAAGTATTGTCCCTGGTACTGCATGGCTTTTCGGGCCTGGAAGTCGGCTCTCTCGTCTTCGTCTAGACTGAAAGCTTTCTTCAGCCAGCCAAATGCGCTCTTCTTCTTCTTGACTCGTCGACCCCCACTAGCAGATGTGCCACGCGAGGTCATAGTGGCTGCATCATCGTAGGTGGCGGTGGTGACACTGCTCAGAGTGCTCATGCCACCCATGCGAGAGGGCTGCTGACGAACATGGCCAGGGAAGTACCCAGATGAGTGGAACTGCTCGGGCTGGGCGTCCGCTGTGTGGGGTCTCTGCTGAAGGGGAGAATGCGGTGAGGCGCGTACCGGATGATAGAACTGCTGCTGCTCTGAATGAGGCGATGATAAGATGTGGGGGCCCATTTGCGCGGAAAAGTCGGCGTGAGAAGTAGCACGAGGCAGGCGATGGTGGTGAGCAACTTCAAGATCAGAAATGTAGCTGTCGGGAGCCATAGAGAGGTGTGTCTGAAGTGTGGGGTGGCCGGTTGATGGTCTAGTCAACCTCGCCTCAGCTGCATTCCTAGGCGGAATGTGAATTGCATCGGGTGGTGTGGTTTTCTGGGCTACTCGCTGACGTAGAGAAGTTCGCTTCTCCAAATACACCGGGCTTTCAGGTTCCATGTCTTGAGGTGGCGACTGCGGCGACTGAGCCTGGTGGCGAGCCCTTGAATTAGGCCTTGGGGATTGTGCTCGACTGTGGGCTCTGGACTGAGGTCTAGGCGACTGGGCTTGGCTCCGAGCTCTAGACTGAGGCCTTTGCGATTGCACTTGGCTTCGGGCCCTTGATTGGGGTCTCGGTGACTGTGCTTGGTTTTGGGCTCTTGACTGGGGTCTTGACGATGACCTGGTTTCAGGCCTTGAAGGGGGTCTTAATTGAGGAGCGCCGGCCTGTGGCTTTAGCTGAGGGGGTGAACTGGCCTTCATCATTGGTGATGGAAGGGGCTCAGGAGGTTGTGGAGTGTATGTTCGTGGTTGAAGGATGTACAATGGTCCGTCATCCAATGTGGCTGGTTCCTGAGCAGCGTCCTCTTCCTGTTCAGCTTTCGACACATCCACCTTCGGGGTTATAGCTTTGGGGGTTTCCGCCCTTGGCTCCTCGACGACCTTCTTGGGCTTCCCATCATACACAGTAGGTGATAGGGTAGGTAGTTCGGTGAGTTCAGCCGGGGGGGCAAGAGAGGATGCCGGTGCCGGTGTCGCAACTAAGGAAGCAGAAGCTACAGGCACGACGGTTATACTCATGCGACTGGGTGGAAGTAAAGGAGTGCAGCCAGGCAGGGGGAAATCGCTAAGAGTGTCGACTTCGCCATCGTGAACGCTGTGAGCCTTGAATGTGAGCCCAGAGTCATCACTATCCACACTTAACGGCCTAGGAGCTGATCGATCAGGAATGGGAAAGTCGCTAAGCGTGTGCACCTCATCCAGGATGCTGTGGGCCACGGAGCTGAATCCAGATTCACGTCCAATATTCACTGGCATAGTAGATGATCGTTCAGGGAGAGGGAAGTCGCTGAGAGTGTCGACCTCGGGATCATGAACAGAATCGGTATTGAATGCTGCTCTGGGTGTGCTGTTCCCAGCACTCGACGGGGGAGCAAGTGGTGGAGAGTGGACTGTCGATTCCAACGGAGACTCATGCACTACTTCCTCGATTTGGGGCGGTCGTACAGGTAGAGAAAAGGGTGGAATGTTTGCCTGGAGATGATTAGTCCGGTTCAATCAAGGACGTCGCAGAAACCACAAACCCAAGTCTTTCGGCTGACTTCACCGGCAGTCTTCTCCATCTCAGCCACAATGGTCATCAACTTGATGACGAGACCGTTCAAATCTTGGGCCTGGTTGTTGAGGTCGTCAAAGGCATTCAGCCAGCCATCGGCGTTACCTTTCATGGCCTGGTAAATCTTGTTGAGATCCAGGCTGGATTCTGGGTATTTGAGGTCCTTCTGCTCGTTCAACCACTCCATGAAAGCCTCGCTGGATCGCAAGCCGGCATCGATGTCGTCATCCCATTGCTTCATGGCGGCGTTGGTTCGAGCCAGGATATGATCGATTTTCTCATTACCAGCCAAAATCTGCGCCCGAAAGTTGCGATCCTCAAGCATGCACTCAAATGCTTGCCTGTTGCCCATGGGCAACTGAAGATGAGAAATACGCTCCGTGAGATCCTGGTGGGCCTGGGCAAAGTCCTCCAGCATAACCTCGAGAAATTCGTCCACCTCATCAATGTGACCCTGGAGAATAGCCACGACTTGAGAGTTGTCAGCAGCCAGGTTGTTCAAAAGCAAGTAGACACCAAAGGTTATTTGAGAAATCAACTTGTACACCTCATGCTGTTCCTGTCCTGGCCGGTATCGCCACGGCGCATCAAAAGGGTCATCCTCCGCAGCCTGCTCAATGAGTCTTTCTCTACGTGCCTTGGCATCCAGTTCCCTGAGCTTGGGCTTTCCCGGTCCCCGGACATCGGTTGCTTCTAGTAGTGATTCTGAAAAGGCCTCCTGCATGGACGGAACTGGATGGTTTGGGATATTGTGGTCAGTAGCAATGTGCATCTCGGAAAGGTCCGCCCCATCCTTGTCCAGATCGTACACATGATCTTGGTTCGGAGAGGCATCCTCTTCAGCTGTGGGAACAAGAACGATGCGCAAGTCGCTGGGCTTGTCGAATGTGAGAGGGGCAAGTTTGGTTGGAGCAGAGCTGCTAATCCCTGAGAGGGACAGCTTTGACATGGGTCGGATTGCAGGCAACATGGTGGCAGAATGTGGATTGGTTCAAAGAGCTGGTCAGACGTGAGGCCGCAGGGAACCGCGCTGTCGTTGGACGAGCAGGCAAGGAGGCGTGGCGGAAACGCGGGAGAGGCGGCGGGTGGGTGTGATTGTGCAACTATCGCAAGAGCACAAGGCGCGTTGGCGTCCGCTGCGACGAGAAGTTGCACCAAAACGGGCAGAAATGAATGTGGGTTGTCAATGGAAGGAGTATGCTGTTATCGCATCTCGAGAGCCACCGCGAGCCAGAGGTCCTTCCTTTAGGCGACGAGCGCCATACTACTCCCGAAGTCGTCGTGAGGGTGTGCGAGTGAAACCGGCAGCACTGGCGGTATCGACGTTGGCTGCAGGTACGGTGTCGAGCGAGTGGCCAGAGGCGAGTGTGAGGCTCGGCGGGAGAGAGATCGGCGGGCGAGGTGCGTCGAGGTCGAGAGCTGGGGAACTGTTTGTGGTTTACAGACAGCAGCAGGCTGCAAAGGGGAGGATCATCAGCTGATCAGGGACCTTATTAGGCCCCGAAGAAGAGAGTCGGTTGGTTATCGACAATCCGGGGTAGCCGCAGGGCAGGAGGAGGGTCCGCTGCAAGGGGATATTCGTTTCCCGAGCGAGCAATGAAGCGAGAGGAGAGCAATAGCCAGCAAGCGGTAGGACGGAAACGGAGGGGGGTGTTGAGGAGAGGAGAGGGTTTTTGGCTGGAATGGAACCGTGCTGGATGGAACAAGAGAGGGTCAAGAGACGAGACGAGGTGAGGCGAATGGCGAGACAGGGCAAGACAAAGCACGGATAAAAGAAAAGTTGTGGCAGCAGTAAATCCGGATGAAGAGGGGGAGGCGTGGACAACAACCAGAAACCAGACCTGGACCAGATGGATCCATGACAACGAATGGCCGGAGTTGTTGTCCAGGGCTGCCGAGGCGTGCGTACCTGGCCTCGTCCCTCGTCCCTCGTCGTCCCTTGCACCCCTAGCCGCAACCCTCGTCGGCTGGTGTGGGTGCCCTGCGAGGGTAGTGGATACGGGGGCTGCTGGACGAGAGGTGTGTTCCCTGCGTGCTCTTGTCCGCCCCTCCAATCCTCTCACCCGCCACAACCCGCCAGCCCACCACGGGTGTTGATTGAGCTGCGTACGTGCACCCACTCGCACATGCACACGCGCTTAGCCGCTGTTGCCATCAACTCGTCCAGCTGGCGCGTGCTTTTTTCCTTCTGCGTGCGAGAGTCGTGCTTCCAGCGGTGTGCCTATCGCCCTCAGTGGCTGCCTCTCCCGTCACTCAAACTGCGTCCTCCCCTGAGCCTGAACCACGCCAACAGCCCAACCCCAGCCAACGGCGCACTTGGCGCTCTCAGCACACTAGCCGTTGATGGTCGTCGGGGTGTTCTCTTGTAGCGCTCTCCCCTGCGGGTTCCCTGGCGGCACCTCCACCAACGCCTACTAAAGCCTCTCGCCTCCTGCAGCCTGGTCAAGCCACTGCAGACCAGCGGGAGCCACCAGGGGGGGCACTAGGACCACTAGAGCGCCCAAATGGAACTCGCCCACGATGCTAAAAATCTAGAGTAAAGTCCCAGAATCCCACCCTCTGCTCACCAATTGCCCAGATGGTGGGGGGGCAACGATGTGTCCATGCCTCTCAGGGCAATGATGAACGATCCCCTGGCTGCGTTTCCAGCAAGACCCTGGGCTAGAGCCGCTGGACGGGTTGCTAAATTGGTATTTGGGTCCCGGCCCCAGAAGAGCTCGCAGGGTCTGGATGTGCCTGGGAGCGCGCTCTGAAGGTTAGAGTTTATTATCATATGGGTGCTCATAACAACGAAAGAAAAAGAAGGGGAAGAAAAAAAAATTCACTCATGACGACGTTACGCAGTGACCAGGGGCGCTATGACATGAAGTGAGCAACTGGGCTTTGCTTGATATTGAGAGAAATGAGAGGTATCAGACGAAATTGGATGCACATTACTCAAAAACCAGTCATCTTTAGCCAACGGATAATTATTTTCCTAAATTTGGGAGCAGTGGCCACCGCCAATGTCAGCTGGGCAGCAGCCATGACAGCGGGAAACAAAGAAACAAAACACGAGCCCAATAAACAATACGGAACATGGATCGAGATCTGCCGAGGTTACCTTCTCGCCGTGCCTTGTTGTGTGTGTTTGCGGCATGCATGCTGGTGGGATGGATAATGTGTGGGTGGTGTGTTATCCATTCTCGGATGCCGTGGGTTGCATTAGCAGCTGGATTGGGCACTGGGCGAAGCAATAAAATAAGCCACAATCTTGTCGCAATGCATACACCACACACTCGCACGCGGATGCATGCATCTATTATCTATCAGCAGAGGCAACCTGTGCGCGTGTGTGTGGACATGCAGAGCGCGGAGTGCAGTATGCGACTGGTCGAATAGAGGTCAGCTCCCGACCTGTCTAGACTCTCTGATCGTCGTCGATCGCGCAACGGGTTGGCTCCCGAGCATTGCAGGATAGAATTAAAGCCGCCCCGTTCGGCTGGCTCGTCTAAGGCAAATCATCCTTGGGTGCTTACGGAGGACCCAACTGTGCTGGCCTCTTTTCACCCCTAGTCTCCATCGCCAATGCAACGCCGGTAATTAGAAAGTGGTGCTTTTTTTTCAGTGAGATTTTTCCTTCGGCGACCTATCCACGCACAGAACTAAGCATCTTCTCCCCGTTAGCTCAGGGGTCTGCAGCTGTGCAACTTGATCTTGCACAGCGACCCCTGGGGCCAATCCCGTTGCTGTCGATAACGGGAATATTAGCCTGGGGTGGCTTGCTGACGGGTCATGACGGCCTCTGGCCCCGGCCAGCCATATTGCAAGCCCAAGCCTCGAGATGGCCCCCAGCGACCAGCGACCGGGGTGGTCCTGGCCTACATTCCCCCATTGTTACGCGGATCGGGCAGCCCATCTGCACTTGGCGCTGTCAAAGGATGAAGGAGGCTTGAAGCCGATCGAAACTCTGTCTGTCTGGACGGGTCTCTTCATTTGCTCCATGTCGAATCGTTTGCAGAACAATCTGCACATCTCGCTCTCATGGTGTGCATCATTTCAGTGGCCGCCGTTGTCACAAACGTCGTCAACCACAATCTCGACAAGGCCAGCCGTGATGACGAGGGTCCGCGCCGAGCTAGCCCGCACACACACCACACAGGTGACCCATTCGACCACGACTATTGATTGAGTGACAGGTGAAGACAAACCACCCACCAGCATGGATAACCGGCCCATTCTGTCATGGGCACGGTTCGGGTGAACCGTGAGCACTACCACCACCACCACCCCGATGCGCACAGAGGCTTCCCCAAAGTTTGGATCTGAGCATCCTGAAGGAGGACTGTGTGTCGCGTGGACCCTGAAGCTGCTACTAAGCTTCCTTTCTTCCCTTCCCCGCCAATCCCGTCTCATTTGCGGTTGATGGGTCGCGCTTCAGGTTTGACAACAATCTGTCTCCTCCCACAGCTGACCTACGGTGAGCAGAAGCTCAGCTCGGTGGATTGAGACAGCTTCCAGCAGGCCAACCCTTGGAAAAACCAGTGTCAAGTTTCCCATATCCGCATCCGCATTGCGTTGACCGAGTATCCACCGTTTTTGTGCATGTAGACGTAATTGGGTGAGAATGATGAAGCCGTTTGTCATTGGACGCGCAAGCTGGCGGCGTTGACGCAAAAGTCGGATGCCATGCTTATCGCAACAGCCCACTACCTATTGGGTTTTCCATTCCAGACTTTGCGCAGTGACATCTGCAACCAGGTTGCAACCCGGAATTAGAACTCGAGAGGATCAAGGCGGGTGTGCAGATGCAACACACAGACTGGGTGATGGTTGCCAAGACGCTCCCGAGTGCAACGTGACTGTGTACGGAATTGGCCCAGTAGCCTTGTCATCGATGTCTATAGTGACAAGTAATTGAGTATTAGCACGGCCGAGTCAGCAAAATGATGCACTATGAGTTGGCACGTCGCTTATGGTCGGCTACGAAATTCCCCCACTACACCCTGCTCGAGGTTCCAGAAGGAAGATCTGCACCCGCACCCACACACATGCACCCGCATATGCACCCGCAGGCTCTGTCTGGACCTCGCTTTGCGCGCGCAAATCCAACAACAAACTTGCGACCGACGATACATTGCCCGTCAGCGACTCCGGCATCCTCGCCATCACAAACCGGCAGTGTCAGCTGAAGAGCGCCTCTGGCAGCTCGGGCGCCCAGTAGGGCAAGCCACATCACCC
>KV875228.1:3437731-3472533 GCA_001879505.1 Calonectria pseudoreteaudii
TGCGTAACCAGCATTTAGCTAACTCGGCTGGAATTTCTATGGCATCTGTAATTACGGATGTCGAAAGGCCTCGCATCATCAAGCTGCGGGCTCGGTCGACGGCATTTCTCAGAATGGTAGTCGCATCGAGTTCAACTCGACGCGAGGCATCGTACGAGTCAAGGTAGCCGGATAAATTTGTCTCTGCGGGCGAGGGACAATGAGATGGCGAGTTTGTAGCTTGCGCGACAGTCCCAGGAGTTGCGGGAGGGCCGACGCCAGTGGAGCGGGCTTCAAGGCGTTGGAGTCGGTCGAGGATGGTGGCCAAGGCCTCTGTGTTTGCGGACCTGGGTCACAACCTTTTTTGAGCACCAACCAGATCCTCGGGTCAGCACTAGTGACAAGCTTACATTGACTCCTCTACCAATGCGCGCGCGGTCCTTCTCTTAACTCGCTGAGGGTAGATACACTCGGCGGCGTGGGCCTTGCATCGACTGCAAATGGGCATAACCCGGTTGCAGCGCACCTGGACCGTCCATTATCAATCAATGGCGGTGGATGAATTTTCGGAAGTAAAACAACTGACCTTTCGATCTTTGCATCTCGTGCACTAGCCACGCATATTAATGGGCTTGGCCTTATGTAGCCTGAGACATGGAGCAGGGGGAGGGGAAGGCTGCGCACTTACCGAGAGCCGGTTTAGCTGGTCAGGATCGGGCATCTGAACTATGTAGATCCGGAGAACCGCACGGCACTGCACTGGCAGGGTCGCAATGGCCGATTGGAGACTGACGCTGGTTGCTGTTTTGGAAGAGAATTGCCCGCGCGATGGAGAATTTGTGGATGCCGCTTTGATCAAGAGAGTGGTCTAAACGGACTCTCGGCAAATATATATCCGCTGCTACGAGGGACGGGCCAATGGGCTGAAGATGAGCCCAAAAACAAGCTTCTTTTACGCAATAATAATTCCCATTTTCCCTGCCGCCGTCGTGCTTACAAAACAGTCTGAAGCGCCAAGCGTGTGCGTGCTTGTGGTGGCCACTTGTGGGCAAGGGGGGGTCATGATGAATGGAGCTGGCCAGGGGGGGCGGCGAGCGTTGAACTGCCCCCTGTGCCTACTAACGGACATTCGTAACAACGAGGCGCTGAGTCATACTGGCAAAAAGCTCAAGGGTTAGGGTTGCTCGCAGGATTTGAGCCAGGCCGTGCATTCTCGGACTTTGAGCGACCGAAAACCCGTCTGACGATCCACTGATCCACAGCCCAAACTCCAACTGTGGCACTGAGTCTCGGGACTGAGCCAGAAAAAAGGCAAACAACGCCTTTTTGTCATCTCCAAGGGTTCGGTGGGGACAGTCTCCTAAGTTTTTTCAACGGCCTACAAGGTATAAGATGGAGGTGGTTGCCCGTGGTTTTGTAGTTAAAATAGTCCAATCAACCTTACACACTCCTATATCAATTGAATAAGACTGTATATCATTCATCGAGCCGCAGCCTCCAAGATGGCAATTGGTGAGCGCGAGGGTCTCAACCACTCTCATCAAATTGGTTCAGCTGCTACGTCAGTCACTGAGGCAGAAAGGGAAAAATGTCCTTCAACCACCCAATCAGATGACACCGAAGATGGCAGGAACGAGGAAGTGCTTGAACTTGCCCGTCGACTTACAACCCAGTCGCAAGCAGCTCCTGGCGCCCTCTTCCCTCTGCCATCTGATGGGCCATTGAACCCAAGCAGCACCAGCTTCAACGCCAGGAAATGGGCAAAAGCATTTTACGACCTTCGAATCAACGAATCGCAAGGCACAAAGCCAAGGACGACCGGTGTGGCGTTCAGAAACCTCAATGTGTATGGGTTCGGCACCGACACCGACTTCCAGAAGACGGTTGGCAACATCTTTTTGGAAGTGGGAACCATGGCGAAGAGGCTTCTGCACGAAAAGCAGAAAAAGGTCGATATTCTGCAGGACATCGAGGGTGTTCTCCATAGCGGAGAGATGCTCGCTGTCCTTGGCCCTCCTGGCTCAGGCTGCACCACGTTTCTCAAGGCGATTGCAGGAGACACCCACGGTTTCCACATTGACGATGGTGCAGAGCTCAACTACTCCGGCATCAAGCCCAAAGAGATGCGGACAGCATTTAGAGGAGAGGCTATTTACACTGCCGAGGTTGACCAGCACTTTGCACATCTCACAGTAGGCGACACGCTGTATTTCGCTGCTCGCGCGAGGTGTCCCAAGAACATACCCGCTGGTGTCTCTCGGCATGAGTATGCGGAGCACCTGCGCGATGTCACGATGGCCATGTTCGGCATTTCGCACACCAAAAACACGCGCGTCGGTGATGACTTTGTGCGAGGCGTCAGTGGCGGAGAAAGGAAGCGAGTTACCATCGCTGAAGCAGCACTGAGTTATTCGCCCCTCCAATGTTGGGATAACAGCACGCGGGGGCTGGATAGCGCCAATGCTGTTGAGTTTTGTCGAACCTTGAGGGTACAGGCCGACGTCATGGGGTGCACCTCTGCAGTCGCCATATACCAAAGCCCCCAAACTGCATATGACGTGTTCGACAAGGTGCTCGTCTTGTACCAGGGCAGACAAATCTTTTTCGGCAAGACATCCGAGGCCAAGGCCTATTTCGAGGACCTGGGGTTTGTTTGTCCCGAACAGCAGACCACCCCTGACTTCCTCACTTCAATGACAAGCGCCAAGGAGCGGATAGTCAAGCCCGGGTGGGAGAATAAGACACCTCGGTCTCCAGATGAGTTTGCACAGGCCTGGAAGAACAGCTCTATCAGAAAACGGCTGCTGGCTGAGATTGAGGATTATCTCAGACGTCATCCTTTTGGCGGTGAAAACTACCAAAATTTTGTTCAGTCCCGCAAGATTGATCAATCAAAGATCCAGCGCATCAAATCACCTTTTACCCTATCATATATCGAGCAGATGGGCATCACCTTGGGTCGGTCATGGTTGATGCTGAAGGCAGACCCGAGCGTTACTATTACAATGCTTCTGTGCAATCTTGCAGAGACCCTTGTGGTATCAAGCCTCTTCTACAACATTCCTGACAATTCTGGCGCCTTCTTTAAACGAGGGTTCCTTATTTACTTTATAATGATGATGAACACCTTCAATAACGTGCTCGAGATCCTTACTCTTTACGCTAAACGGACTATTGTTGAGAAACATGCTCGATATGCCCTGTACCATCCAAGTGCCGAAGCATTATCTTCCATTATCGTGGACCTTCCTTACAAGATATTCAACGCTATCATGATCAATACCATTTTTTACTTCATGGGAAATCTTAAAAGAGACCCAGGAGTCTTCTTCTTCTTTCTCTTAGTTTCTTTCTCCGTCTCAATGAGTATCTCAATGGCTTTTCGACTTATTGCATCTTTAACAAGAACTGTTTCCGAAGCTCTGGCGCGAGCGTCGATTCTGCTTCTCGCCATCGCCCTCTACACAGGCTTTGCCATTACTCCACAGTACATGCCGGTGTGGATTGGGTGGATCCGGTGGCTCAATCCAACCTTTTACGCTCAGGAGAGTCTCATGATCAATGAGTTTGCGGGCCGAAATGTTTCTTGTTCAACCTTTGTGCCATCAGGGAATACCTACAATTCGGTGTCCGGGTTCAATCGAGCATGCTCGGCTCAGGGTTCAGTCTCTGGAGAGGATTTTGTGAGCGGATCGGCGCACCTATCTACCGCCTACGGCTACAAAGACTCTCATAAATGGCCCTACTTTTTGGTGGTTGTGGCTTTCACATTTTTGTTCATGATACTTCATCTCATCTCTACAGAGTTTGTCACATCTGAACGCTCAAAGGGAGAGGTTTTGGTATTTACTCGCAAGGCTTTGAACCGCCTCTCTCGTACATTTACCAATGATGAAGAGTCAGGAAAACCTGAGACGGGACAACAAACTGCCGCTGAGGATTCAGGAGATAACACAGATGTAGAGAAGCAAAGTTCTGTTTTTCATTGGAAAGATGTTTGCTACGACGTGACCATCAAAGGGGAGAATCGTAGGATTCTCGACCACGTGGATGGCTGGGTCAAACCTGGAACACTAACAGCTTTGATGGTAAGTAAAAGGATGACGCCGCAATTCTTCTTTCCTGTTGAAACTGACCAGCGAGCTCATAGGGTGCATCTGGAGCTGGAAAAACAACATTGCTTGATGTATTGGCAAGCCGAGTCACCATGGGAGTCGTGAGCGGTTCTATGTTGGTCGATGGAAAATTGCGCGACGAGTCATTCCAGCGTAAGACTGGCTATGTTCAGCAGCAGGACCTCCACGTCCATACCTCAACCGTCCGTGAAGCTCTCGCCTTCAGCGCTCTTCTTCGCCAACCACCACGGTATTCTCGAGAGGAAAAGCTTGCCTATGTCGATACCGTTATTGATCTTCTTGATATGAAGGAATACTCTGACGCGATTATTGGAGTTCCTGGAGATGGATTGAATGTTGAGCAAAGGAAACGACTGACCATTGGAGTGGAACTGGCAGCTAGACCCCAGCTTCTGCTATTTCTGGATGAGCCGACATCTGGACTTGATAGTCAGACATCCTGGTCTATTTGCAACCTCATGGAGAAGTTGACGAGGAACGGGCAAGCCATTTTGTGCACCATCCATCAACCCTCGGCCATGTTGTTCCAACGCTTTGACAGGCTGTTGCTGTTGTCCAAAGGGAGGACCATCTATTTTGGAGATGTTGGTAAAAACTCGAGTGTTTTGGTCGACTATTTTGTCCGCAACGGCGCAAAAGACCTGCCCAGCGGCGCGAATCCAGCAGAATATATGCTGGATGTCATTGGCGCGGCTCCTGGATCTCACACAGAGATAAACTGGCCTGATGTCTGGCAATCATCGCCTGAGCATGCCCAAGTTCAAGCTGAGCTGGAAAGACTGGCTTCGGAGGGCGTTTCCAAAGCAGAGCAAAATGTTGCCGAAAACCAGTCAGATTACAGGGAATTTGCAGCTTCCTTGAGCGAGCAGTACAAAGAAGTGTGCAAGAGGCTGTTTCAGCAGTACTGGAGAAGTCCGGGCTACATCTACTCCAAGCTGACTCTGTCAGCTGGCTCAGTGAGTCAATGAGTACATATTCGATTGCGTTGTCTGATGCTAACAAATCCCATTAGTCTTTATTTATTGGACTCACGTTCTTTAGAGGAAAGAACACTGAAAGAGGACTGCAGAACCAAATGTTTGGCGTCATGATGATTTTGACAATTTTTACTCAAATTATTAACCAGATGATGCCTGCATTTATTGCTCAGCGCACAATGTACGAGGCTCGGGAACGTCCTTCCAAGACGTATTCTTGGAAGGCGTTTATCGGTGCCAATATTTTGGTGGAGGCCGTCTGGAACTCGGTAAGACCGATTGATGCGCTCGGAAAGACGGGCCCCAAGCTATCATGCACTGACATTAATGCAGGCTATTGCCGTGCTGAGCTTCATTTGCTGGTACTTTCCTGCCGGTTTGTATCGCAACGGCTACGAAACCAACTCTGGCAATTCGCGAAATGCCACTGCGCTTCTTTTCATCTGGCTTTTTTTCATGTTTACTAGTACCTTTGGGAACATGGTTATTGCCGGATTCGAGAGCGATGAAGTGGCCGGTGGCGTGGTTACGCTTATCATGGTCATGATATTCTCATTTAACGGGTGAGTCTTTGCCCGACCCTTCCCCCCCCCCCCCGCCATATTTGTTGCTAACCCAAATCTAGCATTCTTGCATCGCCCCAGGAGCTTCCTGGTTTTTGGATTTTCATGTACAGGGTCAATCCTTTTACTTACGTTGTCGAAGGCCTTCTCGGTACCGCAATGGCCAACGCTAAAGCAGTGTGTGAGCCCAATGAGTTTATCAAATTCATCGCTCCCAACAATGCTACGTGTGGTGAATACATGGAAGCGTACATCGCCTCCTTTGGCGGCTACGTGAACAATCCTGACGCTGGAAACGGAGCCCAGTGCCAGTACTGCACGATTTCTAGCACAAACTCCTTTTTGGATCAGAAGAGCGTTAGTTTTCAGAACCGATGGAGGGATTTCGGACTGATATGGGCGTATTTGGTTTTTAACATTGTGGCGGCGTTGGGCATATACTGGGTGGTGCGAGTTCCCAAAACAAAGAAAGCAAAAAAGGACTAGATTTGAATTTTGTGACGTATTGTGGAAGATTTATAGACATTAGACAGTGGTTTGGAGTTAATTCGTAAGAGTAATTTCATGACAATATTTCAGGCTACAAATCAAGTGTTCTCTTCCTTTCCGCAATCTTTTCGAGAATTTAGTTGGATTATTCCTTTTCCGACATAGCTATTGATCAACTATCGGCTTTATGTAGTAGAGCAAGGCATTTCCCTGTATTAAAGAGCGCACATATGAGCGCTGGCACCTCCAAGTTATCTTCGAGCAATGTCTTGGGCCAGACGTACCTGCAACCTCCCAACGATCTGAGAGTAGTGTCAACGCCTCTAATAAAAGCTGGAGCGTTTCAGATGTTCCTTCAAGAATGTCGCCCTCGCGCAGAAACCATTGACACTCCGTGGCCACGTCGTAGAGGCTTTGGATGACCAAGGGACTGACTCTGTCGATATTTTGCGCTGCCTGCGCCAGCACGCAGCGCGCCATAGCCGCGCCGCGAACGGACATGATCTGCTTGAGACCGGAGATGCACGCTGCCTGCATTTCGGTTTCTGCAAGAACTCGCTGTTCCTTGCCGTCGGGTATGTTGCACGCGTACATGTGCGAGAGCGCCAGCCGCGCGCAGATGCAAACTCCCATGTCGAGCGCCGTGTCGTCTTCGGGGTTTGAGACGTTCGATGCCAGGTAGCTGTCAAGCGCGGCGAGTGTCGAATCGAGCTGTAGCGCTTCAGCTAAAATAGCCTCTCGGGCCTGGAGGGAGCTTTTTGCGTGATTCCTGTGGTTGATGACGCGGTCCAGAGCGTGCGATGCTTGGCAGGCTCGGGCAAACGGGCCAAGGTGGGAACCAGGCGAGAAGCCGGTCGTGAAAAGCGCCTGGTTTGTCCCTATCTCTCCTCGCTGCCACTCCTCGTCTGTTGTGGGCAGCAAGTCACTTTGCGATGGCTCAGGAATAGCAAGCGGTAGACCTGTGGGGCCAATGTTGATATACCTGGTTTAGTTTCAGCTAATGGTGAAAGGGAAAAGGAAAAGGTCATTTGTGACTAGTGTACCGTTCAATTATCACTACAGCCCACCAGGTACGGCGCTCTTCTTCCCAGTAAGTCCATGATGGTGGCGTCCGGAACAGCTGCGTGGCGTTGTTGCGATCGTGAACTCCCCTTAGTATGCCGAGTCTGGCTGCTCGACCAACAGTCAGATATGTTGCTGGAAATATTCCGTGGCCAATTTCGTATACTGCAATGAGAACCAATGCTTGTAGGAGATGCAAAGAAGTCGGCGATACCTCCTCGATTGTATTCACGTGATTTTTCACGGTCTTGTAGAGCATGGAGTTGGCAGCCGAGACCCTGTCCCATTGAGGACATTCAGACACAAGTTTCATGCACAGCAATAGAAGTGTAAGCCCCGGAGATTCTGTGGGGATTCTGGCTTGGATGCACTGGGCGAGTCTCTTTCTACTGACAAAAGGAAACCATTTGTCAGTTGTAGAAAAATAATATTCGATTATTGTATTCAAGTCAGACCCGAGAGGTTGCAAGATGTGGGCGGGTGTGGAGTAGGGGCTAGCAAGCACAGAGTGAGAGATAGGCTGAAACAGATCTGTATCGATGAAAAATGCATCGGGGAATGAAGGCGCCGTGATGTTTCCTTCAAGAGGCTGAAGCGATGCGGAGGTGTTGGGCAACTTTGAGCCATATGGCTTCCTACCTGCAGGATATTCGCATGCCTTGCCGAGACGGGTGCACTTGACGGTCGTGTTAGTCAACATCTAGGCATGGTCCAGGAACGAGATGGCTACCATGGAGCAGGATGGGAGTTCCCGCTGACATTTTCGTTTAAGCCGACTGTTGCAACTATCAGATCACTCAGCCCCAATGCACGATTCCGCGTCATCTCACCTGCACTGTCGACATGCTTGTGGTGAGGGCGCCAAGCTGTCGGCGGTTGGGTTGGGCCGGTCGGCGCATTGCCCAGCGACCGGGTTCGAAACACTGGGTCCCGGAGCAATCATGGCACCGAAAATAAGGCCTCAAAAAGTATTGTTTTCCTAATTGGAAGAAGGCGACGAGGCTGTTCATCTGGCGTCTGACGCATCCGACAAGCGGGGGGGCGGGAAATCAGAGCGGACAATTTCTCCACATGTTCCGCGGGCCCACGCCGCGCTGACGCCGCTTGTCAGGAAAGGGTAAGCAATTGCCAGGCGAGAAATTCGCTATGGCGAAGCGATTGATTTTGGTTTCTAAACCCCGCGGATTGTTCTGCATGTTTGTGCTGGAGCTTCGGGGTCACACGGAGTTAAGAATGGACAAGTTTCTTGATGCATCTGTCCATTTGTCTATATATACTCGGGCGTTGGACGTTGAAGTCAACCCTTTTTTTTTTTTCAACACCAAACACCCTGACAACTATTCTCTGCAGTCTATACACAAACTACAACGATACCCTACTTAAAATCACCCCTGATTTTAACAACATGACTGACGCACTCAAGCCCTACGCCTCGCTCTACGCCAATCAGCAAGGCCCAGGTGATGCGCGACCTACAGCCCTCCAGATTATCAATGATAACCATCTGGCCAACCAGTGGGCTGGAAAAGTTGTCCTAATCACAGGCGGCACTTCTGGCTTTGGTCTTGAAACTGCCCGCGCTCTGCATGCCACGGGTGCAGATGTCTTCATCACCGCCCGCAGCTCTCAGAAGGGACAGGCTGCTATTGACGATATCAGAAAGTCATCCGCGGGAACCGGTAACTTGGACATGATCGATATGGATATGAATTCTCTTAGCTCCGTCAAGAGCGCCTCCCAAGCATTCCTCTCCAAGTCGAACCGGCTCAACATTCTCATCAACAATGCTGGTATGTCAAGGTCAAGATAACTATAGCTTCAAATCTAACATGAATACCAGGCGTAATGGCTATTCCAGAGCGAGCAGAGACGGTCGATGGTTTCGAGCAGCAATTCGGAGTGAACCACCTGGCACACTTTGCTTTCACGACTCTCTTGCTCCCCACTCTTCTCTCCAGCAGCACGCCCTCATTCAACTCGCGCATCATTTCGGTGACGTCCTCGGGCCATCGATATTCTCCCCTCAACTGGGATGATGTCAATTTGGAGACGGCCTATCACCCGTGGGTGGCTTACGGACAGTCCAAAACGGCTAATATCTGGATGACAAACTACATTGATCGAGTCTATGGGCCTCGCGGGGTTCATGCCAATGCAGTGCACCCTGGGGGTTCCGTGACACCGCTGTATCAGCACCTGTCGGCGGAAACGGCCGAGGAATGGGGCCGCGACCCTGCCATGGTTACCATGATGCAGAACCAGGACCAAGGCGCAGCCACGACTACATGGGCTGCCGTCGCAGATGCTTTGGAAGGACAAGGAGGCAACTATCTCTGCAATTGCGGCGTTGGCGAACCTGCCAAGGACATGATGGCGATTCCGGATCCAGGTTACGCCCCACATGCGTTTGATAAAGAAGGGGAAGACAGATTGTGGAATCTGAGCCAAGAGCTTGTCGGAGCCAAAAATCTAACCGGAATACGCCGGGTATTTTGATGATTGATGTCAGGGATGGATGGATGATGTAATAGAAGGCTTGTATTTAGATTGATCCGCAATGTAGAAATTCACTGCTCGATAACATATTACCACTTTTGATAAAAAGAATTCCAAGCTGAACATTGATCATGTGGGAAGGATGGAAAGATGAGATATGACTGTAAAACTCTTGGAGTGGGGTGAAAAGAAACGTCTGGGAACCTGTCAATGTGAGATCTCCGCTAAAATAAGGCGGAAGCACTCGGCTGGGCCTGTCCTTGACCAATGAGAGCAAAAGTTGATGTGCTGTCATACCAATTGACGATTTTACTTGATCGAAAACCTGAATTGCTTTTGTTTACGTTTGGGCATCTTTGTCAATCGTCCGCCTAGCAATGAGTCACCCCAAGTCACTTGTATATTATCCCAAGTTCAAGAGCAGCAGTCGTCACTAGCAGGCATGTGAATTAAACCACTCTCGATTTGGATGCATGCGAGTTCTCTATGGAACTCCCAAGGAAAGGTGACCAATCATGGGCGAGATCTTATGTGAGCAAAAACGGATATATCGTGAATTCCAGACATGATCAGACAATAGGCCATCAGTGACGACGGTCGAAGTCGGCGGCGGTCGGACATTTCAGAGCAATTATAGTGAAATCTGGGAACGAAAAAAAAAAAGAAAAGAAAAGAAAAAGAAAGCAAATGTCTAAGCCCTACAGTTCTTGAGATTTTAGTAAAATCTGGCTGCAGCAAGATCCTGGGGTAGTGGGTGCTGTGGAATCGTCGCCACAAAATGCAGCCAACGGAAGACGCATACAATCCCCAAGACGACTAATAAAGCTGAAACGCTTCCCGACTCCAATAACCTGGCAAGTGGCCCCAACTAATGCACAAAATCTCTCTGGATCAAGCCACAAAAACCAAAAGCCAAAAAAAACCGCCGATCCACGTAGTTGGATGATGTCAACGATGCCCGACGCGCCACAGCATCAAAGGTTCAATTGAGTCGTGGTGGTGATTGTGGATAGCCCTTTTTTTTTTCCCCGCCTTATCAGAGCATCTTATTTTGCATGTTTTTCATCACGTTTAGATTGCCATATGCGGCTGACAGGAGGAATAGTCAAGTTGGCTGGGCGGAATCAAAGTGGCTCTGGAGAGCTGGCTCGAGCTTCTAGCAAACATACGATGTGGTGCCCAGAAAAGATTGCTGAAATTCCACACCCCGTACTCATCCCCGTCAAGTTGAAACAAACTGTAAGTTTAAATAAATAAAAAACGAATGTAAAATGGAAACGCCGAGGAAATGCGTTTTCGTGTTGGGTGGTCTTCGTCACCCTCTCCCGCCCTTCTTGAGGGCTCCTGGACGACAACAAAACAACAACATCGAATCATGTGGAGATGATAAAGTAGCAATCTGTTTAGCCAAATAGGTGCATCGATATCAAGACCCATATAGCTCTAATTAATTCATGGCTACCAAGTATTGTAGTCGAGGGCGTCACTCGACGCGCGTAATTTCAATGGTTGTTGTTATTCCCAAGCTCGGAGCACCTTCAAGTGTCGGTCAATTAGCAAACGGGCCGTGAACCCGCCGACGCTTATCTTCTCCATAAGCCATCTTTTCCTCGATCCCTTCCTTTCCTGTCGCGATGAAACCGTTGACCGAACGAGCTAGCAAGGCGAGGAAGAGAAGGAATGCCAGTTCTTTTTTCACCCGCGCGAGGACCCGACCCCATCCATCCCAGGGTGTTGGCTCCTTCCCAGCCCTTCTCCCAGACAACGTCCAACTAGGAGGCTCAAAATGAGTGGAGCTGTCAAAATACCTGGATCCCGGCATACAGGGGGAGTGTTTGGCAGGGGGATTACGACGCCTCGTCTAACTAAACTCGTACTGCGGAGAAGACGTTGAACCAGGCTATGTGGGGTTTTATGAGGGGGGACCAGAAAAAACGCAGCTTTAAGGGGTGCCCTGGGCTTTTGACCATGGAACTGCCATTATCGGTCCGCGCAGCACCTGGTCCTGGTCTGTCGGCGTTTTTGTGTGTACCCTTGCCCGTAATATGGGATCTACAATTGTATGAACGTAGTAGGCCGTCGAAATTTGGTATACTCGGTGACGACGAGGGCCATTGGTGAAAAAGTCCGAATGTCCACTCTTGCGTGTGCAGATCGTGGGCGAGGTCAAGGTTTCTCTTGCGCCATGATCCGCGGTTCGCCATGGGAGCAAAGGGGCCTAAACGATTCGATTCTGACAGGATACACAGCGATCAGCACTGTTAGAGTTTTTGGAGAAACGAACGCTCGGCCGAAACGTCTTTGCTGCTGAAGTAGCGTCGTTTGAAGCTCGCCAAGACTGCCCTATGGTAAACCTTGAGGCTCGACACTTCAATTGGTTGCACAGTGGATCGGGAGCCAAGAAAAGATTGCTTAGATTGGCTCATGATTGTTTGTCAATGCACTTGAAGAAATAATTGCCAGCGAATCTCCGACGTTCCCTTTATAATCCCTTCTTTTATCTGGGTCTCTCTGCGGCCTCCACGAGCCTAACTCTTCGCGCTTCATAAGGGGATCCCCGTCAGGATTGCCGCGGAGCCGTACGCATGCACACAAAGTACATACCCACCTAGCTCGTGGTCTTTCCTCGGATTCGCGTCGACGGCTGGGCGGGAGCATGCTTCCAGCAGTGCGTTGCCAGATCCTCGATTGTCTCCTCTTTTATTTTATTTTCAAACAGGTTAGGGTGCGGCGCAGACGTGGATCCGTCGAACAGGAAATAAAACGGCTTACTGGAGACTAGCTGGTCTTCGGGAGAACGACACTCGTGGCAGTGTCCCATGCTGATCGGCGACCTGTGAAAGACGAGATTATTGCAGCCAGGGCTGGCGGTCCAGCGAAACTCCCTGACATGGAATATGACGGTCGGTTCGAGGCTGGGGTGCCTGTCGAGCAACCCGCGGCAACGGTGAATGCGAACCATGTGGAGTCCGTAGCAGGAGGTGCAGTAGACTTGTCCCAAGTGACACATTGTTCTTGCTTTTTTGTCGTGACCAATTTAGCAGTTTGACGGGTTTGACAGAGGATGGACTGCTGTGATTTCTGATGGAAATTGACAACCCGGAACTGGGAGCAGGGGGAGCGTCTCTGAGGGGGCCTTTTAATCAATCGCCGATTGAATTTGCACTTCAAATTCGGCTATCGAAGCGCGTCTCCATGGTGTGCCATTCTGCACCACAATGCTCAGGCATTGCCGAGGCGAACACAGAAGCTGTTGGTTTGCCTGACACACACATGTTTTCTCGTCGTTGTTCTTCTCCCCGTCATGCCATGCCGGCTTGGGCGAATTGATTGGTGCAACACTGACCCCGGCAGTTGTTTGTGGTGCGATTGTCTTCCATCTTCTTGGCCGAAGATATAATGCTGACTGGGACTGGCCGTCCCGTGCATGGTTCCCTTGAATCCCTGGCGAGCGGTATGGATGCCGGCACCGGCCCTTGAACCTTGCCATGTCGCAGCATGGATTAGATCCATCGGGTCCTCCCAGCGCGAATCCTGCCTAGCCGAAACAGGTCTTTTCGTAACTTGGCCGACTTCCCGCTGCACTCTCTTGCATGCATGTCACCCGCAAACAGCCCATACACCGGGAATGCGGGAGTTTGTTCTCTCGCTTGTCTTTTTTTTTTTTTTTTTTCTTTTTTTTTTTTTTTCTTTTTTTTTTTTTTGTGTCTTGCCTCTCTTCCTTTGCGAAATACATTTCCGAAATGCTGTGTGTGATTTTTGTGTCTTACCGTGGACCGGTTTGATCGCGTGATCTATATGTCTTGCTATTATTTTACAGAAATGGTTCGACCTGCTGAGGCACCAGGAGCAAGACTTTCCTAGTTTCTCACATTTCCAGTGTCGTGACCCTTGGTGTGAACTAAAATGCACCCCCCTCCCCCTTGTACGACTTCGAGTGTTCAATCCGTCGGAGCGTTTTTTTCTTCTTCTCTCATATCCTGGGGTTCCACCTCCAGTCGCCGTTTTCCGAGGCCCGCAGCTGTCCTTCCATGTGCCTCAGATTTGGCCGCCCATGTTGCGTGGATGGTCTCGTCCTTGAGTAGTAACTGAAACTTGCGTCTTGACCACGATGGCGCGCTCATACTCGGAGCTTCCTTGGCTCCCTGGGCTGCGGTTTGATGATGTGTCGCCTCCCTGCACCTTGTATGTAAGCTCGACTTCGTCGTCTTCGATCCTCACATGACCTGCATTGAAGCGACCGGCAACGTTGCGCGAGTGCATATTTCCTGTTCCCTCGCCTGTTCTGTCGCTCACGTAGTACGGGCTGCCGTTGGATCCCTTCTTGCGGCCCATCCGGAAAAGCGGAGCGAGCGTGGGAAGACAAGCCGAGATAATGGCGACGGACGGTTCGATACTGGACCAAGCGAAAGAAGGACCCATCCACCATGTAGCATCGACATTCTTGAACAAGCCGTTGAGGTAGTAGATTCGGACAATACTTGCGACACAAACGCTGGGGGAGTGTTAGTTTGGCAATCTGGCAGGACGAAATAAAGGGGGCCGTAGGGGGCGTACAAGCTACCGAGCAGCATGATGCCAACAATGGACGCCTTGGATCTCTTGTTCAAGTGAAGCTGCAGAATTCGGGGAATGGGTACAACCAAAATGACGATATCGTTAAGCATGTTGACAATTCCAAGGAGAAGGAAGAACAAGTGAGTGTCAATGCACTTGCCCGTTGCGCCGAGATATTGGTTCCAGTAGAAGCTCACGGGCTGGCAGGCGCAAGCCATGGTAATCCAAAGAATGAACGGGTAGATGGTTGTCAAGAAAGTCGCCACCCAAAACATGTTGTTAAAAAGTCGGTTCTGATCGGCTTTGGAGCGAAATAGGCGGTGGTACAACAACAAGATGCTGACTTTGGTCATGGTAACTGCGAGAGCGTAAATGTAGGGCTCAGCATACACAATCTGAATTTCCCGTTAGACTGTCCGGTTTCAGGAGAGGCGAGGCCAGCTCCAGCGCAAGATACGAACCTTGATCAGCGTGATTAACCTCATTATCTTGTTCGCCCACACATGCTCGCCAGCGCCATGTGCTCCAGCTATTCCGACACACATCACGTTAGTTTCCAACGTGCAATGAGGCATTACCCAAACCAGTCAAACATACCAACAATGGTTGTCGCTACCGTGGCGGCCGTGCAAACCTAGAACATTGTGAGTTGTGGTTTGGGGATCGTCGTGGCAAGCCTAGACTCACAACGCTGAGAGCGATGGCATAATCGTCATACCAAAGCTTTCCACCTTTCGTCTGTCGTACCCAGAACCGCAACGCAACAAACAGTGTAGCAACTCCAAGTGCGACGCAAACAACAATGTCGTAGGTCGTAACAATCTGTTCTTTCAAGTCGAGACCATCGGGAGGTGAGCCAAAAATGGCCACCATATTCTCGTCAACCGTCACCATTCTCAAAATCGCATCGAGGATTAACCGCAGCAAAGACAACGAACCAACAACATCAAGCGGATATTTGAGAAACTAACCTCGTGGGAGCCGTTCACGGATATAGCCAACAAGATCCGGACCACTGGTCCAGGCACCCGGGACTTCTTAATAGATTACTTGCTCCGGCCAAGGCAAGATGCAAGGGACGGCATGCAGCTTGCATGCTCCATCTGCTAACTACTTGGACTCGCGATTGCTTCCGGCCCCGTCTCACAGCGTCCATCGGCCTGATACCACATGCAAGCAGCGGCAACATTCCCTGAGGCAGGACGGAGCAGCATCGCCTGACGGCCCCATATCCCATGCTGCGCCGGCCAGGATGGTAGTAGGGAGCCGCCCGGTTGGATATCCATGCTCTCCACCGTGGTCGTAAGGGGGGTCATGATCCCTGATACCAATAGCATGAAGGTGGATCGGGATCCGCCCATGGGAAGCTCGGATCCTTTGGCGGAGCCGCACACCCGGGATGTGGCAGAGGGGACCGGATATTTGGATCGGCAGGGCCTTGGGCACACTCGCGACAAGTGCCTTGCGTATCAAGCCATCGTGTTTGGTTAGACGGTTGTGCTAACACGTGGATTCCCGATAGCAATTCCAGACAGGTAACCTCACACGTGGGCGGCCCATTCCCACGCTGTCCCAGCACCATGCAATGGCAATCCAGCCCCAATTGCCTTCGGCCTACCCAGATCTGGCCGTTTATGCCGTTGATATCCCTGGAAACACCGGGGTGCAGACCAACAGCCGGGACAGCCAACAGCCTTTCCACCCAGCACCGGAGACGTCGTATCATGAGCGGGTTTAATGGCGTGTTGGAACCAACACGCTGGAAACACTGGCCTCTCTCTCTCTCTATTCTCAATTCACTTGCGCAGGCTAACAAGGCTCCTTCCCAATTCGACTCCCCCACAGACCCCAGGAAGACCCCTTATTGCACTTATACGGGTAAGGAAACTTGTCCGTGGAGGCGAAGTAGTGATAAACATTTCTGCAGGAGTATATGATCCGCACCCTGCCTTCCTTTCATATGCTCGAATCGACCCTTATACGTACTTAAATTTGTTTCATATCTTCTACGTTTCAATCCGGCGACCTTGCTTTCTACACAATTTGTTTTTGTTTCTTCCCAACACCTGCATTTCACACGTTTCGTTTCAAAATGGAGACCACAATTCCCGTCGAGCCTGTTCCCCAGGTTGTTGAGAAGTCTGAGCCTGCCGTCACCGTTGCTGAGCTTCCCGACCTTGCTCCTCCCCTTCTGCCCACTGAGCAGGTTGGTCCCAAGGGATGGGTCCGCAACATCTTCTTCTTCGAGCTTCCTGAGGACTACGACATTGACGCCCTGTCCGCCATTGTCAAGAACAGCTACCAGGCCTTCAAGGATCGCACTCCTGTGGCCGGCTGCGAGGTTATGCCCCTGGAGGGCAAGCAGGAGGGTCTTCTGCAATTCCACCGCTATGGAGATGAGGTCGATGACTTTGCTGTCAAGGATCTGCGAGCCGAGGGTGCTTTCCCATCCTTTGCCGAGCTCAAGGCCCGAAACTTCCCTGCCTCCGTGCTGGACCCCAAGATCGTCTGCAAGCGTGGTCTCGGTGGTGAGTGGCCTCAGCCCGGAGACCACATGACGGTCACTCTCATGCAGGCCAACTTCATCCGCGGCGGTCTTCTCCTGAACATGTTCTTCCTCCACGCCTACTGCGACCACACTTGCGCTTTCAAATTCACTGAGATTCTCTCCGAGGAGTTCCGCCGGGCCCAGGGCATCCCCATCACCGAGCCTGTCGAGATTCCCTCCGAGGACCGTGAGAAGCTCATGAAGGTGTCTGGCAACAATGCCGAGCTGGACCTGAACCACCCCGAGTACATTGAGCTTCCCTTCACCCCTACTGAGGTTCCCCCCAAGCTGGCCAGCCCCATTCACTCCGGTCACATTTGGTACTTCTCTCCCGAGAAGCTTGCTGCCCTCAAGGAGGAGGCCTCGCCCAAGAATGCTAAGCTCCTGAAGGATGAGACTCTGCCCGAGTACATCTCCACTAACGATGCCCTGACTGCCCTCATCTGGCGCGCGACCATGACTGCCCAGCACCCCAGCCTCACTGCCCCTGCTGGCGAGGTCGACCCTGAGGCTCCTCCCGCTGGCGGCCCCTCCCAGGTGGCCATTGCCCTTGACGCTCGCCGACGTGCTGGTGTCCCCGTCCACAAGTACACCATCGGCAACATCCTTGGCTTTGCCCCTGCCATCATGGATCTCCGCAAGGTCGTTACCGAAGCCTCGCTCGCCGATTTGGCCATTGTTGCCCGACGAGCTGTTGCCAAGGCCGAAGGTGTCTACCTCGACGAGTTGACCACCATCATTGAGGGTCTCAAGGATGTGAACCGCCTGGCTCCTGTCTGCTTCCTGGACATGCCCGGCAACCACATGATCCAATCCAGCTGGCGAGAGTTCCCCTTCTACGACCTCCAGTGGGGCCCTGCCTTTGGCAACACCATGCATGCTCTGCGACCCCCGTCTTGCGGAATCACACACACCATGCAGGTTGTCCTCCCCGACCCCAAGAAGGGCGGCTGCGAGGTCTTGGTCGGTGTCGAGAACTCCGCCATGGATAGACTGCTGAATGACCCCGAGTGGAGGCGCTACGCCGATGCTCCTGATGGTCTGTAAAATATCGGACTTGCTGGCCAATGTCCTTTAGTTGGCGATGACTTACAAACAAGCCCAGGAAGAGCAATGCGCCTTCGCCATTAAACACACCCAAGGAGTGTGATACCAATGCGGTAACTGGGAGTTGCCTGTCCCATATCTATAAACCCGCTGGATTGAACCAGAAGAACCAAGGTGCTGTTCTGCAAGGCCGGGTTGGCAGGAATCAGGAATTAGGAATATGAAGACGCACACGACGTCCTGGGATTGATTTTGATATAGCGTTTGACTTGACATGTGTATATACGCCGATAAAGGTATCAAAATGTAAAAAATAAATGGTTTATTTCGAGCATCTGATGTCTTCAAAGTTCAATTATGCTTAAATCAAAGCAAAGGCGGTGGTGGATGAAGTATTATATCCCCTTTGCATGGACCGGCCATGTTCCTATATCGAAGAGGTCAAAACACCGCATGTGGAGGCAAGAGTCGCAGATAACGGGCCAAGCCGAGGTCACTTTTCACTTTTCTGGGATAATCCAATTCAATTCCGGATGTCCATAGATCAAGAGACTTCTGATCGGGCATGCAAAGAAGTATTTCAGTCCTTGACTGCTGCCGCTGAACTGATTTGCACTATCGCTTCACACAATTTGTCCCTAAGTCGCACGATCAAAAAGAGCAACTGACAAGAAAAATACAATTTGTATTCAAACCAAAAAACAAGACAAAAATTATTCGTTTATATTGGAAATTCTTGTTAATAATTCTTACGCAACCATGTGTTGCCAGCTTTCATTGTATGCATCGGCTCACTTCATGCCGAATGATGGCCTGGCTTGAACTGGACCAGTGCAAGTTGCCATTCCACTACTCACTTTGACATGCGCGTTTCCCAAGTAAGTACCAAGATTCTATGCCGCACTAAGGGGGGGGGGGGGATGGATATTACAGCGTTGGTTTTTGAAGAAAAATTTGGACGCTCTTTCCGTTGGAATACAACATCGACGCAGAAGAAAAGAAAGAAAAAAAGATCCAATTAC
Organism: Calonectria pseudoreteaudii; assembly: GCA_001879505.1. Classification (NCBI taxonomy): domain Eukaryota; kingdom Fungi; phylum Ascomycota; class Sordariomycetes; order Hypocreales; family Nectriaceae; genus Calonectria; species Calonectria pseudoreteaudii. The sequence continues at coordinate 3,456,608 of KV875228.1, forward strand.
AACATTTCACTTGTTTATTAGGGCAGGAGCGGGAACCAAAAAAAGAAGCCATCGCTTTTTAGCAATTGCACGTTTCGATCGTGCGACCTCCGGGTTATGAGCCCGGCGCGCTTCCACTGCGCCAAATTGCTTTCATTGGTTGGATGCCGTGATCGATAATTGACACTAAGCGCCTCAACGATCGCCCCCAACTACACACAACAATGACTGATGGTCGCACCTTCGGTGCTCCGTGAGAAGAAAGAGATGCAGCAGCAGAAAAATTGAGTTCAATGAGCTATATGATGTTCCATCTCTTCAATATGACGCAAACCAAATACATGCGCTTACTCACTCATTCTGATAAATACGCCAGGATCAGACCTCAAAACGTGAAGGCAGAAGTTCGCCGTCGACTAGACATATGCATCCTGTGTCATGACCGAGTGCTCCGAATGGATGACAAAAAATGTTATCCGCCACAAGGATATTGTATTTGTGAAATTCAGAAGGAGAATACGACATGGTTCCTTACTAGAACTCATCATTGATAATGTAAATCTTATCCTTGATAGCCAAGTTGAGAAAGCCAACCGCGATGAGGTTTATTTGAATATTCGAACACTTCTTCGTTCCTCACAGCCTTCATTTTTGGTCCAGTCGCGCCAGTGCATAGACCCAAATCTGCCATTGATTCAATTAGTGGAACACACCTGAGATACTCTTTACAGTCATGTTTCAGCCGGCTTGAGGGCGAAGAAGAGAAATGAGGCGGGAAATATGTGCGCAATTCTCAATGCAAATGGAGAAAGTGTGGCATTAGTTGTCGTAGTTGAATCGGTGTTGAATTAATTATGCCAAAAGCGTAGCGACAGACCGCTCGAGTGCAGATATAAAAAAGCCCAACCTCCCTACATGGCTCACATTTCAAGCACTCAGGCTCGCTATTCCAGAGATGAAGTTGAAGCTTTCCACTACACGCATGCTCAAACACTAGCAACTACGTGGTGTAGTAATTTTGGTTGTATCCTCTTTCCACAGCATCAATCTGCACGGCGAGCAGTCCCGAATACTGCCTGCTCCAGCTCAGAGCTCCCGACATACACCACAATCCAGGAACACCAGTTGGTCGCCACCACTGCAGCATTGTTAATTACCCGGGCGCAGAAATTGAAGAAATCGGGCCAACTTACGCCTTTAAACTCTGATTCCTCGTCTAGGCTTCCCCAATCATGAGCCTTGGCCTTTTCAGAGACGTCTTTGCCAAACAACGGTTCGACGACACTCCCATTGCGTTTCGCGCCAGTCGCTGTGACAATCACGTCAGACTCGATCCGAGTGCCATCAGCCAGCTCGATGCCCGAATCGTAAAAGGCCTTTATGCCGCTTTGGCACCTTTTGATCTTAATCCTCCCATCCACAATCATCTGGCCTGCACCTTGGTCAACGTAGTAGTGGCCGCCCTTGATTACCAAATAATCCACAAAGCTGATACCATCCTCTCCTTTCCGAAGCACCATTCCGGCCTTTTCCAAGCCGTCCAGCATCTTTTTATCACTCAAAGAGCACATGCGAAATGCGTCAACAACCAAAGTAAGAAGAAGTGCAAACGGCATCGATTTGTCGATGAGGTCTGCATCCTCAACGCTCAGATTCGGAATATTCCACACGGGGAGAATAAATTTGTACAGGGATTCGCTAGAGATGTATATGTGAGGGTGGCGTTGGATTAGCGTTACTTCTTTTGCACCTTGTTCTACAAAGTCTTTTGCGATATCGTGGGCGCTGTTCCCGGTCCCCACAATCGTGACGCACTTCTCTTTTACGTCCGGCACTTGCAACGCGGATTTGTGTTGAGAGGAGTGGTAAGTTATGCCTCGGAAGGAATCTTGTCCAGGCACGCCAAGATTAATTGGCTGCTCGCTAACGTGGCCTGTCGAAAGAACAATGTGTCTAGCAATTACGGTGCGCGAGTCACCATTCGTGTCAAGTTCGACCGTGAAGTACTTTCCATTTTCATTTCGCTCGATCTTCTTGACATGCGTGTCGGTGAGATTATTCAGACCCATGATTCGGCTGTAGCACTCGATCCATTCACCAAGCTGATCTTTGTGCATATTCTTGGGCCAGTTGGTCGGGAACTTTAAGAACGGGAAGTGATCCATGTTGCTAGGCGTATGGGTCATGAGCGTGTCGTATCTGTTGCGCCACGAGTCGCCGAGGCGAGGATTTTTCTCTATCAAAAGATATCGAAGGCCCATGTGTTGAAGCTGCGCTGCAAAAGACACTCCGCATTGACCTGTACAGATTCATGTGTCAGCAGTCGTAATGTAGACAGACTAGGGATTGTAGTGTCTCACCACCACCAATAACTAGAACTTGGAGTTCATCGTCTGGTTTGGCCCCCGTATATTCATCCCCATTAGTAGTGATACCATTAGTGATTTCTCGAGGTTTCAAACATTCCAGTTCTGTAGACACAGTCCAAGCCTTCCACTCATCTGGTCCCACGCTGATCAAGCGAACGAGGCCCCTCCCAGAGCCAAATTTTGTCGTGAATGTGAAGTTAGCCTGGATAAAAGTACAGGGCCCCATATCCTCAAGTCGAGGGGATAGCGTCGGAGTTTTTGTCACATCGATCTGACCCAGGTCTACAGCTGAACCGAGTATATACTCGCCTATCGCAGCCGGGCCATATTTTGATGTTATATCCCATCCAAATGCGACAAGGTCGCGCCACCACGACTCTTCAACAAATAGGCTACAAAAGTCTGCCTGATTCCTCTCACTAATCTTGAGATGAAGCGCTGAGACCCATGCATCAACGATTTTGCCTGGGTTGACAACATCACGGTCAACTGATTCATGGAGCGTGAGGATGGGGAGCGCACTCCGAGGTGGCTGCTCGGGGAAGTCATCCTGAGCTGGTAATGATGTTGTTGTCATGGTAATAAATGACAAATCACACACAATTTGGTCAAATTTGAACTTGATAATGAGGTTAAAGAGCTTATCATAACATATTCTAATATTGAGCGAGGAAGAAAGAGATCTTATAGTGGCGGACTGATCAGCGACGCAGTTTCTCAGCCTTAAACAGCACCCTACCCACGAAGCATGTTTGGTAGCTGTGGGCGGGGCTTCTAACTGCAGGATCGTATCAATAAAGCCACCTAATGACTTTGTCTGCCCATGACAACGCCTTTGTACCTGGCTCCACAAAATTTGGCTGGAGTTCGACCAGATTGAAGGACATAAATTTTCTTGCACTTTAATTGGATTTGCTTGAACCGATGACCTCAGTGTTACCTTAGGGAATTTAGACGGATACTACCGAAAAAGAAATACAGGATGTGATTGCATTTTATGACGTATGGAGCTGTACAATTTGCATGTACTAACTATCTTCAGAGAACGCGCGGCCACAATTGGGCCTTGAGCTGGATGGAGTGAAACACAACGCATCAGCTTATTCAGCGCTTAACGAAGTTCTCGTAACGCAGACCAATATTGCGGCGATCCTAGTGGTTTAGTCCCGCCGCACGTTCAGCCTCAGATAACCACAGCTGGCTGGTGATTTGACCGTCTCAGCGCCTCATGCCGATCATCAAGACCAACAAACTTTGGCTACGTCATGACTCCGATCGAGTCACCTAGCTTCTGTTATGGAAAAATAAATGCGGCTTAACACATGCAAAGTAAGAGAATGAGATACTATTTGTACCACCTTAACTAGTAGCTAAATCGCTGCTCCTAGTAGTCTGACAGGCCCACCCTTACAGCATCTTGACGACCTCATCTCTGCGTCAGGTCTTGGCGTCTATGCCCTGTGCGCTTTAGTGACTAGGCGAGGAATCTTCTCTGGGAGACAAAGTCGTGCTAATAGGGCACCACTTGGCTTCGATACCACTTGCCGACGACACATCCGCATAGTGCGAGAAAATGCTATTCAACCTACGATTTCTTTCAGAATCAGACATCTTATCCACTAACCCATATATTTAGTCACAAATCTGTTCTGGAATGCCACATGAAATTCTTTCTCTCATCTAGAATAAGGATGCTATTCGTGAAGGACGGTACGCTCCCATGTCGAAACAATTTCAGAGCAGCTCAATACTGAGCTTCGGACAATACCTCCGCAGATATACGGAAAGTTTGATCACGCCAAGAAACTAGTGCATCGTAAAACAATGTACGCTCTTCTTATCTTTTGTGAGGGAGACGATCCACGCCGCCAAGACATGTGTTTCATACCCTTGGGCATGTTTTAGCTCAAAGCCGACTGGGACAAATGAAGAAGCTCATCGTTATCTTAGGGTTGCAAACACCACGTCGAAATTGATATGTTCCTAACAAGATTATAGCAGCATGACCATTTCATTGGGTGTCTGAGCAGAAAGTCACTCTCACCCCAAGGATAATTAGCTTTTTACCATTCGGGACAACACAAAATGGAATGAGGAATGCATGCAAGGATATCAAGGTATTTTTAGTAATTGTCTCAAACCATAAAATTTCCAATTGCCGAAAAGTTATGTGTTGAGGAATGTCAAAGGGATGTCGGAGGCTGGCCTGCCGGACATACAAATGCCCCCCGCCTTGAGTTTCCAATCAACAAAACAACTTGGTCGAAGGATCCGATCCAAGCCTGAAGACTTCAAAAGATAAGGCTTAAAGTCTCGAAGTTATTTCCACGGTAAAGAAGCTTAATTTCATCCTGGCTATATGATGTTGATGTAACCCTGCTAACAAACAAAGCTTGGCAAGAACCGGGTATATGTATATGCGCAGCAAAGGCTGGAGATAAGCGTTTCTTGGCGAAAACCCCCAGAGCACGTCTTTTGCAGACAGATTGAGCAATACAAAGAGCGGGGTCTAGCCTATAAGAACCACCCTGATACGACCGTTCATAGTGACAATCGAGATGTTTGATAGCGGGGGGTCTATTGCGTGATTGCGGATTTCGACGATAAATGGCTGCAGTTAGCTTAACGGGCAACCTGCGCGGATCTCTCGTGCCATCAGCGCATTTTCAACGACAGGCGGAACTTCCACTATCGACCGTGGATCCTTGAAGTCAGATCGACTTTCCCGGCGACTTCTGCTTTGGACAGTTCCTGTCAGCTCGTCAGGCCTTTGACCGTGCAGCACAGCCGATCTCGGTGATTTTTGGGGTCAGCCAATGACTTCACGATGAGTGATCAGAAGGAAGTCCCTCAGGAGGAGACAGCAGTGGTCGAAAATAATAAGCATCCGGGTGGGTATTTGAGTATCAAATCTTAGTGCTTAGAAGATTGCGCTGACATGCGTTCAGTAAAATGGTACCGTTCGCCGACATACAATGCGACCATTCTCGGCATCTGCAGCTTCGCGGCGCCAGGCCTGTGGGGTGCGATGAACTCGCTGGGCGCAGGAGGCGCGCAGAAGCCGTACCTCGTCAACACTGGAAACGCGCTCACGTTCTGCCTGATGATTGTGTCGTGCTGGACCACGAGCAGCATCGTCAAGTACATCGGCATCAAGGGGGCCCTGGTGGTGGGGACCATCGGCTTTGCGCCCTACAGCGCGGGGCTGTATCTGAACAATCGCTACGGGGTCGAGTGGATGGTTATTTTCGGCGCCGCGCTGTGCGGAGTCTCGGCGGGCATCTTCTGGGCGTCGGAGGCAGCCATCGGCATCAGCTACCCGGAGCCCAGGAACAGAGGTCGGATGGTGGCGTACTGGCTCACCTGGACGCGGCTCGGCCAAATCTTGGGCGGCGCCATCAACCTGGGCCTGAACTCGGACCGGAGCGAAGCCGGCAAGGTCTCGTACAACGTCTATCTGATCTTCATCGCGCTCCAGTGCTGCGGGCCCTTTGCGGCCCTGCTGCTCAACAGCCCGCACCAGGTTCAGCGGTCCGACGGCAAGCAGGTGGAGCTGTCAATCTCTCAGGACCCATGGCAGGAGCTCAGAGCAACGACAAAGACTTTTTTGCGAAAGGAGTTCCTCCTGCTGATCCTTTGGATCGGCCAGGCGGTCTACGCTGAGTCTGTCTTTTATTCTTACATCGCCCTGTGGTTTAGCGTGCGGGCACGGGCTCTCGGCTCCTTTGTTTCAGGGTTCGTCGCCGTCATTGCCGGTATCCTCCTCGGCGTGTGGCTTGACCAGAACCATCTTCCCCTGAAAAGGAGAGCTCGGTGGGCGTATGTTACCATCATGACCCTGCAAGGTGCATGGTGGTTGTGGCTCACCGTGAACGTGACAAAGTTCCACCGAACAGGGCCCGTATACGACTGGAGCGACGCCGGGTTTGGCAAATCGTTCGCTGTCTATGTCTTCCTCGTCTCCGGCTTCCAGCTCAACTACAATTTTGCCTTCTTCATCATTGGCCAGATCTCGTCCAGCCCCCAGGAGACTATTCGATTGTCGGCTTTGCTGCGCGGAACGGAATCGGCCTGGCAGGCGCTCAGCTATGGATTGAACTCAATCCCCATATTCGCCTCAATTGGAAGCACTTATATCAATTTTGGGCTGTGGGGAGTATCCTTGTTCCCGGCCTGGTTAGTCATCAGAAAATTCGGACTAAACAAGGATCACCGAAGCGATGTGGAGGACCCAAATGATTCGTAGGTTAGGAGATGGAAAGTCCGATACTCCACGAATATTTAATTCTACACCAATCAATTGCAAGATTCAATACAAAATTTACCTACACAAGTCTCTATTTTTGGAGTTTTGTAGAAACTATGATTTTCTAATCACCGGTCGCGTTTTTGACAACTGGCTCTTCAATCGTAAATCACCGACTGAGATGGAGCGAAGTGTTTAGTCAAACGGGGAACACACGACATTCAGTACAACTTTTTAGAACCAATAACTCTGCAGCAAATGCACCTGTACCCTTCGGTGTATTTTTTTTGTTTGCTAAACCAGAATCGAAAGATTCGATGGCAAACAATTCATGATGACAAATCTGTAAACAATTGCATGTGACTGATGTGATGTTGAGGTTTAGTTCTTACCCTACAGAGCTGAACATCGTTTGCCGACGAATGAGCAAATGAGTTTGTTCAGCCCCCCCCTTTTTTTTTTCGATGTACATTCCATTGCGACGCTGAACGTTCAGCTCCCAAATAAATCTGACATCACTGCATCCAATATCAACAAGAGGGGCCTCCCCGGTCAACATATCATCATTTCCCGTGTGTTTTCGCCGCAAATTGCCTATTCAACTCGGCGCCAGCAATTGTCGTCGGCAAATTGATCAATTTGATCATCTGGCACGGGTGGCGATTGCCGAATTGGTATCTTCATCTCGAGGTGGAGCCGGGGTTCTCCTTGTAGGGCTTGCCAAGATATCTGTCACAGCCGCGAGATGTCCGCGCCGCCGCCCAAGGTTCTCATTCTCATGGCCGACTACGGTCACGACCCCACTGGTAAAGTCAAGACGAGTCGAGATGACGCTGGTGCGCAGGGCCTGGACTGACGCAGAAACGTGCCGGCAACAGAGGTGACGGTCCCCGCGACTGAGTTCTGCAAGGCTGGCTTTGACGTGGAATTTGCAACCGAGAAAGGCAAGGTTCCTGAGTGCGACAAGCGAATGCTGGAGGGTGTTGGCCAGATGGTGCTGGTATGATCCCGCCGCAGTGCGCCTTGCTCCTGGCTGCGCCCCAAACTGACTGACCCGCGCAGGGCGCCAAGAAGGACATCGTACGAGCCTACACCACGTTGGTTGCATCGAACGCCTGGAAGCACCCGCTCGAATGGTCCTCGCCCAATTTTTCCATCGATTCCTATGCCCTCGTCTTCCTCCCAGGCGGCCACGAAAAGGGGATGAGGCAGCTGTTGGACTCCGCCACCGTCCATGCGCTCTTGGCTGCCTATTTTCCCGAGACGCGTCGCCCAGGGGCCACCAAGGCCGTAGGCGCCATCTGCCACGGCGTCTTGGCCTTGGCTAATGCCAAGCGTGCCGACGGGAAGAGCGTGCTGAGCGACTGCTCCACCACGACGCTTCCTACCCGCTTTGAGCAGTTTGCTTTTTGGAGCACGAGGATGGTTTGGGGTGATTACTACAAGACGTACGGCTACGGTTCCGAGAACCTCGAGGATTCGGTGAGATGCTTGTTGACCCACCTTGTTGAATTTTGGAATCGCGACTAACACAGAAAAAAATCGTCGTGCAGATCAAAAAATGCCTAGACGATCCTGAAAGTCAATACAAGTCAAGCATTGGGCTTTGTCCGTACGTCTTCTTAAATTTTTTTCTCTCTCTCATTCTTTCTCCGGGCAGTTATTCCCCCATTTGGCACCCAAAAATTATGTTTTCTTGTCTTTTTTCCCCTTTTGTAGATTATGTTTTTGCCAAGTCTCTAACAAGCATTTGCGTTACACTAGATTTGTGGTGGAGGATGCACAATACAACTATATTAGTGCCAGATTCCCCAATGATGCTGAGGAGATGGCACGGAGCATGATTACCATGGTGAAGAGTTTTTCCCAATAAAATTAATTTTACTGTGCGAATGCGAAGCCTGAAGGCCCCCTATATGTCAGCATGCTGATGTTCCCCTTGGTGCATTGTAACCCTGCTCGTTTCATCGTCTCTAAAACACCGATTTTGGCTTGGCCCAATACCTTATTTTTCCGATTTACATTAGCCCACGCTTGATGCTGGTCTTGGGAGCAGTGACAACTACAGCATGCCTTACCCCTGTTGCGACTGCCGAGCCTGTTGGATGCAGGCAGCTTGGCGCCGAGGATTGCGAGATTCCCGATCGATCCCAAGTCGCGGCGGCTGTGCGGCGAAAGCAATGACGCGCAGCGTCGTCACGATGGCAGTCCTTGGCGGTTCGTTGCGAATTGATAGATGGCATCGATAAACCGCCACAACGGCGAGGTGGACACAAAAAGTGGGTGGGATGCCGGCCTCTACTGGCCAAGCTCCCGGGCGCCGGACCCCGTGGACCCCGCGCACCATGGCCGCGGCCTCCTGTCGTGGACACTGGCTCCGGGCAGGGTGCCGGCTGGGCTGCCGCATAACCGAGGGCAGGCCCGCCAAGCCACAGGCAAAAGTGCCCCCAGAGTTGGCACTACTGCGGCGGGATTTAACGTGCTCGGCGGCGTCGTCCCAGAACGGGACGGGCAGGGCGGCGGCTCACAGCAGACCAGGCCCTGCACAGCCTCACTGGGGCTGGCTAAGCGGCAACGGGCCCGTTATGCAACTACTGGGGATGATCCATGACGGTGAGCGTTTCATTATAAAGAAATCTTGGCCATGCCCAGAGATGGCGTCTCGAGGTCAACGTGCCAAACCCGACAGTCGGAATAATGTCGCCAACACCCAGCGAGAAACCTAAGAAGTGGACAAGGGCAAAGGCCCCCAGGGTGAGGACCGGCTGCAAAACATGGTTCGCCAGACCCCGTGTGCCTGCTGATTGGAGGGCATCCGCTAACCCGGAGTGATGGTAGCAAGTTCGTGTGCACCATGAAAACAAGTCAAATTGTTGCTCCTGCTTATCATTTTCAACAGGATCCGCCATCTCAAGTGCGACGAGGGCAAGCCGCATTGCCGCCGCTGCGAAAAGGACGGCCATGTGTGCGACGGATACGAGGTTAACCCGGGCCGCAAGTCCAAGAACAAGAAGAGCGACATGGCGCCGCAGGAGTGGCATGACTTAACAATTCGACACAAGGACGGCGCGCCCGCCTACGGCCACCTGCCTCCCAGCTTGGCCGCCGATATATCGCGGCTGCCCACCGAGATTGATCTTTTCCACCACTTCAGAACCTGCACCGTGCAAGATCTTGGCACAGCCTTGACGCCAACAGAATTCTGGTATGTGCATGCGCTGCCTCTCGGCCATGCGGTCGAACCCATAAAGTATGCCATCTGCGCCCTCGGGGGCGCACACAAACGCTTCAAGTCGCAGGAGCTGGCGATGGCCGGCGGATCACCCGTCTTCCAGGCCCTCGAGGAGATATCGATTCAGCAGTACAACCAAGCCATCCACCACATCAAGTCGTTTACGCGAACCCCGTCCAACTCAAATATGGAGGTAATCCTAACGTGCTGTGTGATTTTCATCTGCGTCGAAACCCTCCTCGGTCGATATGCCGAAGCTCTGCGGCACCTCCAATCGGGATGTGCGCTCCTCACATCGCTTCGACAACTGTCGGCCGAGAGCCCAACGTCGGATGGCTCCCCGCGGGAGGAGGTTAAGGAAAAACACAGATTCTTCGACGACATCGCTGCCATGCTGGTCAGGCTTGGCCACGACGTGGCCATCTACCTCGGTGCCGATGTCATCCCCCAGCTCTACTTCTACTCGACCCCGCAATTAGAGGTGCAGCACCCGCCGACGCCTTTCGAATCTGTTTCAGCCGCTGCTACAGCCTTATTCCAGATTGAAACGGAATGGAGTGCAAGGGAATACCTTGCCGAGCCGGAACGCTGGTCCCGCCCGGTACCGGAACCTGTGAACGAAAAGCTGTACTTGGATTCGGTGGCTCCTCTGTACTACAACTGGTGCGACCGCTTTAACCTTTTCAAGAGCCAATGTAACATCGAGGCTCTACCGAAGCAAGACCAATACCGAGTCATGACCTTGTCAACGGAGCAGGCAATATGGGCGACGCTGCTGGAGCTTCGGAGTTTCGAGGACGATTTACCACCCGAGGCTGCCGATGAGATTTTGCGGAGGGCAGAGTGCCAGGTTGCTTCCGGGGTTTTCGATTCCGTACCAGTGTTTGCGTTTGATGCGAATCTGATCCCAGCCATGATGCTGGTGTGCACATCATGCAACGACACAAGCATACAGCGCAGGTGCGTGACGCTGCTGCGATCAATTAGGAGGAGAGAGGGCATCTGGGACAGTCAAGAGATGGCGGACCTGCTTGAAAGCATGGTCATAGCGCGGGAGCAGAACCTAATACCGTGGGATGTGATACCCTGGAAGGTACCTCAGCTGGCGACGCTCGTCTCGTCATTCCGGTTTACACAATTTAGGGCACCAAAAGGCATCCTATCTTTGGCAGAGGAAGGTGTCGAATGTTTCTGGCATGGCGTAAAAGGAGTCACGTACTAAAATTAAAACCTTGTTTCTTTTTCCACGATCAATTACACATGTATAATAATTATACCCTAAAGTTTAATTCTGGTTCGATGAATCTTCTCAGGTGATAAGGAGCGGGAGGGGCACGGTAGAGGCACGGTAGAAGCACGGTAGGGAGGGGGATTGTTCTGGAAGTCATGTGTTGCGTTGGCCTTACTATTAAAATGCCGACGGTAATTTGCAGTGGTCATGCCTGGTTAACCTTAAAACACAACCCATTTCTTTTTCGTCCAGGCACGGAAAATTTACTGGGGTGGTTCTGCCTTGTGGGGGCGAGGGGGAGGAGCATGGGCTTTAGATCTTTTGGAATACGAGGTGGGAATGGAGAGATTGGAACAATCGAGACCACTCAGATTAATACCAAAAAAAAAATGTTTAATAATATCTCTGGCCCACTCCATGCTTTAACCGCTGGCGAGCATCAGGGGTTCTTGCCATTACGAGGTGGTGATCTGAGCCAGCCTTGCCAGACAGCCCAATGCGACCCCTGTCCTCGAAGCCGAAACCACGATAGAGGGGAGCGCATGTCGACATCGCTTCAGCGTGCACCTCCAGCCCTAACTCGTCTGCCTCTATCAGCACGTGCTCCAGGAGCAGGCTTTCGGCCCCCCGTCGTTGATCCTCTGGGGACGCGGCGATGACTTCAAGATCTGGGGTTGGTGTTAGGTCTTGGCCTAGATAAGCGAAGATAGGATGGATGATGATGGCCAAACTCACATATGGGAGGTTTTCTCTCAACGGGAACACGGTTCTTTGATGATGATGATGATGATGACGGTTCTGACCAACGGTTTTGCCTTAATGGGGAGGGCCTCGAGTGCCAAAATATCTCATTCTCGCTATCTTCCTCCGTCTCCTCCTCATCGGCCCACCAGACATCGTCAGATGAGTCTGAATCCGCGGAATCATAATCTGATGAAACCTCATCATTTTCGCCATCATCATCATCGTCACGCACAGTCCACAGAGCCCACGCCGCAATGACCTCAGCACTGTCAACCTGCTTGACAGCTTTGAGCACGTGGACGTTGGGCCCAGACATGTACGCGAATAGATCCCGGGCCCAGTTTCCGCGGAATTCGCACTCGAGCGGCGTTTCTGCCGCTGCCGCTGCCGCTGCCGTTGCTGCTACTGCTGCCGTGGTGGTGACATCAAAGTCATCCTTGAAGGCTGAAAGGTAGATATCCACTAGGGCTGGGACATCATGCTGGCCCGCTGCCCTGACAGTGAATGGTAACGTAGCATGGGCTTTTGGGGTAGGAACGAGAGTGCTCTGCATTGTCAAAGCTTCCATGTGGTTCGGTTTTCGGAGACCGGTCTTTTTTCTATTTTCCTTGATTTGCCGAAGGGGGGGTTTTTTTTTTCTTTCTCTTTTCTCGGAGGATTTATCGATTATGGACGGGACATGAGACGAAAGGCTAATCTTTTTCGGATGGATAGTGCAGCTGTCTGCATCTTTTATTGATGTGTCCTCGTCGTGGAGCTGCGTGCTACGTCAATGCTCGGAGCTCCCGAATGGCTGTGTGTCAAGACGTCTTGGCAAACGTGCCGTGGCATTACGTCGTAATAGCGGCGAAAAAAATAGAAGGGCTTCGGCTCCGAGCATTCTAGAAGGCCAAGCAAATATAGTGGTCCTCGGCCTTTTCTTTGCTTTTTTTTTTTTTTTTTTTTTTTTTTTTTTTTTTTTTTTTTTTTTTTTTTTTTTTTTTTTTTTTTTTTTTTTTTTGAGTCACTCGGCGATGGCGCATCTGTTACAATTACGATTGAGTTTGTGAGGGAGCCAAGAGGATGGTTCACCTCGAGTTATTGTCATCCCCAGGTGGTGATTGGCATCCCTCGATACGACGCGGGTTGCAACAGTCCCGGTATTACGATTGACCCAATAAGCGATAATCAAGAAGGGAAGTCGAGAACTGAGACAGATGAACCCTGGTCGGCCCCTTGCATCCGGGCTGCAGGTGTGGAGGACGGCAACTCGGCAATCATTGGATGTATCGTAATTTGCATCTGGGCGCTAGCCGACTTGGGGCTTTGACTTCGCCACGGTGCGCTTGGGCGCTGGCACAGCGAGCACCTCAAGCTGCAAGGTCGAGACCACGCTGCGGGGCGAGCCATCGCGACGTCATTGGCCGCCGATTGGCGTCTGCGTAAAACTCTGGATGCCGTCCTTCCGCACGTGAAACGCCCCTAAGTGGCTGTTCGGCAGCCTGATCCGTGCCGCAGAATGGAACGATGTCAGCCAGACAGGTCAGAGGTCAGAGGTCAGAGATCAGAGGGGAAGGGGGAGGGGGGAGGAGACCAGTGGCCAGTCCCAGAACAGTCCCAGAAGAGCCATTGCAGCGGCTCGCACGCCCCCCCCCCCGCCTGGGGCAGGCCTGTCTGCGCACCTGAAAAGAGACGACAAGCTTCTTTTGGCACCTGCGCGATACGAAGAACGAAATTGGTCACTGCACAGCCCGTACTCACTGCTGACCCTGCGAGCTCCCCCACTGGGGCCCTGGTGCTTTCCTGGACCAACTGAGGATCCTCCTACTGAGAATCCCGCCCGCTGGAATCATTAAGGGGCCCGTCCGTAAACCTAGAATTCGGCCCTCCCCAGGACAAGGCACAAGCACCGCCCAGCCCAACGTGCGCCGGGCCAACCGCTCTAATTATACATATGCTAACATCGCCGACGCCGTGTCTTGAGGTTGGACGACCATTTTTTTTTCCCTATTCCCTCGACATTGGTGCGACATCTGTGGCGCTTTTTCGGCTCCCATATCCGAAAACCGACCTGTCACTCATTTCTCCGATATCACGACTTAATAATATAGACTCCCAGTCCTTCCCGCACTCTTTTCTTCTTGCTTACATTCATTCTTATCTTTACGCATACTCTCTCTATTCTGCATCCACTCCTTTCTACCCTCACACACACACTCACACTCACACTCGCACTCACACACACACACGCGAGCTACTGCCGACGCCACCGCCACCATCAACCCTGCACCAAACAATTTACCACCCCATCTACTCTATCGAAGCCACGTTCGCAATGGGTGCCGTGAAGCTGGAGGAGGGCAACGCCCCTGGCGTTGAGTGCGAGAAGCTGCCTGCTACTTCCCCCGCGCGGGCCAAGCTTCAAGCTTCTCTGTTTATTGCGTGAGTCTTGGGATTGGTGGTGCCCCGCGTTGCGATGACGCGAACTAACATGGGTTTAGCAACTGGATGTTCTTCTCGACAGCTACCATTCTCTTCAACAAGTGGCTCCTAGACTCTGCTGGATTCCGTATGTATTCCCCTCACATTGTATGCCTTCTCTTTTACCAGTTCTCGTGCTAACTTTAATTCCCAGGCTTTCGTACGTTGCTTCTTAAAAGATACTCACACAATGGGTGGATAAGCAAGCTAACATGACTTCACAGCAATCATTCTCACAACATGGCATCTCATGTTCGCTACAATCGCTACTCAAATCCTCGCACACACCACATCACTTCTCGACTCGAGACACAGCTTTCCCCTCACTAAGCGCCTTTTTGTGAGGACAATCATCCCTCTGGGCTTCCTTCTTTCCGCGTCCCTCATCCTCGCCAACATCGTCTACCTCTACCTTTCCGTCGCCTTCATCCAGATGCTCAAGGCCACGGCCCCCGTCATGGTTCTCCTCATCTCGTGGGCCTCGCGCGTCATGAAGCCTGACCTCAAGACCTTTGGAAACATCATGGTCATCGTCTTCGGCGTTGCCCTGGCCAGCATGGGAGAGATTGCCTTCTCCTGGATCGGTCTCTTCATCCAGCTTGCCGGAACCGTCTGCGAGGCCGCACGCCTCGTCATGATCCAGGTCATGCTCAAGGGCGAGGGAATGCAGATGGATCCCCTCGTCAGCCTTTACTACTTTGCCCCCGTCGGCACCGTCATCAACCTCTTCTTTGCCTTTATGTGCGAGGGTGGCGAGTTTGAGTGGGCTGCTGTCCAGAAGGTCGGATACGGAATCTTCTTCCTCAACGCGTTTGTGGCATTCTTCCTTAACGTCGCAAGCGTTTTCTTGGTAAGTACACATAAAACCTGGTTTTTCTTGCGATTACAGTTCGCTAACATTTTCTTCTCTACAGATTGGAAAGACTTCTGGTCTCGTCATGTCCCTCAGCGGTATCCTTAAGAGCATCATCCTCGTCGCTGCCTCCGTCGTCATCTGGGGCACCCACATCAGCCTCCTCCAGGGTCTTGGCTACAGCATTGCCCTGGCCGGTCTGGTCGCCTACTCGGTGGGAGGCAAGGAGCTTACCCGCGCTTGGGTCGCCGTCAAGGAGTGGGCAGTTGACGTGTGGGAGACCAACACCTCCGACTGCGGTGGCGTTCCCTCAGCCAGCGGCCGAAACATGGTCATCGGCTCTTTCGGGCTCCTGACACTCTTCATGTGTGTGGGCGTCTGGTACTCCAGCCCGCCCGCAGTGGAGAAGATGATGGACCATCTGGAGTCAAGCAAGGCAGACATCATGCGCCTGTTGGATTTGTCATGATTTTCCCCCCTTGTTTTTTTGTCATTTTTACGAACGAAGCGAAACGTCATTTTTCTTTGTCACCAAATACCAAATAGACTTAATGAAGTAATCCAAGCATAAATAATACAAATTAGAATCAAACTCAATTCCTTTTGCCCTCGCGAGCGCGCGCGCGCGCACGTTGCATTGTGACCGAACCTGAGACTGAAGCGACGAGTTGCCGCGGCCGTTGGGTTGAGCGATGGCATGAAACCCCAAGTGGGTGAAGGGAGGGGGCCAACACGGCAAGACCGGCATGACGTTCTTGCAAGCGCGCAATTTCGAAGGTATGTTCGGGCTTTTTTTTTTTTTTTTTTTTTTC
>KV875228.1:3472543-3494803 GCA_001879505.1 Calonectria pseudoreteaudii
TTTTTTTTTTTTTTTTTTTTAATGAATGGACTGTCAAATCTGGCTGGCGTGTTTTCTGCGACAGACGGCCAAAAGCCAAGTTTTAGCGCAAGTTGATCAATGCAAGCCTCCCGCCAGAAGCAATGGTTTGCGCGGGGGGGTTGACCAAATCCGGCCGAGACATTGTTCCCGGCCGAGAGCCGCCAGTGTCTTTCTCTTGTCTTTGAGCTGAAGCGTTACTCCTCCTCCGTACGCGGGGTGATGGTGGGATGGGCCGCCTTGGCAGTCCAGCAGCTGGACGCAAGGGTGACGGTAGCGCAAGACATTTCTTTTCTTTTCTTTTTCTTCTTCTTTCCCCTTTTTTTTTCATTCGTTTCAACGGCGTTTGATCGGTTGAATATCTTCCATCTGATATACATGCATCAATTATGCTGCCGTTCGCAAGGACACCGCGGCATCGCCCCTTTGAATATGCCGACATTTCGTCGCGCCCGGGCGCATTTCGCTTAGTTAAGCTGCTACCGCCGCTCCGTGGGCTCTTCCGCGACACGATACGCATCGAGCTCGTCACCGTCGACAACGTCGATGCGGCTGCTGCGTACGATACCTTGTCGTACACGTGGGGGGTCAAAGGCAGCGATCCACCGGATCGCACAATCTTGATCGAGACGTCGCAAGGGCCCCGGGAGCTCCGCATTTACCGGCCCCTCGAGAGTGCGCTCAGGGATATCGTGGCCGACCGTCCCGTTTTCGTAGACCAGATATGCATCAACCAGGCCGACGATGCCGAAAAGGCGAGCCAGGTCCGGCTGATGCATGACATTTACGCTCGCTGCGCGCGGCTCGTGGTCTGGTTGGGCTCCGGGACGCGGGCCTCGGATTCCTACTTTGACTGCGTCCGCCACATCTGCCAAGAGTCTACCCTGACGCGCATCTCGCTTCCGGGGAAAGGAACTTTCATGCAAGTGTTTGATGCCGTCATGGATTCCAGCATCCCTGTGGCCGGATCCGTGCTGGAGGAGAGGGACGATGTCTTGGCTCTGTTGGCCAAGTACAGCGACGCTTTCCCGCTCCACGGCGCAGTAGACGTTCTGGGCCGCCCTTGGTTTACGCGGCTGTGGGTGATCCAGGAAATATGCCTGGCGCCAGGCGTTTTGTTTCAGTGTGGCTCCCGAAGCCTTTGCTTCGACTGCTTCCGTATGGGACTGCTCTTTTACACCATCTACAACACGTACTGGGCAACCAATTTTCAAGGCACTATTTCGCAGCAGAATGCAAAGCTGCGTGACCACATATTCACCCTCAACTAGAGCCCGATCCGCATGATTCAGGAGAGGAAGTCCATACATGACCAAGGAACAAGGCAGGCGCTGTACGACCTGGTCGTCAAGTACAATGCGGGTCCTGGAGCTTCTATGATTAGTTCCACGCTGCCGGAAGATCGAATATTTGGTCTCATGGGTATGGCAGATCCCCAAAGCTTGGCCGGGTTGAGGGTGAATTATGGCGGCACAAACAATGTGTACATTGAGGTTGCTGCCATGTTGGCTCGTCAGAACCTCGATGTGCTGCTGTACTCGCAGTCCCCAAAACGTCTATCTGGTTTACCCTCCTGGGCACCCGATTGGTCTATGAATTTGAATTTGTCACATGGTTATCTTGAACTGAAATCCCCAATATACAGCGCAGGGGGTGAAATACGAGGCCCCCCGACGGTAGATTTCGAACTTGGGCGACTCGCTGTTCGGGGTATTGTGGTAGACAAGGTTCTGCAAATAGGGCACCGCCACATGGTCAAAGACGTGGACCATCGTGTTATGGATCAAATTGATTACATCTCGGTGCGAAAATTCTTCGATGAGCTTGACGAATTTCTTGCAAGATCCCGAGTTGTCGATGATCGCGAGATGGCCGCGGTACGACTCGGAGATTTTGGATTGTCGGGCCCAATGTTTGCTGAACTGTATGGGGGCGTAGCAACGGAATACTTGAAAAAGATTAATAAAGACATTAGAATATGGGGCCAGCGGCTGATCAAGACCAAAACCACCATCGAATCATACCACATGTCTCGGATAGTTGGCACTGTGGGCGTTCTTCCGTGGTACTGGATTCCTGCTAGCCCGGTCGATTATTTCCAATGCTGGGCGAGGGAGCCACTCAAGGCATTCCAAAAGTGGACCAAGGCCATCGGACTATTTCTCTTCGACTTGATGGCACTGTCTGGCGCTTCAGCAGCAATCCACCTGTTGTCGCACTTCCTTCGGTTGCGACGCAGGTTTTCTGGCCTCAGGTTTCACGCGCCAAATAGAGAAGAGATCATGAAAAGGGCTGGGATAGACCCAAGTATTGACGATCAACAGCAAATGGGCCACTACTCGAATTGTCTGCTTAGGAATATAGACCAGAAGCTTTACTTGACGGAGCACGGCTTCATCGGTACAGGACCTTTGGACATGAAGCCCGGTGACGTAGTGGTGGTTTTATTCGGAATCACAGTCCCGGTACTGCTCAGGAAGTGCGAAGACTCTAGTGGGAAAGAAATTTGGTCATATGTAGGAGAGGTCTACTGCGAGGGAATTATGAATGGAGAGATTTTGGATCAAGAGGAGATGTCATTCACTCTTGTTTGAGCCACAATAAAAAAAAAAAAGAAAAGGTTGTCTAAACTAACTTTGCGAGACTCGATGGGAAATTCTGGGACATAAATTAAACTTATACAATCATCCGCACCTTGAGTTTATCGCCCTTCACAATCTCCTCCTCCTTTGACAGCAGCTCTTCCACGTCCCAGGTGGCGGAGAGGTATCTGGCAGCCAGCCACTCCCTGCGCTTCTCCGTCAAGAACACAATGGCATCTGCAGCAAGCTTGGGGGTTTCGGTCAAGGCAACCTGGCGCTCCTTTGGCAGCCGCAGCCCCAGGTCCGTCGGCACACCACCAGGGTGGATGGCAAAAGTCAAAACGCCGTCGGGTCCGTGGTCGGCGTCCAGGAACTCGGTGAACCTCTGCAGCGCCAGCTTGGTGGTCTGGTAAGCCGAGGCGCCCGGGGCTTGCAGGTGAGCCGCGATGCTTCCCAGGTTGACGATGATCTTGTCGCCTCCCTTGTCCAGGATCTGGGGCAGAAAGGCGCGGGTGACCAGGTACGGCCCCTTGACGTTGATGGTCCACGTCTTCCACCACTCGCTGGGATCGCTGTCCCTGATCTTGGCCCGCGTCTCCAGGTAGCCCGCGTTGTTGACCAGGATGTCAAGGCGGGGGAAGGACTCTGCGATTGTCTTGGCTGCAGCAGCAACGCTGGCCTCGTCTGTCACGTCCAGCTGAACCGCAACGACTTTGGGTGGCTTCTTCCCAGCACTGACTGCCGCCTCCACGAGTCGCGGGATAAGGGAGCTCAGGTCACTTCGTGCCCCGATGCCAATACCTTCGATTCCAGCTTGGGCATACGACAGTGCCGTCTGTTCTCCTATGCCCTTGGAGGCACCCGTGATGAAGACATATTTTCCTGAAAAATTGCGCTCAACGGGGTTGATGGCGGGGTACGTGTCCCGGTGCCGCCGCGAGGTGAAGTAAAATCCTACCGATTGTCAATCATCACGTCTTATAAAGTGGACATCAGCTTTGGGGGAGGGATCACCTGAATGGATAGGTTCTGACATTTTGAGTTGGGAAAACGGTGCAGTATCCAGTTTCGTTGAAGCAGATGCGGTTTGTGTGAATGGTAGCACTTGGCCGAAAACCGGGCAGTTCCAGTCACCACTGTTGTTATCAATTGCGCAAGGGATTATTAATCCTTAGCTCCTGCAAAGGAGCGAAGTGGGCCATGAAATTCTGCAGCTAGACTGAGATGATGGGATGCCGAACATGACAGGTCGTTGATAATGGGCGTGCATGATAAGAGACCATTTGAGAGATGCATCGAGTTCGAATGGATTCCATGCAGTGCAGCCTCAACGGTAGGAAAAAAATAATGATTTGATTTCCAGAGACACCGAAGTACCTCAGAAGAATATTGGATTTCTAGTGCATTAAAACCCATTTCTTCTTCATAATCATGTTTGAACCCCTTTCGACATTCAGACTTTACCGATGCAACTGCATATCTAGAGCTTCTAAAGTTTTGCCCGAGATTCATTCTCTTCCTTTAGTCTATCCAGAGTCTCCCAGAATGTACGCTCAACATCGTGCTCGCTGATCCACCATGGGTCCATTCTCTGCAGGACTCGCTGCCTCAATTCCTCGTCTGTTTCGACCCTTCCTTTCTCGAGACTCACTCTCTTGCCAGCAATGGATTTGTGGACAACCCCGAGAAGCCTGTTGACGTGTGGCTGGCGGGTCGCCTCGTAGATGCGGAATATCTCCGCAATCTGGACCTTGGTAGGCTTTTCCGTTTGAGACTCGGAAGGTGGCCATACGTGGTTGAAGGAGAGGTGAAGTGCATGTGCGTCGTTGATTGCTAGTGATCCTCCAGCAGCAAACGCGCCGCCGTGGGTGTGGGCGGCGTCGCCGACAAGGGTTACACGATTGTCGAAGGACCATGTCTTCAGGGCCTTGCCCGCATAGTTTGGAAAGAGCCTAATGTATGGACTCGCGTCGATGAACGCCCTGACAGTAGGGTTCCAATCCTGAATTGTCAGCGGCTGAAGAGAAAATGGTGTCCCTGATACTCACTTTGTAGATTTCTTTAAATTGCTCCAAACTACCCACATCGTCCCAATTCACATCTCGGCCCGGAGCATTTGGATCTTCAGGATCGACATTGAAGCCACCAACAGTTGTGAAGAGTCCCTTTCCTTTTAAAAAGCAAAAAGAAAAATTAGATCAGGCTGTGAATAGTTAAGAGAGGTGCATGTGCATACCTAGATGGGAGTGAAAGAAGTTCCTTTCGTGGCCGATCTACATTGTGTATACCATTTTAGCTTCGTCTTATCAAAAGATTATTGGTTAGAAATTTCGACTTACCCAATGAACCGCATCTTCGGGATATTCAAGATCGCCAAGGCGCGATGCCTCATACGTCGCGCGCAAAGCCACCCAACCAGTCCAGTGAAGGGAGTGATTGGGAACAAACTTTTGTCGGACATTCTATGACTTTCGTGAGCAACATTTTCTTGATACCAGCCACAAGTCACACGTACAGAGTGGATGCCGTCCGCGCCAATGAGGATATCCGCCTCTGCGCTCGTTCCATCCTCAAAGTAGATTGTCACTCCGACATCAGGGTCAGTCTTGACATCTACAGTCTTCTTTCCAAGGTGGACAATCTCTCTGGGCAGGTTCTCAAGCAGGGCCTCGTGCAAGTGAGCCCGGTGGTATCGAGCTGAAAAGTGCTTCTTTGTCCTGACGGTGTGATGCACATCGTGGTCAATGACTTCTCCCGTCTTCCAATGGCGGTAGATCATGGGAAACTCCGACTTTTGGCGAATGCACACATCGTCTGAGAGCGCATTCTCAACGCCCAGGATATCCAGCGATTTCATGCCATTCGGACCAAGGGCGATGCTGGCACCAATCTCCTTGAATTCCTGAGCGCGCTCATAAACTTGAACGCTGATGCCGGGATGTTTCAGCAGCGCAATTGCTGTAATGAGCCCTGCAATACCTCCTCCTGCTATGGCCACCTCAAACTTTGCCGAGCGCGTGTTGCTTTGTGCCATTGTGGATGCGGGGTTTAATTGGAGAGAGCCAAAAGACGCTTGCTTGTTGCAGAATCGGCGCCCAGAACGGAACAAGAGACAAGAGCCAAGCCACAGGTCAAATATTAATCTTTGGCCAATGATTTGCGGCGTAACTTATCATTTTATCGGGTGTTGCATTCCCCGAGCGGGATGATAGCAACAGCCATGCAAATGGTCCGCGTTGGAGTTATAGATAACCAATCCTTCAATCCTAATCCCCGGTTTAACCCCCGATCGAAATTGAGCCCCAGGATGACACCATCAATTCAAACGGCATTTGGGTTGATGACTGAGCAAGGACCCGTTTTCTGCTTTAATCGTCACGCATGATGCCATTTGGGTGGCTGATGATGAAACCCGATCCCGCTTGTCTAATTTGTCGCGAGTGCGCATAATTGAGAAGTTGGCTATCAATCCACGTTGCAGTCTGCACCTGATAAACAATCGTGTAATACCATGCCACTACGCAAGCAAAAAAGAAATTTTGCTGTAGATGCATGATTTTGGTGACGTAAAGATAGTTCCTCGAGAACAATTTGATTGATCAAAAGTCGCGCCCTAATGTTCTAATCACAGTCGTGATTGACAGGATAGGAATGAAAAATACGCCCCCGTGCCATAACTAGAGCTCTTCGTACTGCTGCTCTCCTGTATAATATACTAAAACCACATATCGTTCTGTAATAGATAGAAACTCTCGAAACGTATCTTTTCATCTTGGACGGATTGAATTGACTGTGCTGTAACTTCCAGAGTTCTTTCAACATGAATCACTTGTCGTGTTGTGCCGTTTAATAACGAACACTCTACATTTTGTGTTACTGTAAAGAATGAAGCGAATAGGTCGGTTCAGGTGATCTCATTAATGGATATTGGCTGAAATGAAGACTGCAGGTGCTACGGGATGTTTGCGCAGAGCATGACCACAGCTAATGATGCGGTGTATCTCAAAAGGATGCTAATTTCATATTACTCCTGCCTGCTCTCTCAAACTGGTAATCAGATCTGTTTGCCCTTGCTACGTCCCAGCTTCATCTTTGCTATGCCCTGGTTTCTTTTGGAATTGTTTCTGTCGAACAGAGGCTAAGAGTGGCACGGGATCTTTTAATCCATGTCAAAACCCTAGAGTTTAGCACATTTCAAGCTTGATGGATGCAGATGACTACAACAATGACGATTTGAATGAGTAAGCGTGTTTCTCGGGGCCTTCCCCAACCGCTTGTTCAGGATCTCGGGCTCAAAAGTTATGGCGGCAATACTCTTGCAAACCTCGAGTTCTGATTTATTCCTCCTTGGTACTATTCCGCAAAATGAGAGGGTAGCTATTGCATTGAATATGGCAGATGTCGCATTGCATATATGCACAAAATACGCTGGTACCTGCAGTAAGGTACTTTACACTTTTGCTAGTGGTATAATCGCATTTTGTGCGTGACAACAGTTCTTTGAGTGATTTAATTGAATTTCAGGTAGCGTCTAAAATAAGGCTGGGCAGTTGCACTTTCAGCAGAAAAGGTGGTGCGCGAAAATTCAACGGCTTGAGGGTGGCATTTTCTAGGCTGGCGAATAACACGTGGCCACGTTCTCACGATAACATCATGTGATAGCTCACTTCTAATTCTTCTTGCTGCGCGATTTACATGATTAATTCTTCCTGCCAGGAGCTTCTCCCAACGGTATCCCCAAGCACGATTCTCCTTCCAGCTTGGACTTCCACAGCACCAACGCTCGTCGTGTCTGCCGGCTCCAAGGAAGAGATTCCGGCGTGCCCGAGCCAGGATGTTTACGACGAGGAGGGAGTTGAGGACTTGGGGAAAGTATGATTTTGCAACCTGATGGTATAAAAACAAGGAGAGACAGATGTCTCACTGTGAGACGCCACGGGCGTACATGTGCGCCTTCATCACACTCTGACTGTAACCAGAGCAATAATTAGCGGTGTCCAAGTCACAAAAGGGGCACATGGCCTGCCTGATCAGGCTGAACGAAGTAGCACAAAAGCAATACGACGCTGTAGGTTATACAGATTGGGTCGCCAGACCGCTCAGCCGCAAACCTAGTCACGGCTGAACAAGGCAAGGTTGACTGTGAGACTGGCAGAGCCTGATAAAAATAAGACACGGGAAAAACATTGGTTGGCTCATTCCGGCTCATTTAAAAAGAAAAGTGAGATGCGAGAGAGACGCGTGTGGCGCCACGTAAGAATCTTCACCACGGCGGACGAAAATTTTTAACAACGTCTGCCAGCCATGGGAGGAGGCAAAGTTGGTAAATTTGTCTCAGCTCCTGCTGACGATCTAATGACAAGGTATCGTTCGCATAAGCTGCATTGTGCCTGAGGTTGCCTCCTCTCAACAAATCAGGGATATTGGAGGGCTTGAGCTACCCACCTCGCAAGGTGGTCAGTCATATTCCATTATGCGACGAGACCTGCGTACTTAACACTCGGGCTGTAACGGTCGACGAGGTGTTGTCTTAAATCTTAGCCCTTCCTTCATCTACAACCATTCGGAAAGCGAGGCGTTTGTCAGAGACCCCGAAATCATGCAAGTAAAAACCCGATAGATCTGAAGTGACCCAGCCTCTGACCCTGACACCAAACAGGTCGAGAGTACGGAGCCGGCGCACTGACGACTACCAAATCGGAATCATCGTGGCTGTGGTAAAGGTTGAGCTTCCAGCCGCGCTCTGGATACTTGACGAGAAGCACGAAGAGCCTACCGACTTTGAAAGTGACACAGCGTCTTCAACTTTATATCACTACGGCTCCATACACCAGCGCAATGTGGTCATTGCAGCGATGAAACCTGCCAGCACTGGCATAGTGAAAGCCTCCATAATCGCGGCGGATCTAAAACGAGACTTTCCTCGAATCTCATACTTCTTCTTGGCCGGAATTGGTGGGGGGATACCCCGAACATTGCCCGGCCGACATCCCAATGACGACATTCATCTCGGAGACGTTGTTGTGAGTTGCGTGTCAGCCAGCGGAGGCAGCTCGGTTGTACAGCATGCGCATGAAAGAGTCCAGTCAGGCTCTGAATCCAACATTGGCGACTCGTGGAACCCTCATGAGAAGCTCCAGGCCGAAGCCATCAATTTCATAGAGAGGATGAAAGGACAGACTTGGGAGGAAAACGTGGTCAGTCAGGAATACTCCAGACTGATGACGAGCTCGGTGGCCCAAGAGTCGCAAGCGTTCGCAAGACCGCCCGCACATGCAGATAAACTCTACGATGCCAATTTTGACCATCCATGCTCCATTTGTCGTCCCCCATCTCCCTGCATTCATGGGTGCGGAGCCGACTGTCTGAGAAATGTTGTCCGGCGGAGGGAGCGCAATCACCACAGACCTGTTTTCCATGCTGGCCAGATGGCATCGGGAGACGCTCTGGTCCAAAATGCTCAAGTGAGAGAGCTCATCGCCCTAAAGTTTCCCCTTGCGCTGTGCATCGAGATGGAAGCTGCGGGGGCCATTGCGCATACCCGCTGCCTGGTTATCAGAGGCATATCTGACTATGCCGACTCCCACAGGACCTACGAGTGGTCAAGTTACGCTGCGGCCATGGCCATGGTCTTTCTGAGAACACTGCTTCAGGGAGATGGCATACCTCGGACCAGGACGCAGCATCTCGGCAACGCAAAGGACCGTCTCGGGGAGTTCCGCGAAGAAATGGCCACCACTGAGCGCACACTTGCAGGCGATTCTAAAGCATGCTGCGAGAAAGTAATCAGCGGGTGCTCCAACAGAGAGCAAGACAAGCTGGAAGCTGCTCAAGGAGAGATAGATCCGGCCAATCACGACACCGGCGGAGAGTGGCATCGAGTCAAGCTTGACATTCTGCGAGGATTCGTGGACGTATCAGTCGAGAAGGCGAAAAATTTGGCAAGGTTTTCCGAAAATCCAAACTGGGCCACTTGTTTTTCCTTGCTTCAGGGAGCAGAGCAAAAAGCGCTGCGTTGCCGGGGTTTCGTCCAAGAGCACACAGCCAACTTGGGGAACCCACAGAACGTTTACAAGGCCATCATGAATTACGATGAGGGATACATTCATGAGACGCGAGCGCACATCCTTGGTCTGAAGATGAAGGCATGCTGGAGGACTTCTGAAGACGGCCGTGAAAGGGAAAATTCTATGACCAAAGCAAAGGCGTGCTTTGAGGATGTGAAAGGATCCCTCAGGCCTGCACGCTCTCGGCTGAGTCGACAGCAGGTCCCGAGAAGGAATTTGGAGGACTGCTACTGGGTTTTGGCGGAATTGGCCCTGATCCGCCTGGATCATCTGGAGGCTGAAAAATGGGGCGATAGGCTGCTGGTGAATTCTTTTACACACTAGCATTAATGCAAAGATAGGGCGGTTTGTGGCTATCATCAGGTCGAGTTCATAGCGGGTCCCAAGAATTAAGAATGGGTCATATCAGTTTACAATTGTCAATTAAGTATGAAATAGATCACAGCCTGTCGTTGAAATTATCGCCTCCTTCGTGACGACCCTGATCAGAAACCACCACGGCGCCATGAGAAGCCTCCCGCTCTCGTTCCAGCTATTTTACATTGCAGCTTCTTTAGATACGCAGCACTCTGTCTAGATGTCGCCCGCAAAATGACTTTGGTGGCTCCGCAAAGGTCTTCAACTCCCATATTTGCGTGTTGATCTTTCTCCACTCCTCTCCTGGGCGTTCGTCGCACCTTTGTTCTAAAGCATTCAGCCTCTCGACTAGTCCCCTCCGTTTCTTTTCTGCCTGCCGCCTGCGAACCAAGAATACAAATGCAACAAAGCCAAATATGATCGACCCCCCAACGGCGGCCCCGATGATGTAGCCATGTGCGGTTGCGCTCGGGGATTCCTGGGCCGAAGGAGTGGAGCTGGCGTTGGACTGAGATGCTAGCGAGCCGCCCGCGCGGCTCGCTGTCGTGGAAACATTTGGTATATTCTCGACAGTGTCCGATGTCGCCGTAGTCATCGTGGTAAGGGTTGTCTTGGGGGGTGAAGAGAGCGTTGCAGACGGGAGAGCAGCCGCGAAGTTTGTGACTGTGGAAAACACACTAATTAAAATCTAACCCCAACATGCACCAAGGAAGTCACATGCATACCTTCAGTGCCTTGAACGATGGTCGTGGTAACCAGCACAGTCATGGCTGGATGATCACAGTAGTCGGCGTAGACCTCCAAGGCCATGTTGACATTGCCTGTTTTCCCATCGCATTCCGAGTAGACGGCACTTGCAATACGATTGTTCATCGAAGTCCAGCTGCTTGTGGTGCAGCAAAAGCAATCCTTGGTGATCGTCGCAGTCTTATCGCGGTAGCCACAGCCGTATGTCATGCCCCGAACTATGGCGCTGATCCAAGTAGATGCGCAGCTTGGCAGCTGGGAATACTCGGGCACTTGATTGATGAAGGAATACCCACCGGCTGTGTCGTTGGCGTGGGCGAAGGTACATAGCAGGACAATGATGAAGATGAGCATGGCGAGAAATTTCGAAGAGTGATTTTTTTTTTGGAAGAATCGGATTGTTAAAGAGTGGTTATCACCGTTGTCGTTGAAGGAATGGTTGCTTGGTTGTGATGAGTGGATGGATGGGCTTAAAAGGGGGAAGAGGAAGGAATAAGCCAAAGAGCGGCAATGGCCTAAGGCTTGGAAAGTTGGGAGGCCAGTCAGTTTCAGGTACCTAGATGCTATCAGATGATAATAGATTAGAGCCTGTCGCCTGGGCTGGCAGCCCAGGCATGCAACCAGAAGGCCTCGCCGCCCACTCACACCGCTTACGAGGCGCGCCATGTCTCTCACTCTGCAAGGTAGGGGGGGACTTTGGCCATGCAACAGACCTGGATACGAGCATTATTACCACCCTTCCCTGAGAGAGATGGGAAATATGGTGGTGGCACTTGCATAAGTTGGCATCACGAACTCATTCCGTAGGCTGCACCGCTTTGACACCCGATGTCATGATACTTTGTAGTTGTAAGAAGCCCGCAAAATTCATATTTCTTCAAGAGTCAGAGAGTACTTGTTAGATGCAAATCCCTCTTTCACAAGCCATGATTCGACAGCCTGCATGCGCGATGTATCTCTTTGACTGTCGTAAGCCTGCATTCAGGTACCTTGGCCTAATCACCAGGACAGAAAAAAAATACATTGCCTAAGTGATATAGCACTTATATGAACAGAAATAATTATTAGTTATGGGAGAAGTATACTATTCAATTAGAAACTCTGCATCATCAATTCAGAGTTTTGTGGTCCAGAGTGTATCTTGCTTGGTACTCCGGTGCAGGCTTACGGCAGTCAAAGGGATAGAGCACAGTCTTTAGCTCGCCATGGTTCTACGGGATGATTTACAAAGAAAAAACGTGGGTGCAGGGCCAAAGTGGCTTAGGGGAATTCTGGCACTCTCTACTCTTAAAGATAAGCTTGAAATAAGCATATCTTCATGTTTTCTAGCTCTGGTTCATTTGGTAGTGAGTTATTGAGATGGGGAAGTGAAGCATGAAAACAACATTACCACGACCAAATTCCATCTTTGTTTCCATAGGTGAAGTTCAATTGCCGAAAGATAGAAACGGCAGAGACCGGAACGGCAGAGGAATTATTACTAATAGACCCATAGATAAGAGACACCCAAAGCGATTAGTGGCCCGTGTGGCTTCCATTCAACTTGAACCTTGATCCTGAACCATCACCCTACAGCATTCAGGAGCAGCTACAGTCGAGCAAGAGACACACGATTACACCAACGGAATTGTGAGATTTTTAGCAGCATTCGGGACTCATTCGTGCCACCAACCGAAACCAATCTTATTGCAAACAAAGATTGCTATTCTGAGACCAAGCGATTTTTCTACTGTTGGATATCCCAATAGTGGATTTGAGAGCCATTTCAAAAACACCATTACCATTGGCTGCGCTAAACGAGCTGAAGAGATGCCAATCAACACGTCTACTTTTCGCAGTACGCAGCGAGCTCCGCGAAGCTGCCAAGCATGCGCATCTCGCAAAGTCAAATGCGACAAGTCCATCCCTTGCTTTACTTGCGTACGGCGTGGAGAGGCCGAATCCTGTGCGAGAGAGATGGTTCTCGTGCGGGGTACGGTAACCAGGTTTGTTGAATCAGCAATAGCCGAAAGCCCCCCCCGGGCTATTCTCATATAGCTTATTGACGATGAAACTCATTTTGTAAGTTAGGGCAAAAGACCCTTCCAATTCGCTGAGCTATCAGCAGCTCCTCGAAGAAAACAGGGCACTTCGGAATGCGGTTTCCGGGACGCGCAACAAGGTTCTCGGTCTCCCGGAACCATCTCATCTTATGAGACCAAGAAAACCCCAGCACTTGCTTGAAAATCCAGATGTGTTGGAGAAGATGCTCTTGGAAGTGGCTGACTCATCATATGAACCGCAGTCGAAGCTGACATGGGACCAAATCATCGTTCCGAGCCGGGAGTGTAGCGAGGCTTTGGTCGCATACGACAAGACATGGAACTCTTGGGTTCATTATGCCCTTGAATATCCAAAATTTGAACATGAGCATGAAGACTTTCTATATTCTATGGATAGTGGTTTAAAGCTCTCTGATATTGATGCTGCGTGGCTCGCAGTCTATTTCAGCGTTCTTTCGGTGGGCGTCGTGTCCTTTGAGAGATTTGAGAGGTTCATGCTGACATTGCTCACAGGCCGCCCTTCTCATGGCTGATGAAGACGAGGCTTTTAATTTGCATCTTCCAGGTACTGAAAACACACATTTTCTAACAGAAATTGGTTGACTCAGGACTTATACTGATAACTAGGCGACCATCATAAGCTTCTCAGGAACTGGTATGAGGCTGCGTTGTTCTGCCTGAACCAATCTGATTTTCTGCGAACAAGAAATATTCGGACCGTACAGGCCATAGCAGTCCTAGGAATATGCTTCTACAATTTTGGTGACGCAGAATTGAACGCGCACCTGTGGAGTTGTGCTGTGAGGATCGCGCAAACCCTTGGCCTCGATGGCTCGCGTTCAGATACATCATGCCTCCCGCTAAACATTGAATCACAAAGAAGGCTGTGGTGGACCTTGATGATATGTGAATGGTACGGGACTTTTATACTCTCTACACAACTTTCTAATCGTTGAATTAGGCTGGCTGTCCCGTATCACACGCCGCAAGTGAGTGAGACAGACTTTACTGTTGCCCTGCCCTCTATGGATCCCGTTCATGAACCGGGGAACGATGACGTCCAGCCCGTCCAATATCATATTGTCATGGCTCGCATGTCAACCGTTTATCATCGATTTCGCGAAGCCTTGCGCAGAGGGGACCGGCCTGTGGCAGAAACAGTCCATCTGGCGGATCACGAGCTCGCAGAAGTCATAAACACACTGCCAGAGCACCTTCAACCCGACGCTGGCAGCAACCCCGACATGGACCGACTTGACGCAGAGCATCCCTGGATTAAATGGCAGCGGTTCGACATAAGCCTGGTGCTTTTGCATCACAGGCTTCGTATCCACAGGGCCATTCACAGAGAATGGCTGGAATCGCCAGGACAACACCAAGGGTCGAGAGCAATCTGTTTGCGAACAGCGCGGGACATAATTTGGATTTCCAAGAACTGGGACCAACCCGCCGCAATGAGGAGGCAATGGTAAGATTTCCTCTTTTTTTTTTTTTTTTGCATTTTTATGCCTCTTTCGATTTGCTAAAAGGAAGCTTTTTTTTCGCACCAGGGCGCTGTCGCTGCACCTTTTTGTTGCCGCAATATTTCTGTTGAGGGAATCAAGAGCGGACTCCACCTCGAATAGAGACGAGTTTAATGAGGATGTCAAGATGGCCATTGCATACCTTGATGAGGTCAAATCACGCAATGTCATTGCCGGTAGAGCAGCAAGCATTTTACGAAACGTGCTGGAAAATGACGACATGTAAATAAAGATTAAGGCATTGTTTGTTTGTTTGTTTTTATAGGGGAAACATGTCAAGATAATGATCTTGAAACTACAGGTAGAATCCAAATGCCTTTTTGGCTTCCTCGCTAAAGGCGTCGAGACCCACGTATCCTTGCAACTTTGTCTCATCCAAGTCGTTTCCTTCCCTATAGTCTGGCGGAGGCAGTCCCGCTCGCGTGGATTCAAGTTGGTTCTTGACATGTGCCTTGTTATTGGTGGTCGTTGGACACGCCGCGATGTAGACCACGGCTGCATTTTCGTCGCCTTCGTGCTCTGGGTCAACTGCATGACAAGTCTGTACAAAACTCTGTCAGCAAACTAGGGCTTCATGACACGCACGCACGGGGGGAAGGGGGAGTTTCCTTACGTCGGTGTGCCACCAAACAGTGTCGCCAGGGTTCATCCTAGGAACATGCACCAAACATTCCTCGAGACGCAGGTGAGGATGAGCGGAGCGGCTGAGTCGCTGGCTTTGGGGCTTGAAAGTACCAGGGAAGAAGCTTCCCGACTCATCGATCGTCCACTTTTCGGCGTCCAAAATCTCTTCTGGGTCGCTTGGGGGCTTGAAAAAGGGCCGCAGAATGACGTACGCAATCGCCGTGGCGACATTTGGGTATATAAGCAGCGAGCCTTCGCGAGGAGCAGCCTTGGTCAGAGCCGTCCATCCCTGGAATGACCTGAAGATGCTCGAGTGCGCGACTCCAGGGTACAGCTCCTGGTTCGCTTCTTTTCGCATCCCAAGATCGTATGGGTCATGCAGTTCCGGCTTTCCAGACAGAATGCTGCTGTAAGCCTCGCGATAAGCGGCGTCGGCCCAGCGACAAAGGCTTCCCGCGTCAATATGAGGACCGAGACCGAGGAATTCTTGCTTCGGGGGCCGATCGCGAACCCCATCGTAGTAAATGAGGGGCTCTGGAGAGGAGTTTCCTGTTGAATCATGCCAGAGCTCGTTCAGGAGGCGTTGCAGACGCAGATGGTTCGGATGTGCGCGTATGGCATTCTGCGTAGGAGAGTCGTACAGCATCAGCATGGAAGGAGTCTCCTTTGGCCAGCCGTTGATCTTCTCCTTGTTATCGGCGACATACTTCCGAAGCTCGGCGTAGTGAGCTGCTGCTTGTGATTGGGGAAGAACCCCTTTCACGACAAAAGCACCAATCCGCTTGACCTCGGACTTCTGCGCCTCAGTGAAACCGCTTTGAAGCAGTTCATCCGCCTCCAGGATGGGAATGATGCTGTGCCCCTTGGCGGAGATTTCGTTCGTGACAGTTTTCAACTCATTGCAAACAGAAATCCAACTTTTTTGAAGCGCATCAGCTCCGTACTGGTCAATGATCGCCTTTTTAGCAGCCAAGAAGTCTGGGTCCATTGCCTCTTCTGGCCCTTGCTTCATGAACTCTGGCCATGCAGGCCACTGCCTAATCTGTCCAGGCATGACGGTGACGGGAAACTTGCGGTTGGAAATTTAGTGTACGTTTGGGAGACCAGTTCGATGCTGGGACAAACTTCTCCTGACTTGACGCGAGCTGCAGCTTAAAATACGTTATCACGGCCCAGGATGGGAAACTAGGCCGGTTTTGAAGCGAATTTTCATCCATGGTTTATATCTCTTCGCCGGCGGCCAGAAGCAAAGCAAGAGTGCGGGTCACATTCGCTTGAGTTCGGGCGAGTTTTCATTTACACTTGTGGACATGTCACGCACGCTGCATCCACAACGCCAATTTGACCACGCAATTTAGGTTCTCAACCTGGGGCCCCGCGCATCGCTCCAGCCTCTAATAATTGGGATAGATTTCCCCTCTGTCTCCGGGGACACTTTTCCGGTTGGAGCTGCCCATGATAACGTGGGACTTGGTGGGTGTGATGGGAGTGGATCCGAGATAGACTCACCCGAACTCGCCCGGTTGAATCTGGGCAACCAATCAAGACTGCCTTATCGCCAATGCCGAATCTCCCACGCAATTCCATTGCTATAAGTAATGCCCAAGAAAGAAAGAGAAAAAAATGCACCATGTAGAGTTGATCCCGTAGGCGTCAAGAAATCCTGTACCATGGCTACTGCATTTGAGCGCAAACATGTGTCCAAGCTGGTGCCAGCTGATCTTCGGATCCTCAACCCCGTACTCCTTGCTGTGGCCATCGTCAACTCGGCCGTAAGTCTTTGTGCATATGCAATTGGTTTTTATTTATTTTCATCACTTACAAACCATTTTACAGACACTCGGCTACGACAGTTCTGTTATGGGGGGGCTTCTGATTCTTCCATCCTATTCTGAATATTTCCACCTCACCACAGCAACAGAAGGTCTCAACAATGCAGCCTCATGGATGGGCAGCATCATTGGTTGCTTTCTCATCCAGCCGATCCCAGATTACTTTGGTCGTCGGCGCGCCATTGTTGTAGCGTCCATCATTACGGTGGTTGGCGTCATCCTGCAGGCTGCAGCCCAGAATATCACCATGTTCGTCATTGCCCGCATCATTGTTGGCATTGGTTCTTCCATCAGCAACGGAGCGGCCCCGACTCTCTTGGGCGAATTGCTTCCGCCACATAAACGCGGTAGAATCTTGGGCCTTTTCTTTTCCTGCTTCTACGTTGGCAGCCTTGCTTCGTCCATTATCAACTACGGCAGCCAGAACATCCAGAGCACTTGGGCGTGGCGCTTGCCTTCACTTCTTCAGTTTGTACCAAGCCTGCTTGCCGTCATCTTGGTCCCGTTTATACCTGAATCTCCTCGCTGGCTGATTGCTAACCGACGGGACGACGAGGCGCATGAAGTCCTTGTGCTCATGCAGGGGAAAGGAGTCGAAGACGCTCAAAAGGGCTGGGACTCGCTGAATGAAATCAAATCTGTGATGATGAAGGAAGAGCAAGAGTGCCCTCGGAATCCCTGGAGAGAAATTATCGCCACCCCTGCTAACAGGAGGAGATTGGCTATCCTCGTTAGTTTTGGGCCGATGATCAACATGTTTGGAAATTTCATCATTTCGTAAGTTGGTGCGTCATCTTACTCCTCGCAATAGCTGATTGGTCATGCTAGGTTTTATCTCACCAAGATTCTTGATCAGGCTGGGGTTACAAACACGACTACACAGACTCAAATCCAGGTTATTCTTAACTGCTGGTCCTTTGCTGTTGCCGTCGTTGGTAGCTTTATGACAGATATTCTCGGTCGCCGCTCCCAAACTTTTATTGGAGTTGGCGGTATGATTGTGACGCTCTACATGATCGGTGGTCTTATCAAACGTAAACCCCCCCACTCGCCTCGCCTTGCATATTCAAAAGCTGACTTTATACGTACAAGGCTATGGTGAGAGCACTAATCAAAGTGGGATTTATGGAACAATTGCCGTCATTTTCATCTTCCAAGGCTTCTATGCCTTCTCCATCACGCCGATGACCAGCTTGTACCCGACGGAAGTTTCACAGTTCAAGCTTCGTGCGACAGGCATTGCCATTTTCCGAATGTTGGATTCCGGGTTTGGGTATGTTGTCCAAAAAAAAAAAAAAGAAAAAGAAAATCCAATGGTCGAAATTCACATACTAACTTCCTAGTCTCCTTGCTTCTTTTTGCATGGCTTACGCAATGGCCGATCTCGGCTGGAAGTTCTATCTCATTAATGCTTCCTGGAATCTAGTGTTTCTTGCGATTGCCTACTTCACGTTTGTTGAAACCAGAGGTTTGACCTTGGAGGAGATTTCAACAAAATTCGAAGGTCATCAAGTCTTGCAAGCCGTAGAAGGAGAAAATTCTTCACAGGACCTTGGGTTTGACAAGGGACCAAAAAAGGTCGATGTGCAGCCTGTAGTTTGATGTGCCACTAATACAAACACCTCTATGGATTTGATTTTCCCCTCTTCCCCAATCTCATGACGGGCCCGGAAGATCTTCCGCGCCAGTCGCTCGCGGCTGTGGTTTGATGTGCAGAAATGGTGAGGTGATAAGGAAACTCATGGCCGGCCAAGGCAGACAGAATTCTGATCATGCGTTGAAAATCGCATGCAGTCTTACTTCGCCAGTGTCATAACGACATGCATCCATGATAGATACAATGGTTCGATGCGGCTGATGCCGCTACAAATACAATAACCAGAATTGGCATTTTAGTACAAAGTTGGACTAGCGACGGTGGATTTTAGTGATGTTATCAATCTGGGTTTGCTGACAATTGTTTTTGAAGAAGTGAGGCGCAGCCGGAGAACTTTTGTTCGCGTTACCGAATCGACCGAACGATGCGGGGCGGCGTAAAAGTCTACGCCCAGGTCTGACCCAACGTAAAGTCCGAGATCGAAGCAGATAGAGACAAGGTCAAGGTAGGCAGTGTAGTCTAGTGGATAATCACCAACATCACGTTGGCTCAGCAGGCTGCCTCCTTGTCCAACAGCGAAGTGGCCCTGGAGGTACATGAATCAGGATCACGTGGACTCTCGATAGACATCAATCATGTAATAGGATTTAGTAAAAGCAAATCACCACTTTCCCACTTCGAACTATTCAGAGCAAAATAGAAGATACAAATCCACGGTAGTAAGAGGCCGCTGCTTGACGACTGAAGCTACTATGGAGCACATGTGCACCTGTCAGACGTTCACGGGCGGCAAAGTTAACCAGAACCGTGAATGGGTGGGGAAGCAACCAGGCTGATGGCTTGGCAGATTTTGATTTTATGATTGACTCAGAGGCTATGGAGATCAAGCTTCTCCATCGGGGATGATGCCGAGAATTCGGGTGGGTGGAACTTTAACCGGGTGTGCAGCCCCCCGTTTTTCTAGAAGACTAAGACTGCGATCAAAGCTCGGTGTGGGATGTGACATCTGCGCAGTGAGGCATACTCACCGAGAACAAGGGCCAAATCCGAAATGCTCTTCGCGTGAGGCGCATTTCTATCTCCCTCGTCTTGCTCGAGATGTGATCTGGTGATGGCTTTCAGCCGTTTTACCGGACCTGGAAGCGAGACCGCAAACAGCAATTGCCGGATTGAAACCGAAAAGCGCAAAGGGACGGAGAAGCGGAGAAGAAAAGCGCACGAGTGGTGGCAGCATAAAAAAAACACTGCCCCCTGCATTGCTACTTGGCATATCGAAACAGCGCAACCACCACGTGGTGCGTATCATATGCCACCAGAGCTTCTCACGATGGCAACTGCTCGTTATTGATTTGCAAACCATGAGCTTGCGAGGGCACGAGCAAAACAAACAGCCGCAGGGCTGAGTGTCGCAAGCGGATCGAAGCGAGGATCATGGTGTTGCGCTAGGTCACAAGACGTGAAATTGAACGCTCCGTTTTGCCAACCGCGTACAAGCCACTCATTCCCCCATCACTTTCAAGCTACAAGCTTAAAGCTCCTTTCGAACAAGCCTGGTCCGCCTTGTGTGTCGGCTTTACCCGATTGAGGAGACTACCCTTGTCGGGCGATAGGATGGCTCTGTGATGAATAAAGGATTTCTAGGCCGAGAGGAGAGCTAGGAACGGTTGTAATTTGCCATGTTCCAATCAAAATCACACAAACAGGGTGTAGTCACTACCCAGTCCTGCGCGCGATGCGCAGGATGCGACCGTAACTCGCAAACACGTTTTGACAGAACAAAAAAAGCGGATGAAGAAAGGAGTCGCGAACTGGAGCAGGCGCCATCCCAGCTTGGGGCTGAAGTGGCCCCTTGCTCAGGCCCGCCGGAACCAGCACGATGCGGCGAGCTTGTTCCAGATTACAAGTTTAATTAGTTTTAGGCACAGGTTTAGTCCTGTGGAAAATAACAGTGCACCCGCGCCCAGCGAGACGGGGGAAGGAAAGGGAGTATTTATTGAGTGTTGGGTAAGGAAAGGAAAGTGTAAAAACTCCCCTGGTTCTGAATTTCTATCCGTGCATCCTTGCAAAAACCCTCCAGGAAACAACTGGGTAAGCAGACAAGGGACGCTGTGAATTGCATCATACCCAAGTCTGTTACATCATCACCGACATCATTGAATCATTGATCTTTGCCACGCCTTCATCATCTCCAAGCCGACGCTGTGCGCCGGCAGCCGATCATCGCAACGAGGAGAACACACTGTAAATCACCAGAAATTCGCCTCCGTGCCTGCTTGATTTGGCCACTGGTGAAATCATAGCGTTCGCGTATTCCCCCATCACTTGCGGGTTCTTGTGGGTTGCAAGGCGCAGCAGCACCGGGTCAGCAAAATCAACATCTTGGTTGCCGCATACAGTCGGAGATCATTCTGCCCTACTGCAGCTGCCACTGCGCAGCTGCATCTGCGCCTCCGTACCGCTGTTTCCACATTCCTTACCCGCGTACCTTATTGCAAGGCGTCCCTGGTACAACCAAACACAAACCGCCCCCCTTGTCACAAAGCTGCTTCATCTTGCCTCGACCCCGGCAAGCCCACAAGGCCTTAAAACGCTTATTTTGCTGCATTTAAACCACCGACATCCCCGCCGCTTGCCGTTGGTCAGCATCTGAGTCGCCAAGACACACAACAGGCTCTTGTCTGCCCTCAACCTTCTTTTCCCCAAAACACACTTTATCGCACATCAACCCCCAAACCACACCCAACCATGCGACCCGACTTTGTGGTCTTGGCCTTGTCGCTATTCACATCGGCTGCCGCGACGGCCATCGGGGTTCCCCAGAACGTCAAGCGCGTCGACCTCACGCACAACACCGACGAACACGACTTGTTCAAGCGCCGTGGCGGAGGCGGCGGCGGTGGTCGCGGAGGAGGAGGAGGCAGCAGCAGCAGCAGCGGTAAGAGCGGAGGCTCGCACACCAGTGGCAGTCGCACTGGTAGCGGCAGCAGTAACTCTGGCAAGTCAGGAGGCTCATGGACAAAATCAGGTTCAAGCAGCGGCAGCAGCAAGTCTGGTAGCAGCTCTAGCTCCAGCTCCAGCAGCAACACCGGATCGTAAGTCGCACTCTACGTCACAACACTTCTCCCCACGCTAACTTGTACGGCTATAGGCGCTCGAATTCCGGCGGCACCTCGTCCAAGGGCTCTGGTACTCAACCCAGCTACGGCGGCGGTCGATACTATGCTGGAGGCGCCTCGGTTCCTTATAAGGCAGGGTCCAAGACGCCCGGCGGCTTGCTCCCTTTCTTCCTCGTCGGCAGCGCCCTCGCTTTCTGGCCCGGAGTTTGGCTGTACGGCGCCTACATGTACCACTACGACAATACTTATCGCTTCTACAACGTAACCTCCAAAAACAACGAGACCCTCGAGATCATTTGCGGATGCGCCCGCTACGCCGTTTGCGGCTGCAACAACGTCAACGACACCTCGTACTACGACGATCTCGTTGGCAACGGGAGCTTTAGTGCCCTCAACAAGTCCATTGTCACCGTCGCAAGGGTCAACGGCAGCGAGACCCTTCTTATCAACGGAACCCTCGCCAACGGCACAACGGTCGCTGGTGACAGTTCCGCTGCCGGTGGCAACATGCGCTCAATGGTCGAGGCCATCGGTTTCTGGCCTGTGGTGGCGATCGTTATGGCTACCGTTTTTCTTGCCTGAGGATCCAACAAAAAGCTTCTTTTCGCTTCTTATGAGATGTATATTTGTTTTACTTCCATTCCCAGGAACTCGCCTAACGACTTTAACGAACTCGTGTTGGTTTTGCTTGGCTAAGATGAGAGCCCAGGTACCGGATGGCGTTTTTGGGCTTCAGAAGATATCCAGCTGTTTTT
>KV875228.1:3494813-3520333 GCA_001879505.1 Calonectria pseudoreteaudii
ATTTCTTAGACTACTGCTTCACTGGCATCCCTTAAATTGTAATGGATTCAATTCAACTTTAACATTGAACTTCTTTCGCTTGGTGAAAATCCTCACCACCCATTCCAACGCGGCCACACATCAACAATCATGTCCTCTTCGCCAGTTTTACTACTGTCCACAATAAAATACTTGTCAAATCCGGCACCAGCAACACAAGCGTGGTTTGGCCAAATCCTCAGCCTCTGACCAACTGCGACCCGCACCTCATCGCCTGGCTCGCTCCGCCACCTTAATATCCCATGCTCTTGGCTCACCTTGCCAACCTGCCAGCCACCGTGTACAGCAGGAAAATCCATGCCCGGGGCGGGGTTTTCAAGCCCCCAAGGCATAACAATGCCCCAGCCGGCGTAGTGTTTGCCCTTCTCAGCGCCCATGTCGGCACAGGGCTCTCGGCCCAGTGCCAAGCATCCCGCGTTGATGAGAGCCTCGGTTGTCTTGTTGGGGCCACGGCCAGCATATAACGAGGCGACTTCTACCATGATCGTAATTGCAATGGAAGATACGGACAGGAGAGACTTGTCGCATGCGTGTGTTGCCAGTTGCTGGAGATCAAGGGTGGGATACACACCAGCGTGTACTTCGAGTCTGTAACCTTGGGCCATGAGATCCCTGAGAAACTTATTGACTGAGTTCACCAAATCGTCATGGCCCTCCACAGTTTGTCCATCTAGGCCTGGGTGCTGAAGGCTGGTTGCAGTTGGCGAAGCTCCCACGGATAATGTCAGCGGGTGGTCTGCTTGTTTCGCGATGATTGACTCAGCCACTTCCTGCAAGGCCTTGAACTCCAACGCCAGATGGTCCAGCGCCTTCCAATCTTCGCGAGTCTCGTACGAGTTCCCCGCATGAGCGTATATGCCATGCAACACAGACTTGCCCTGCGCCTCGCTGGCGAGGAGCTGCTTGATGAGGGCTTCGCACTCTGCGGTTCCCGGCAGCACACCTGCTCTTTGATAACCCATGTCGACCTTCATGAAAATCAGGGGCGGGAATCCCGACTTCTCCCGGACGGCTTCCACGTACGGGAGCTGGGCTGGGTGATCAACCATGAGCGAGAGGCCGCCGGGGCCTAGCTGCGATGATACATTGCTGAGGCGGTCGATCACAGATGGGAAGAGGGGGAAAGAATACAAAATCTAGTCATAGTGTTAGAGCAGTTGGACGGTGGGAATAATTTACACTGCTTACGTTGACTTTGCGACCTCTTGCTTGGTACTCTTTAAGAAGCGGGAGCACATTTTCTGCTTCAAGCAGCGTCGAAACCACAATGTTTGCGGGTGAATTCTTGTTGTCTCCCACTTGTAATCTCGTAAGTTCAATAGTCTATCATTTTAATTTTTTTTCACTTCGTTAATTCTGTCATTTTATTCATCTCCAATCAATTTATAATACCTTGTGTGTCTTGATATGTGGCCTCCATCCGAGACCCAGGCGGTTCACGGCCTGGAGCATGCGATCACAATTGACCTCGAGCTTGGCAAGATCCAGGACCGCCGACGGTGTCGGAACATCGTGCAGGGACTTTCCCACAAACTGGGCTCGAAGATCGTTTTTAGTGTCCGAGGAAGTCATGGTGTAGCAGTACAGCGTGCTTGAGGTTATCCTCGTTGCACTCGGGGCTTGTTCAGGCCTAAGTACCTGAGGCGGCCATTCAATTGCCCGACGGCATAAATTTTAAAAATAAACATCCGAGTGGGCAAGTAGGTAGAAGAGAGGCCGAGACATGGAGGGCTCGCCCATTAAGAACTTGATCCAAAGTGCCCCTCTTTTTTTTTTATATTTTATTTTAAAAATGCATCTTGTTTGGGACTGAAGGTCACGCTGAATGAATTATGCTCTTTCAGTCTTGCTTTTTTTTTTTTTTAGTTTTTGTGGCTGAACCAGCGCGGAGAAGGCGAGGTGAAGCAGATCAACGTTCACATAAAGCTAAACCTGACCAAGGAATGCCCGCCAAGATTCTTCCCAACGAGTTTGGAAAAATAGTAATTGTTGGATGGAGGCATGCGCATGATTCTGCTCCCGATTTCATAAGCCCATCAAGGTTGTGCTGCAAAAAGGACCAATGCTCATTGTTCTTTTGATTGGGGTAGATGAGAGAGATAAAATATGTCGAGTATCAGTTGTATCCGCCTCTTTTTTGGTTCTGGCATTCCCAGAATTTTTGGTTTGGTGTATTGTATGTTATTTTTAATTAGATATAATAAATAGAAATGTATAAATAAACTAGATAGTGGATGTCTCCGAGCTCCAATAGTGCTAGCTCACCTCGATGTATACGCGTTTCCTTCTATCCAACTCCAGGAGGTGACTTGACCAAAGATTTCCGGTCCCATTTGCGTATAGTTATCTATGTAGGCCACAAAAAACACGAAATATCGCTTTGGTAATTGCGCACGACAAGACAGGTTGCAATGCACCAAGCACACGTAGCCGACATGTGATGGAGACATGTCGTCTTGAGAGTGGGGATAATAGAACCAGTCCGAAGCAGCTTTCGTAGCGCGATTGACCACGTGGCAGATCGATTCTAGAGGCGTGAAAGCTACGAAAAGTTGTAGATATGTAAATAGCAACGCCAATAAGTCTTGTTCCTTTTTTCCCACCTCTTTGTCCTCGGCGAAGGGAATAAAAACTGAATGATGAAGTTAATCGTCTTCTGTCATCCATGCTCCTCAAGCCTGTGTGCACGGACCATATAACTCCACCCATCCATTTGTTGGCTGACTCAGCTGCGGAACGCCGCCCGGCAGCTTGAACCGCGACCGTGAACTCAACCTTCGCCTCGAACCCGCGAGAATCCTTACGCCGCCCTGCTACGCGAAGCATGAGATAAACATCGACCTATCTGCAGCTTTATACGGCGCTGCGACCATGGCTGAAGAAAACGAGTTCGCCTCCTTTGACGAGGATGCCTGGAAGGCCCAGAATGTTGCTGACGATCGCGAAATCGCACGCCTGCTCGAGCAGAGCCAGGACGGCGCGAGCGGCGGTCTCAAGCTCGACGACACCCCCTTCGACCAGTCCGGAAAGGCTGACGACGCCGAAGATTTCGAAGACATTAGCGACGATGATTTGCCCGAGGAAGAGGAACCCAGCGCGGGCGCCTCCATGGAGATGCCAGGGCTGACAGATGATGGGGGAACTAGCAACGATGCAGATGACCTGTTCGGCGAGGGCGCATCTTCGC
The DNA here is from genome assembly GCA_001879505.1 of Calonectria pseudoreteaudii. Taxonomy (NCBI): domain Eukaryota; kingdom Fungi; phylum Ascomycota; class Sordariomycetes; order Hypocreales; family Nectriaceae; genus Calonectria; species Calonectria pseudoreteaudii. Next base: position 3,498,040 of record KV875228.1, read on the forward strand.
CCATCGATCCTATTCTCGGCCCTTCTTCGCCCGCACCTCACGTACGCGATGCCGACGCCGGAGAAGATACCCAGCCAATGGATGCTACTCTCAGCTTTCCTGGCATCAACTTTGACCCCGAACCTCATTTGGACGGTGCCAACCAAGACCCCGACATTCCCGCTCCCGCCGAGACGGTTGAAGATCTACTCAAAGCCACATGGCCCGCCTTCAAGAAGGGTCACATCCTGACGTGGAGCGAGCTGCTTCCCGCAAAGAAGGCTACATGGAAAGAAAAGAAACCTCCAAAGAAGCCGAAGCATCTAGTCACCAGCAAGCTCACTCTCGATCTCGCCCCAGACCAAGAAAAGCTCTTTCGAATTCCGGGCGGCGCTACATCGACTCGAAAGAAACAACAGGAAGTGGAGGCAAAGGGACTAGTGCAGTGCAACGAGGGCCAGTCCGACCAAGCTGAGGATGTGGTCCAGTTTGACGTTGATCAAGACTCGGACTCGGAAACCATCGCAGGATTCACCCTTCGTGACATTGAATTGGCCTGCGAAGATTGGGGTGCTCATATCGCCACAGTGGAGGCAGACTTTAAGGCCCGCCAAGCTGCCGAACAAGAACTCCTCCAATCAAAGAAGCGGGTAGTTGAGGAACAGGACGATGAATGGGACGCCGAATTCTTGATGGACTTGGATGATTCACAGCCACGCCCAAAGAAACGCAAGACCGTCAGGCTCGGCCTGCCCGAAATTCCTCGATACGCTGCCCCGAGTTTTGACAACTTCGAGGAAGCGACTCGTTGGGGTGCTAAACGCGTTCGCTTGGATATGAGCGACCCACACTTGCTGCTCGAAACTCAGGATTCGCAGCGTGCCGCTAAGAGACCACGACAAGAAACGAAACTGAAGCGCATGGCGAATGGCAATCTGGGTCGCGATGTCTCTCAGCGATTCAACATTTCCAACGATGAAGCGTACGAGGCTCTGAAGGAGAACCACCAGAGCAAGGTTCGTGCGACTCTTGGAAACATCTCGGTCGAGCACAGTATGCCTGCGATCAAACTTTCATGGCCATACTACAAAGTCAAGTTGGGCGGTACAACGGATGAGTACCACCGTCCTCGTTTCAGATACAAGAAATTTGCAGGCCATATAATCAAATTTGACAAGCCCGGCCATCACAAGCGCAAGATGATGAAGGGTAAGGCTCACGAGGTCTTCTTGAAGTCGAAGGATCTCAGTATCAGCGACAACTCTACTGCAGTTCTATTCGAGTACTGTGAACAGCGACCACGAGTGCTCAGCAACTTCGGAATGGGCAATCGCTTGATCAACTATTACCGAAGGAAGGACAATAATGATGAGGAACAGCTCCCCAAGCAAGACCTCGGTGAATATCGATTCCTACTTCCCGAGGATCGATCTCCATTCTCCCTCTTTGGCACTGTCGATGCTGGCGAAACCGTGCCCACCTTGCACAACGAGATGTATCGCGCGCCAGTTTTCAAGCACACGCCGCGCCCTACTGATTTTCTGGTTGTTCGAAGCACCACAGGCGAAAACGGCTCCAAATGGTTTCTTCACAAGATCGATCATCTACATGTTGTCGGACAGCAGTTCCCTTCAGTCGAGGTTCCAGGTCCCCATAGCAGAAAGGTCACGAATGCTTCAAAGAACCGAATGAAGATGCTCGCTTTCCGCATGATTCGGCATAGCGCGACAGACAACTGTCAGCTGTCGGACATTACCAAGCATATTGCAGACTCCACGGATACTCAAAACCGACAAAAGCTAAAGGAGTTTCTTCAGTACGACAGGGAGAGTGGCGAGAAGGGCATGTGGCGCCTCAAAATTGGCGAGATCCTTCCAGATGAAAGCACGATACGGGCTATGATCAAGCCTGAGGAAGTATCTTTACTTGACGCCATGCAGTTAGGTATCAAGGAACTTGAAGACGCCGGATATGACCCCCGAAACGCGAATATCGAAGACGATGCGGCGGCCCAGGACGCAGAGGCGGATGATGATGACGTTGACGATGATGGTAGCAGAGTCGCCAAGGGCCCAAAGAAGCAGGCCGAAAAGCAGGAGGAAACGCTCGCCGACAAGATGGCCCCCTGGAAGACAACCAAAGCGTTCATTGATGCTTGCGCCCAGAAAGCAATGCTTCAACTTCACGGCGAAGGTGACCCAACAGGTCATGGACTTGGTTTCAGTTTCATCCGAACTTCGATGAAGGGTGGTTACATCGAAGCCGTGCAGGGTCCTCTCGCCACTTCTGCCGATGCCATGGAACGAGAGAAACGAGCAAACGGTGGGCATGCTTACAACGTCAAGAAGCAGCAGGCCATGTACGAAGAGGGTATCCGAGAGATTTGGGAGAAGCAGAAATCGACCTTGTCAGACCCTCAGGCACACGACGATAAGGATGTCGCAGTAACCGAAGACGAAGACGATCGATTCAACGTCCAATCCGCCGCGACTCCCGCCCACTTTGATGACGGGACCAGCCAAATTAGTGGTTTGACTTCGTCCAGCCGACACCCCAAGCGCGCGATTCGTATCACCCGAGAAGTCCGGATGGCAGACGGAACAACCCAAAGCCGAGTCGAGATTGTCCACGATCCGGTTGTTATCTCACAATACATGAAGCGACGAACAGAGGCGGATCTGGAGATGAGAGAGTACGTAAACCCACCCAACACCAATAAAGACTTGCAGCATCAATCACGAAGAATATCGGCAACGAAACCAGCCTGTTCTTATAGCGTCGGAACTCCTGGTTCTGAAAGAGACATGATTGGATTGGAGTTGAGAATACCGGCTTACGTCTATCTTGCAACAGCATCTACAGCTCCCGACCTACGGGTAATGCCGACCACGACCGTCTTGCAGGCATTAGGTATGTGTACAGGGTTCATGGTGGCTGGAGAATACTCACTGACATTTAACAGAATTAAGAAGGAGCTTGAAAGACTGGAGAAGAACAAGGCACGACGACAAGCCCGAGAGCAACAGAAGGAGCTGCACCAGAAAGCCAGCGCCGGAGAGGGCGGATCGCCAAGTGTCGGCGCAGACAAGATACCTACCGGAACCACCCGCAAGTGTGCCAATTGTGGGCAGGTGGGACACATCAAGACAAATAAGAAGTATGAGCCCCCCTTTATCACCACCACCCCCCATATTTCCGTTTGATTGGTGGAGTGCTTCTCAAGTGGGAGAGCAATCCAGTGGCGGGAGGAGACACAAAGGTCTCCTTTGGTACCTCGAAAAGAGTGATCGGAACCGCGCAGAGGAGAAGGCCAAGAAGGAAAGGGCCATTGCTCGAGAGGAAGCTATTGCGAGCAAGGCCGCCAAGAAACAAGAAGAAGCAGAGCGCAAGGCCGCCGAGCGTCAAAAACAAGCCGAAGAGCGAGCGGTTGCGAAGCGGCTCAAGGAAGAGCTTCGACGGAAAGAGCAACAGCAGAAGAAGAGAGACAAAGAGAAACAAAGGGAACTGGCCCGTCACGAGCGGGAACGGCTTAAAGCATTGGCGCGACCCAAATTTCGCTACGGTTCTCTTCACTGACGACTCTGACCCGCCTTCTCGCTCCACATTCACATCACGTTTCTTTATTGGTATTTTAACTTGAACAAAGTGCTAACATTCTCGCGCAAGGTTATGTCCTCTGCTTAACGGGACCATGAAGGCCGATAACGGGGCTGCGGAACACGGAGGCTTTGGTAATTACAGTGCCCCCACCGCGAATGCCGGATCACCAAGTTGAGCGGGATCAATCCAATTCCCGTGTGAGGAAGCGGGTATGAAAACGGCCTAGGGGCAAAGGGAAAAGGTGCTTTTTTTTTTATTGATTTTTGAACTTGGGTGCGGAAACACGACAAAATAATATTGATACTTGGGACAAAGGATACTGCATAGGCTACGGAGTTTGGGACGCACGGTTGCGGATGAACGAAAAGCAAGGCAACATGTCTTTGATTGGGGAGGACTTACCCGTTCGGCCAATTTTGGCAATAATACCCTATGGAAATACAAATTATTGTTTATGATCCAATCTGGTGGTTCCGCGTCATATGTCAGTCTGGGGTGATATCTAAGCGTTGCAATTGATGGCAGCCAGCTTTTTTTTTTAGACAAGGGCCAAGATTCGGTTCTGCGCCAAGTGTTCGGGCCAACATCTCAGTTGGTCCGGGCATGCTCCGGCGAGCCGGTTCATCGGGATGTGCCATGACAGCCAGATTTCAAGGTCCCTCCAGTGCTACGCATCTTACCCTCGGCAGTTTCCGTGCTAGGCAATCACCAAGGGACTACCGAGCGGGTGGGTGGCAGAAAGCCCAATAGCTGAGCAGGACCGTGGTTGACTATTTGACTGCAATACTACGATGGGGATGATTCTGCCTCATAATGCTTCACTGGATTGACCATGGCAAACGTCATGCTAACTCAGCTGTGTTGCATTTCAAGGCTTATACGCTAGCAATTCATTCCCAAGCTAAATCCGTCGGGTTTGCTAGTGTCACCCACAAGAGAAGTTACATGTCGCTGGATTGGAGAACGGAAAGCAAGCAAGCCGAGCAGATGAGGCAGTGCCTACGCGACCAGTGTACGACGGCATGACATGAGGGGTTTGATCTAGGCCTTCTAGATAGGCCTGCAAAAATGGGCCAGCTCCCCGGCTTGGGGATGCGGTGAAGGGAATGCGGGAGCGAGCCCCAATGGAATAGCCACGACATGTATATGAGCAAAGCTAAAGGTCTGCACTACCCTTGTCTTTTTAATCATCCAGTATCAACAAGACTGCGCTACTCACTGGTCGAGTTGGGAGTTTATTAGCGTCCGGGTCTGTGCGTAAGAAGCAACGAAGAATTGGGGGGGGGGATGGGATGCACGATGATACCTTGGTGCAGCAGGGTCAGCGGACATGGCACAAAGAGGGCAAATGTGTAGAAATTAGCCCCATTTCCTGCAGGCTCCGAAACGAAGGCAACGACTCAGGGACCCGCTGATTTGAGTCAGGGTGGGAGCGGCCGGAGGACTAATTGGGCCGGACGCTGGGCGGGTGCATGACATGTGGGCATGGGACCGGGTCCGGGATGCTGGATTTTGGGGTTGGGGTTTTGGGGGCCGCGATATTTTTAGCAACGGGACGGATGGGCGGGCCAACTGGACATTTTTGACGGGTCAGGACAGAGGCCAATCGGTACGGGCAGCATGGCTGACGGAGGGAGACGTGAATGTGGGCGCTTACCGGGCAAAGGCTCGGTCCTTCTGAAGGAAGAGGCTGTGAAGAGCGCGGGGGTAGGTAGGTAGGGCCTGGGTCTGGGCTTGCTCAGGAACACTGGGCATTTGCCCTGCCACGAGGCTGGCATGGCAGAAGAAGAAGGCCTTCAGTTGCGGCCGCGAAACATGGCATTGCATGCTTCTGGCTGGAGAGTAGGATTGCACAAGATGTCATGGCTGTGGCTCGTCATTACACGGCTTCGACACAGCGGGACAATTCACCCGTTCCCCATCGCCGTTGCCTGATGGTAGTAGCATTGAATACGAGGTCGCCAGCCGCTTCAAAATGCGGGATGAGTGCTCGCATGCGCGGAAGCACAAGGACGGTCTGGGTTAGTATATATCCGCACATGGTAATTCAGCGGCGGCCGCATGTACGCGACCCGGGAAACGCCAAGGTCAGGTCGATCAATGAGACCAGGTGGCCGGGGGGGGAAGAGAGGAGAGAGAGGGGAGCTCAGACATGCAAACTAACTAACACGATGCAGGCAAACCAAACCGTTTCCCCATGTGTGAGCTGGCAGGCAAGGCAGGCAAGGCAAGCAGGGAGGAGCAGACGGTGAGCGAGACATGCGCGGTGTGGCAGAGAGGCTCAGCAGATCCGGACCAGGGTCTGAAACAGAAACTCACGGCACTTGACTTGGCCTGGTGTGCTGGAAGGTGAGGTGAGGTCTGAGTTGGTGGTGTTGGTCCCTGTTTTCTAGTGGGGGGGTCGAGATTAACAGGCAAACGACACGACAACACAGCATGATTGCCTAATTAAGCGCAAGCCGCGCGTGGCATGCTGGACATCTTTATTGGCATGTCAAGAGTCGAGGATAAATTCGGCCTGTCACAGACGGGGGGGAGGGCGAGACAGGGGAACGGAGCTTAGTTGGACCAAGGGGAGGACACTCGAGCCTCGACATGGTCAAGGCTCTCGGAATCTTTTCTGCAGTAGATCACGGTCGGAGCGCGCCATTCGAGAGAAAGAGAAGAAAAGAAAAATTATCTTGTGCACAGAAGTGAAGAGGGAAAACAAGGTTGAGAGAGATTGACAGGAGTAGATGATAAGGGGGGTGTGGGAGATCAGTGCCGAAGCTTGCCATTGGCGCTCTGGATGAGCAGTGGTGCGCGTGCGCCTGAATGAATCTATGTTGGCGACGAGAATGAAACAACAGACAGAGCAGAGAGCAGTGACGCATGATCGACGAAGCAGGCACACGCAACAGATGAAGCAGCCCACTCAGGGGCGACCCCTGCTTTGCAGGTGAATGCTGTTCTTGAATGGGTAGGGAATCGTATATCAGAGATGAAAGGCGAACTCGACAGAGCCAACCAAGTTCGCGAGCAGGCCAAACGGGCGAGGCTGGGGAGGGTGAGAGAAGGCTGGAAACAAAAAACGAATTCTTTTGTTTTTTTGCTGTTTTGTTTTTTTTCTTACAATTATTGCAAACTCTTGTTGCAGTCTAGGGCGAATGCACGCAACAGCCAACGGCAGCGCAGCAAGGGGATCATCCCCGTATTCCCGTCGCCGAAAGTGATCTGACGACCGGGCTGTGCTCTGCTCTGCAATGGATCTGGGCCACTGACAACAGCGGTGCATGGGGCCCACAGTGCTGGGAGCTAGGGGCAAGGGGCAAGGGTCCCTGAAATGTTTAGGGGATATTGCTGCAGGCTCCGGTGCCGTGGTCCACTGAAGAGAGCAAAAAAATTGTTGCGCCCGGTGGCCCTTCTGGCCCCCTCTCCCCCCCGAGGGGGGGGGGGGGCGCCGTTTGAGCCAACTGGCAGCGCTGCAGGTTTGCCGGCACGGGCTTACCTAACACGCGCGCACTGGTGCTTTTTTTTTTTTTTTCCTTCCTCTCCTCCCAACACCCTTCCACGCCGCCTTCTTTTGCTTCGGCCCCCCCTCCACCCACCCCAAAAAAAAAACCCAAACCAAAGTGAACACGATCCGTCTATTATTAGAAGCCATCCCCAAACCATTTACGCCAGATTTCAGCCCCATTCACATCGCATCGCATCCAAACCCATCAGCGCGGGCGCATCGCATCGCATCGCATCGCGCATCACATCACACTTGCACCCACCTCGCTAGGAGCTGGCCCGCGCTGCCAAACCGGCCACCCAGCAGCGTCTGTTTGCGCGTACTGTGCGCCTGTCGTTCCATGCTTTTTTGGGGGGGGAGTTTCTCGTCATCATCACCAGTTCGACATCATCTGCTGTCGTCGTCGCCGTCGCGCTTCGGCGAGGTACAGAGAGACTTTGGACTGCGCCAACCTTGGGCTTTTTTTTCTTCTTCTTTTTTTTGGGTCTTTTTTTGTCCGCCAATTTTTTTTAACCTCTCTCCCTTCCCATCCAGCAAGCTGCCCAGGGAGGAGGCTTTTTCGTACTGTCCAGAGGGCTTCTCCGACACCCCGTCGTCGTCGTCGTTGTCGTCGTCAGGGAGCATCCAACCCTGGTGCAGCGCCATCAGCAGCATATCAGTGATATCACACTCATCTCTTGTCCTCTGTTCCTTGTGGTCAGATCAAGTCAACCGCGGGCCAATCCATCGTCATATTTTTTTTTTCCATTCGATCAGCGCCCAGGTAGACAGCCGAAAGAGCATCCATCCATCAGTCCCAGTCTGTTTTCATCCCGACTCCTCCTACTCACTCGACCTTGTCAGGTCCAGTCCAAGTACCGTATACCTTACATAACCCTGTCCATCAGACAGACGGTACCCTGTTCACGCTACCGTCAAAGTACCGCCACTGCCTTCCACTGCCCCGGTGCTACCACTGCTGCAACGGCGGTTGGGTTCCAATTTCCCGCTTCAGGCCTGGTCCCCTTGTCCTAGGGTCCTCCCAGGTTCTCCTCCGAAAGCCTCCTCCACTCTTTTTCCTCAGACTCGTTCCGCCGCCTTGTCTCTGCCTCTCTCTTTCATCCTTTTTCTCCTCCACCTTCAAAATCCATTTCCCCCGGGCCTTCGCAAAGACGACGCCGCCGCCGAAGCCGCGCCTCCTCCGTCATTCTGCCCTCTCACGAATACCCTCCCCTCAGGCCTCGTTGCTTTTTTTTTTTTCTTCACTGGCCAACTCTCTTTTTTCTTGCACACTGTTCTCAAGTATTGGCCGGAGCCTTCGATACCCGCGCATCGCACCAATCTCGACGTTTCCTTTGTCGCCTCTCGCTTACGTTGCCAACCTGGATCCTCCAAAAAGACGACTGTCGAGTCAACTCGTCCGGCGCGACGCCCTTCTGCTTCTGCACATCTTTCCCACCCAGTCGCATTCTTGCGCGCAGCCTTCTTGAAGAAAGCTCCCGACACTACCGACGACCATCCCGCGTCCCTGCCTACGTCCCGACGCCACCAAACTCCCCCTCGCCCCGCGTGGAAACGCGACGCCTAGGACCAGCACTCGCCCTCGACCCAAGACACAAAAGCCTTCAACATGGGGCGCAGAAAGATTGAGATCAAGGCCATCAAGGATGACAGAAACCGCTCTGTGTACGTCTCCCCCCGTCTCCCCTCCACGCGTTAGCGATGCTCCCTCGCGACCCGCAAGCTAACCTGGCTCACCACAGCACCTTTTTGAAACGAAAGGGCGGCCTTTTCAAAAAGGCGCACGAACTTTCCGTCCTCTGCTCCGTCGATGTTGCCGTCTTCATTTTCGGCAACAACAAGAAGCTCTACGAGTACTCATCTGGTGACATGCGAGACCTCATTACCAGATACCAATACGTGAGTTCTGCGCGCCGAGCTAGCCCTGGCAATTTCCTTTGCGCCGGTGGATCAAGTGCAAATCGAATGCTAACCATTCACCAGCATGGCGGCCCCAACGAACACAAGGGCCCTTCTGATTTTAACGGTGGCAATGATGACGATGAGGAAGAGGAGGCCGATGGCACTCCTCCCCATGGCCACGATGGCATGGACAACCAGATGATGCCCCCTCAGTTCCACGGTCAACCACAGCCACCTTTCCCTCAGATCAGACACCACACGCCCTCGGCATCACCACCCATTGGCACCAACGGCGGACATTTCCAACCGCACCCAGGTCACTCTATTCAGCGTGGGCACACCCCGCAACCCCCCGTCGGATCGCGACCAGGCTCCCGCAATGATATGCGCCGGATGGGCCCTGGCATGGTCTCTCAACCGCCACCTCCGGGTCCGCCCGCCGGGCCTCCTCATCCTGGAATTAGCTACATGCCCACCCCTCCGATCTACAACCCTCCCCCCATGATGCCACCGCAGACTCAGTACGGCTACACTCAGCAACCAAGCCAGGTGCCGCCTCCCCAGCACCAGCAGCCACCTGCGCAGCCGTCTTACGTTGATGACCGCCGAACTCCTGGACCTCCCACCTTCTCATCGCAGCCTCCCCCGCAGGGAATCCAAGCTCCTGCTCGTCCAGAACCGTCACCTCAGCTCAATCACCAGCAACTGCCCCCGAACCCCGTGCATCAAATCTCGCCTTCGCCACCGCAGCCCCCACAGCAGCCTGAACGTCGCCTGCAGGACCCTCTGCCTCCTCCCCCTGTGGAACCCAAGACAGAGGCTCAAGAGCGGCCACAACCACCTCTGCTCAACACGGACTCGGCTATCAAGAAAATTCCTCAGCGAAAGACGCACAGTATATTTACCCCCATTGAAGAAAACCGGTCAATTCTCTCACAGCATCTTGCTTCCTTTTCCACGGAGCCTTCCAAGGCGGATGCGGGCGCTAATGCTGGAAGCCGCGCTCATTCGGTTGACGTAGCTGCTTTAAATCGTGCAGGTAGCCACACTTCGTCGCCCCCGCTGCCTCAGCCGCCGCAACGGTCCAACACGCAAACAAGCAACGATAAAAGGACCGCATCACTATCCTCAATACCAGAGACGACTTTCACGCCACCCTCGCGTTCGAATAGTCTCAACAAGGTTGGCGGGAGCAGTGGGCCGCCGGCCCGGCCACGAGGCCCGCGTTTAACAGTGCAGATTCCAGCTGGCGCATCAGACGGTACGGGCAGCGAGACGGGCGAGTCCAACTCGCCAAAGAACCAGGCAGAGCCAACAACACAACCGCCGCAGCGGCACAACTCTCAATCATCACTGGTCCTGCCCCCTCCATCACCTTCTGCTTCAGCACTGCTCTCGGCCGGAGCAACAGGGCCCCCGAACCCCTTTGCTCGGCCACCGCCACAGCAGACTGTAAATGGAGAAAGCACGCCGGTATCTGCTCTTCCATCTCGATTCTTAAATAACGAGTTCCTCCCGAGCCCGAGCAGTTTCTATCCCGAGTGGAACTTCAGGGGAGATAATAGCAACACCCTACCAAGTCCTCTCAATTTTGCCACGCCGGTTGTTGGATCAGGGCCTAGCTTTCTAAGGGAGGATATGAATGCCAATTCCAATTCCAATTCAAACTCCAACTTAACAGTCAATGCAAGCACGGCTGCAATAAAACGAAAAACCCCCGAGTTTGGTGCCACCTCCCACAATGAAGCAGCAGAGTCCGAATCTGAGTCAAAACGGGTCAAGGTGGAATGATCAACAGACAATTCAACTCGTAGCATGTCTTGAGAGAGAATGCCACATTGTGGGCGTTGCCTCTGTAATCCAACATTAGCAGACGTTGGGGACCGATGTCTGCTAGACGCGCAGTCGGTCTTGGTGCAGAGCACCATGCTCATGTTTTACTGCAATATCCTTATTTTACCTGCCCCCGGGCCTTTTTATTCACTTCTTTTCCACGCCCGCCGGGGGAGTGAATTGCCCGTTCTATTGAGGGTACTTTTATTTTTATCTTGGAGGGGCGTTCATGACTGGCGTGGACTTTATTTCTCTCTACTCTGTTCGATTCTGATACCTAGGTGCCTCGCAGAACCCTGGAAGGCTCAATTTGGATGAATTAGGGTTGTGACTATCGGCATGCTGCACAGTATACTTGATGCGAAATCTGGAGGGATTGTTCGTGTTGGGCACATGAGTGATGCTTGGCTGGGCTATTTGGAAGGTTTTTTTTTTTTATCTGTTTATTTTGGTGTTGGGTTGGAGTTGGCTAGATGATACCGGCGACGTCAATAGTTCTTTGTCATAAACCAGTTGAATGAATAAAATCAATTATATTTTTTCAAATGCTATTCAATTGCAATGCACATTTGATCAAGTGAAGAAGACCCATGAGATAAAGCAAGCAAGTGTCATAGCAGTTTACAGGTCAGTCTTTTTGGCACCACAGAGTTATCCCATGTGCAGAGGTCGCAGGCTTAGCTAAAGTTGCATTCGCGGGAAACAATTATTGGTATGGAACATGTTCCGATATTCAGCAGTTGGTTGACCAGGGCAACAATAACAGAGAAAACGATGATACTCACTTGTATTACTAATTTCTATATGACACCAGTGGTGGGATCATCATTTCGTACATGGGAGATTATATACAGGAAATGCTATAGGGTAGGGCCACAGACGAGAACGAGAGTCCTAAATTGTGATTAGATGACGCAACAATCATCATAAGAATAGATCATGAGAATGGCGGGTATTAATGTATGTTTGCTATACCAGTGACTAGAAAAGCCGAACCGCAGTCGCCGCGCATCTGCAACTTATGCAACATTGAACTTGGAAGACGGAGATGCCTAACCATCACTGGGAGGACAAAAGCGCAAACTGTGTGCCAATGTGTAATGATATTTGTTTATCTATTTATTTATTCTCCGAGAAATCATTCAAATATGCATGTATATGGTAGAGATAAAATAACACCCGCATCCCCAAAAGGTATAAAAAAGCGCACAATCTACAGTTATTCATATCGTCATCACTCGTCAGTATAACATAGGTTTCAAACACCAGGCACCTTATTCATAGTTCAAGATACCCTTGAGGAACCACTGCGCACAAGAAAAGTCAGCATGAAATCTACATTCGCCATGGTGTAGTAGGTGCATCACTTACGACTTCGCCATTCGTCACTCTGCTCGCGACACGGTCAACCTCAACCTCATCCGGCATCAGCACCTTCTTGCCGTCCTTCTCGACCCACCAGACCTGCTTGCCAAGGATCGTATCGGCCTTTTCGCCCTGGGCCCACGGGCTCCCAGCAACGAGGTGCGCCTCGACGAAGCGGAGCATGTTCTTGCGGGCGCGCTCCTGGCCGTCCCCGCCTGAGTAGGCCTTGGGGCCCAGGCGCTCGTAGTCGCGGGGGTCCTCCCATGGTTTGCGAGGCAGGGCGTCGATGGCCGAGTTGAGGGGCGCAAGGACGGTCGTGTTGGCCTGCAGGTCGCCGAGGAGGCGCTCCGTGTCGGAGTCGAGGCGGGTGAAGGAGGAGAATGTGCTGATGGAGCGCTGGCTGCCGAGGACATCGACGAGAGCAACGGGGATTACGGCGGGCCCAACATCGTTGCTGTTGCTGTTGCTGCCGCCGCTGCTGGTCTTGGTGTCGGCCATGACGGGGAGGTGACCGTGGAGCGATGGGTGTTCGGGGAGAGGCTTTTGCTTTTGCAAGGGCGCTTGGTTGGCGGTGGTGAGGGCGAAGAGGGTGCCGAGGACGATGAGGGGCTTCATCGTGATAATGTGGGAATAGGCGCAGGCTGAGACGGCAACGAAGATGCAAATGCACAGAGTCGGATCCGCGGTTGGCTGGCGTATGATTGATACGTCATGAGTGGTCGATAGGTGGGATGGCTTTCCATGCCAGTGGGCCAGCTGAGATGCACGATGAAGGCAAGTCAGGTGATGGTCACGTGAAAAGTCACTGGGCTTGAACAATGGTTCCTCATGCGTGGTCACGTTACTCAAACTCTGGAAACTAGCGCGTTTGAGAGTGAGGGTGTGGATGACATCAATCTAGCTGCATCCCAAGTCGCTTTTCTTTTTCTCTTACATGTGAAAATGAGCGAAAGGCTGGGGAAAGGGCCGAAAAGGAGCAAGCAGCATGCCTTGGCAGATCAAATGATGCACGTGGAGAATCCGGGGAAAGGCAACATGTCCAAGCTGCGGGCGTCCCGGCTATTGCTGGGGGTTTTCCATTTTCACGTGCTTGCAAAGACGCACTGACAAGGTTTCAAGTCTCTTGAGGCGCACCGGGAGACGAGGACCTTATTCATGCATCGGCAGCCGTCTTACCCAAGTAGGATGGTGGCAGGGTTCCCGAGCGAGTGAGGGTCCGGGGAACCTGAAGTAGGAGGAGACCAAGTGACCCGGTAAGCGGTAATAAACCTGGGTGAGAGTGGTCACCAGGCTCGTGCTGGGTTCGTGATCTGACAACGAAGCTAGCCTTGGTCCAGCCACAGGCAAAATGATTCATGTGCTCTCAGACGAGGGATTGGTAGAGGAGGGGAAGCTCCTGTTTTTTTTTTAGCATGTGAAAGAAAGCTGGGACCAGCCAAACAGGCTAGTTAGTATTTGAAAGTGTTTTGGCTGAGAGTGGTGGTCGTCAGCTAAAGAGCTGGGATCAAGCCAACTTTCCAAACTCAATCACAGTGATGTCTTGAATAACTTGGTCATGGGAGCTTCGTATGTCTTGGAGTCCGGCAGATATACGCTGTGCAGCGTTAAACAAATCAAGACATTATACATCAGGCCATTGGGCCGAGTTGAACCAGACGAGAGCGGCTGGACCGGACACTTGTCCGGGCCTTGCACCGGCGAGATGTCCGCCAAGGGAGATTGGGCTAGATGTGGAGGCAGACAAGGAAATTGTGGGGAAAAGTTGGGGAAGAGAACTACTGAAGATGAATTGAAGATGCGATGTAGAACACGGCAGGCAAGCAAAGGAAAGAGAAGAAAAAAAAGAAGGAAAAAATCAGACCATGGCTGACCAAGGAGTATCCCGTTTATGGTTGGTTTGCGTTTTCCCTCATGCACCATCTCTTCCACTGTCGTCTCCCCAACTCTTCGGCCCATGTCCCCAAATATTCAACCTCGGGGCTGTGAAGGAACGAGAGCCGCCTTCTTCACAGGGGCGGGCCCCACATCTAGCGGGGACCTCGGCACACGCAGCGACGAGAGACGGACACTCGAGCATTCGGCTGGATGACCGGTCACGGTTGGTCTGGCCCTGGGCCCAGGCCGGTGGAGACGGCTCTTCGGCGTAGCTTGCGGCGAGAAACAAGCAGAGGGAAGACGGCAACAGGGACAGCAGGAAAAGACGGTGGGCAAACTTGGAGAGGTTTGGGGGGGGGGGGAAGCACACGAAGAAGTATTCAGCACTTTTTGGGGAAAGGAACAGGGCATGTCTCGTCGGGTCCGAATGGAAAAGGCTCACGCCCTCTCGTTCCGTAGCAGCAGCTCGTGAATTCCGAAATGCCACCCCCCAAAAAACATTCCGTTAGGAAAGCCGCCGCGTGCGGACAGCGGGGGATGGGGGATGGGGATGGGGATGGGCACGCTGCCATGCACGCTAAAAAGCTTCTTACTGGGGACGGGGGGCGAGGGGGCGAGGCGGGGGTTTGGTGGGTAGCGGATGGCGGGCAGTGGGTTCTTCTTTTGAGGTGCTGAGAAAAAGCCAGGCGCTGATTTGCGCGAGGCTCCCAGGCGTAGGGAGTTGAGTGCTGTGGGCAGGTGCTTCCACAGCGGGCTTGACCACCAGCTCGGTCCCCTGCAGCCCCGAGGCGGCACCCCCTCCAGAGCACCCTTTGTACCAGGAGGGCGCCGCCAGGGACCGCCAGAAAAGCGTACGATGGTCTCTCAGCAGCACTGGACGTCCCGCGGTGTGCTGCGTTGCTGGGGTCAGACCTCGGCTCGCCTCCGTCATTCATAGCTCTGCTGCCACCCATGTCACTCTGGCCCTCGGCCTTGTTGGCGTTCGGTCGTCGTCGCATCGCATTCCTCGTCGTCACACGCCCAGCCCAAACTTAAGACTCGCCGTCCTCCCACATCGTCCGTTTGCGCCGACCTCTAGACTCTTTCCTCCTGTTCCTTTTTTTCTTCATCTCCTTTATCCATCGCCGTATTCTTCCTCCTCTCCATCCTCCTGCTCTCACGACAACAACGCTCCTATCGTCGTCATCTCCTCTCATCCTCTCTCTCCCCCCAAATACACAGACACAACAATGGCTCCCAGAGTGATTGTCGTCGGCGGTGGCCGTAAGTCTTCCCCCCCACGTCTCTGCTTTGCGCTTCACATGTGATTCTTCCTCGAGTCCTTTCCTTGCCCTCATAGTCTCCTCCTCCGGGGTGATGACGATGACAATGGGCAAGGCGGCTTGAGAATCGACTTCAATCGCATACCCGCCACCTTGACCTGCTCACCTTGGCTGACCTTGATTTTCCACCAGTCTCCGGTTTGTCGGCCGCGCACACCATCTACCTAGCCGGCGGCAACGTTGTTGTCCTCGACAAGCAGAGTAAGTTTCCAATGCCATGCACGGCCCCAATTCCCAAACCGCCTGTTCTCCTCGGCCATGTTTTCTTTCACGTGAAAGATTATGGTCACCCACACCCAAAACAGTAGCCTCGCTCAGCTCGTAAGCTCGGCGCCGGCATTGGCGCAAATCCTGCCCGCCTGACTAGACAACCCATGTGGGCTAACATGCGTCATCACCACAGGCTTCTTTGGAGGCAACTCTACCAAGGCCACATCCGGAATCAACGGTGCCCTCACCCGCACACAGGTCGAGAACGGCGTTCCCGACAGCGTCAAGCAGTTCTACGATGATACCCTCAAGTCGGCCCGTGACAAGGCCCGTCCCGACCTCATCAAGGTCCTCACCTACAAGTCGGCCTCTGCCGTCGAGTGGCTCCAGGATGAGTTCAACCTCGACCTGACCCTCGTGTCCCGTCTCGGGTAAGTCTTTCTCGTGTGTCATAAACGCGATAAGCCCAAGCAATACTGACCCGCGCTCCAGTGGTCACTCCCAGCCCCGAACCCACCGAGGTCATGATGCCAAGTTCCCTGGTATGGCCATCACCTACGCCCTGATGCAGCGCCTCGAGGAGCTTGCCGAGTCCGAGCCCGAGCGTGTCGAGATCATCAAGAAGGCCCGCGTCACCAAGCTCAACAAGGTCGACAACAGCGTGACTGGTGTCACCTACGAGTACGATGGCGAGTCGCTCACTCTCGATGGCCCCGTCATCTTGGCTACTGGTGGTTACGCCGCCGACTTCTCTGAGACTTCTCTTCTCAAGAAGCACCGTCCCGACACATACGGCCTTGCCACCACCAACGGTACCCACGCTACTGGTGATGGCCAGAAGATGATCATGGAGATCGGTGGTAACGGCATTGACATGGACAAGGTTCAGGTCCACCCCACTGGTCTTGTAGACCCCAAGGACCCCGGCTCCAAGTGGAAGTTCTTGGCTGCTGAGGCCCTCCGTGGTGAGGGTGGTCTCCTCCTCAACGCCGACGGCGACCGATTCTGCGATGAGCTCGGTCACCGTGACTATGTCTCCGGCATGATGTGGAAGGAGAAGGACAAGAGCAAGTTCCCCATCCGCCTCATCCTCAACTCCAAGGCCTCCAACGTTCTTGACTTCCACACCCGCCACTACTCCGGCCGTGGTCTCATGAAGAAGATGACCGGCCAGGAGCTCGCCAAGGAAATCGGCTGCACCCCCGACCACCTCCAGGGCACCTTCAAGAAGTACAACGCCATCGCTGAGGGCAAGGAGAAGGACCCCTGGGGCAAGAAGTACTTCCACAATGTCCCTCTCGACATCAACGACGACTTCCACGTCGCCCTGATGGAGCCCGTTCTTCACTTCACCATGGGTGGTGTCGAGATCAACGACAAGGCCGAGGTCCTCAACCAGGAGAAGAAGCCTTTCGACGGTCTCTTCGCCTGCGGTGAGTTGGCTGGTGGTGTCCACGGTGCCAACCGTCTGGGTGGTTCCTCACTGCTGGGCTGTGTCGTCTACGGCCGCGTCGCTGGTGATACCGCCAGCAACTACCTCTTCCGTCACGCCCTCAAGGGCGTCGCTGCCGGTGGCTCCGCCGCCCAGCGTGTCGGCCAGATCTCTCTCCACCTCGACCCCAACGCCCCGAACCGAGTTACCGTTGAGTGGAACGCTACCGGCGCCGCTCCCTCTGGTGGGTCTGGCCCTGCTGTCTTCGCCGAGCAGGCCCCTGCCGCCGGCTCGGCTGCCCCTGCTCCTGCTCCTACTAACGCCGCCAAGGCTTCGAAGCCTGATCCCAAGCAGTTCAAGGTCCCCGACACTGAATACACCATGGAGGAGATCGCCAAGCACAACACCAAGGACGACTTGTGGGTTGTAGTCAAGGGCGTCGTCATGGATCTCAGCAACTGGTTGGAGGAGCACCCCGGCGGCGTGCAAGCCATTCTCAACTTTATGGGCCGCGACGCCACCGAGGAGTTTGAGATGCTTCACGATGACGAGGTCATCCCCAAGTACGCTCCCTCGCAGGTCATTGGCCGCGTCAAGGGCCAGGAGGTCACTCTCGAGATTTAATGCCGATGTTTTAGACTGGGAAGCCATCGTCGTTCGGGCGGGATGCTCGGGGACGCAGAACCATGATGTGATGAGAAAGATGTGTTGCTCGTTTGAGGCCTGTCCCCTAAAAGGGACTATTGACCAGGGACCGTCAAGGCGTAAAAGGATTTCTTGTATTGATAGGATGGGATTGCCGACTGTTACAAATACTATACAAATTTCTGTCAACTTCACATGAACCGACCCTTAATTATTGCAACCAACGTGATATATATGATGCGTAAATCCTATGTCAGGCAAACACAAGCAGCTGGACCTGTGCTATATTGGGCTGGACTGAACTGAACCAGACTTAGTCGTGTTGGACAACGTTGTCCAGGGCATCAAAAGAACAAGACTCTCCATTCCGATGCAACACGACAACTGCTGAAGGCTCGTGGTCAAGCAGCTGTACTCTGGCACACTCCGAGCGCAACTAAACTTTCAGCGCTTGGTTAGACATAGCGTGCGTGTGCTATGGGGAAACCTTTTACCGAGTGCGAAGGGTTTTGGAACAATGACAATTTTGATTCATGATAAGCCTTCCAAGTCCCGACCGCGGAAACACGCGGAAAGAATCAGATGCCGACATGCAAGTCCACCAGCCTTCAGCTGAGCCAAGCGCTTTTTGGGGGTGTTTTTTTTTTCACATCTACGACTTGTCTCAAGGAGTCATTGCTTTTCTATCACAGCCCGTGTCCTCTCTCCGCGGCATTCTGAGCCCGCCATGTGCCGGGCTCCAACAGCGGCTCACCACAAGCAGCAGCAGGCGGGTTCTCTGTTTGGTTGAACTTACATGAGGCAGGAAACATCACGATGAGTTAAAAGACAGAGAAAAAAAGAAAAGAAAAACATCTGGCCAATACCAGGCTCTGGGAAACGCCCCCTCCCCAAACTTTTTTTGAGACACTCATCACACTCTTCCATGTTTTCAAATGCATCATCAACTGGCACGAATGCGGTTCAAGAGGGTAGGAAAGCGGGAAAAAAGAAAAGAAAAAAAAGCAAGGAAGATGGGTAGGTGAAACCCGAGATCGCGCGCGTTCGTGCGCACGAGCAGCACGGCACGTTAGTGCGCAGAAATAGCCGGTGGAGGACGGACGCAGGCGTTTGTTAGCTCAGGCGGGGGGGGGGGGAGGAAAAGCAACATGAAGGCATTCACAAGCTGGGGTTTTGTTAGAGGGTCCCGCCATAACAGGGCTGCATAAGGCCAATTTTGGGAAGGGGTGTGGCCAACGGGGAGGAGGAGGGGGGGGGGGGGGAGGAAAAGCAACATGAAGGCATTCACAAGATGGCGTTTTCTTAGAGGGTCCCGCCATGACAGGGCTGCATAAGGCCAATTTTGGGAAGGGGTGTGGCCAACGGGGAGGAGGAGGGGGGGGGGAGGATGGGAGCAGGGCAATGTTTTAGGAGACCCTTTCCCGTGTGTGTCTCTACCTGAGCGTGGATTGAGTCTGGGCCGCGGACGTAGGCTCTGAGAGGGAAGGGAAAAGAAACAAGAAAGAAAAAAGCAGGAGTGAATGAAGTCGGAGGCGGCGTGGGGATGGATACGAAGGGTCTTGAAGGGAGCATGGCTGGCCAACGGGAGCCATGGATCGGGTAATCAGCTGGTGATCGGACGTTTACTCCCGTCTCGTTTCTCCTCATGCGTTTCGTGAGCTTGACGCAGCGGAGGAATGTATTACAACGGGGCGGCGGTAGGGCTTGGAGCTGGGCTTTTCGCTGGGGCCAGCTGAGGTGTTGGTTGGTGTTGGGCGGGCGTTGGTGTTTGGTTTCTTGTGTGACAATGTTTGAGCACTGTCCGCACACGGCTCACTATTTCAACACCGGGGGGGGGGGAGGGGGCAGGAGGGGGTGGAATGATGCGGGAGCCGCGTTGACCGAGATGGAAGAAGAAAAAGAAGAAGAAGGAGAAGAAGGAGGGGGAGTGAAAGACAGAGAGAGAGAGAGTGTGTGTGTGTGTGTGTGACTGAGTGAGTGAGAGAGATCAGACGAACAAAAGCAAAATGCCGAATCCGACCCGGCATGAACAGGCGGTCCAGGTCCCTCATAGCGAACAACCTATCCCAGCTGCCGCGGTTTTGGTTGTGTCAGTGGAAAAAACAAAGAAAACAAAAAACCAACCAAAACTGCATGTTTTGGAACCCACATGGCGGGCAATCATCTGCAAGGAGATGAAATAACCTTACCAAAGACGTGATCTTAGTCATCGGGATCTACACGAAGGGCTGCATTTGTTATGGTGTTTCGATGTCATCACTATCACATTGTGATGGTGGCCAATGTTTCCTTTTACGTGGTTGGTTGGTGATTTCTCTGGTCTTGATACAGGGTAGGTCAAGTGGTGTTGGGACAAATGGGATGCATCACATTTACATTTACAAGTGAAGCTAGTTTACTGAACACGCAACCCCTGCAGCAGAAACAGAACAGCGAGAGAGATCAGAGGAGAGCAGAGGAGAGGAGAGGAGGAGGAGAACTGGCAACGAGAGCCCATGTTGGGGAATGCTGCAGTCGACCGTGAAGCATTGGAAATGAAAGGCCTGGAGACGGAAACATGGCTGAGTTCATTGTGAAGAACGCTTGTGTTTTGAGACTTCCCCCATCTCCACACAGCACACGAACGACAACACTCCCCTCCTCCCCTCCCCTCCCCTATTAATCAATCATACTTCGTTCTCGGTTGCTGAGCTCCGAGAATTGGGGACCGGGAGAGCATTCGTTCGGGATCCGAAGCCCGATGCCGGCCTTCCGGACGAGGGAAGGAACAATAAAAAGGAAACCAGGGGGGGGGGCATGATTGACAGCCTTTCGGAGTAAAAAAAAAAAAGCAGTAGCAGCAGCAGAAGCATGGGGAAAGGGAGGTTCAGAGCTTTGACGGTGTTTGGATTGATGTGCCTGCTTTGGCACCATGGTTTCAGATTGCGGAATGTGGGATCTGTCCCTTTGGGGGGGAAGCTGGTTTCGGACGTTTTGGCGGCTCCCTCTTTTTTTTTTGGTACACTCTTTGGGTGAAGGATGGAAAGATAGCGCGTTTGAAGTTTTCGTTTATCCCTATCTTTATTTTTATCTCCCCTCCCCCCCCTCTAATGTTATTTTTAACCGCCTGGCTTGGAAATAGTCTGGACTTGGTGGAGGACGGGAAAAAACGGTGACGGGGGGGCTAGGGAGATGAGATGAGAGGTAGATGACGGAGAGATGAGATGGGAGAGAAAGCCGGTGGACGGAAAATGGCAGAAATTGAGTGGCTACTCTAGCCAGCGAAATCTACCATCCGGTCACTTACACCGGGCAACTAGTGCGCAGCTAGTTTTCCGCCGCGGGGTGGTGGTGGTGGTGGCTGCATACATACTATGTAGAATAGAGATAAAAAAATAGACGGGAGAGCATGGATGAGGCCGGTCCAGAATCCATAATGACCATTGGGTTAATGCCCAGAGAGTCTCGATTTGGGGTTAGGTTTAGCTAAGCGGCCAGCCATTAAGCCCGGTGACGTTCTGTCTGGCGCGTTAGCATTTTGAGGGCCCTCTTCTAAATGACCTTGATCACGTTTCGGTTCCCGAGGCCGAGTTGGGCTTGGCACCAGTCCCCTGGTTAAATTCATCCACCAAATGGCGTAGCCCGTCACCCCGCACAGAGCCCGTCATATCCATGCTGCCTCTCCCCCGTATCCTCCGATCCTGGGGGGCTAAACTCAAGATGCACAGTGTGGCTGGACCATGAAACCGCACCGTGACTTTCGTTTTCTTTTTTCTTCCTTCTTCTCTCACTTGTTGCTGGTCGGTTACTGCGGGTCTCCAGCCACACGCACCCATTGGCTACGTGTGGTGTGTCCCTTGTCGAGGAACTCCCCTCCCCCCTCCCCCCAGCCCAGCCGGTCGTCGCATGACCACCGTAAAACATCAAACAGGTGGCTTGTCGAGAAAATCTCCCGGTGACGTGGGAGCCTCGTTTCTCGCGCGCTTTTTTGGTGGAGACTCAAGGAGGGGGGACAGCCCTTTTTCGTTTCTTTTTTCATTTCTCACACTGCCTCGTCCGTTTGAGATTTTCGTTTCTTTTTGTCGCGTTGTTCTCATTTGGGGAAGCAAAAAAAAAAAAAAAAACAAAGAGTACGACAAAAAGAAAGGGACAGGAGCACACGTTTGGAAATGCGGTGGCGTGCGACGTCGAGGCAACCGCCAAGAGAGCTCTGCAGAAGCTGTAAAGGGAGAATGTCTTGATTGTTGGTCATCGTCAACATGCATGTCCACCACAAAATCTCCATGATGCGAGGGAAATCCGGAAGACCCCCGAGCCTCTGGGAGAAGAGAGAGGGGACAGGCTTGGTCCCCGCTGAGCTCACATCACCACTATGGGCCGCACACACACATACATATTTGCTCATGCTCACACACCGTCACGCACCGTGTTCGCCATAGACCGTCGGGATAGAGTGGGTCAGAGCGTCTCCCAGAGACAGTGACTGCTCCCTCGTCCTGGCAATCGCATTTTCGTTTTCTTTTTTGTTTGCTTCACCTTGAAGTAGTGTAGTGCTGTCTCTGCTCTTCAGCAGGGCTCGAGACACCTGTGTAACCCGACGAGGCGCTGCCGACAGAGGGTGGGACTCGAAAAAAAAAAAAAAAAAAAAAAAAACAA